>JAFEMH010001769.1:0-421508 GCA_022495995.1 Adenophora triphylla var. japonica
TTTTCCACTTTTGAATCGGCTTTTCTTGCTTGTGGCAAGCATGGCCACGGCTGGCCAGTATCATATGCTTGTCAAATATAGCAACAAGGGCTTGTCCTTATGTGGAGGACACGGGATCGGGGGATGGACTAAGTAGGCCTTGATTGTTTCGAAGGCGTTCTGACACTGTTCGTTCCATTCAACCTCCTAATTCTTCCGGAGCAGCTTCAAGATCGACTCACAAATAGAGGTTAGCTGGTGGATGAATCGGCTGATATATTGGAGACGGCCCATGAAAGCTTTCACTTCTGTGACTGTCGTCGGTGGATTCATCTCCATGATGGCTTTAATCTTTCTTGGATCGGCTTCAATCCCTCGTTCTGTGACCATGTATCCCAGGACTTTTCCTCGGATTACGCCAAAAGTACATTTTGCCGGGTTCAACCTCATGTCATGCTCCCGCAGCCGGTTGAAGAACTTCCTCAGGTCGACCAAGTGTTGGCCATCTGATCCCTTGGAATGGATAATCATATCGTCAACATAGACCTCGATCTCCTTATAGATCATGTCGTGAAAGAGTGCAGTGACTGCTCGCTGGTAAGTGGCGCCGGCATTCTTCAGACCAAAGGGCATAACCGTGTAACAAAAGGTTCCCCAAAGGCTGGTGAAGGCAGTCTTTTCCTGATCTTCTTTGGCGACTTTAATCTGATTGTAACCCGCAAAGCCGTCTACAAATGACTTGACTTCGTAACTGGTAGTAGTATCCACCAACAGATCGATATTGGGCAAGGGAAAATCGTCTTTTGGGCTAGCCTTGTTTAGGTCTCTGAAGTCCACATAAACCCTGACTTTGCCATTCGACTTGGTTACCGTCACTATGTTGGCCAACCACTTGGGGTATTCGACCACTCTAATGAAACCCACTCTGAGCAGCTTCTCTATTTCTTCTTTGACCTGGAGAGACCATTCTGGCTTGATCCGGCGAAGTTTCTGCTTGACTGGCCTGGCTTCTGGGTCCAGGGGTATGCGGTGCTCAACAGTTGAAGTGTCCAACCCGGGCATGTCTTTGTAGGACGAGGCAAATACGTCCACGTATTCCTTGAGCAAATCGATGAGGGCTTCCCATTCTTCCCCGGCGAAGAAACTGCCAATCTGTGTCTCTTTGGGCTCTTCGGTAGTTCCCAAATTCACTGTAGTTAATACCTCATCGGCAGCTTGGGCCCGATTGTCGTCTCGATCAAAAACCTGCTTTATATTATCATTTAAAAAGTTTTCATCTAAAAAGTCTGTGTCCTCTTCAAATGAATCATTATTAACCACTTTTAAGTCATTAAGATTTGTTTTAGTTAACTTATCATTTGTTAAGGTGGCAATTAAGGGATACGCAGAAAGGTCAACCATTTCATTCAACGCAAAAGGGAAGATAGAGTTAAAGACACGGCGATGATCATCAGCCGTGAGAGTATCAGACCTATCTAGAGACTCAAACTCAATAACAAAAGACTCTGAGGACTGACTCAGGATCACAGGGACAGACTTAGACTCAGACACACCAGGACGAGGGGTTAGCTCGAGCTTCTCCATCATAACTTCTCGGCTGGCGATCGGTCCCTTGAAGGAGATCCAATTCCGGAGCGACATCTCGAAAGGATCTTTAGCAACATCCCCGGCCATTAGCGGTGTCTCTTCACATAAATCAATCAACGGTGCTTCCATCAATGGATCAGCCTCGGCGGTTTCTGATAAATCTGCTTCCTCGAACAAAGCTGTGACATCTTTACCCATATCGAGCTCGGTGGTTTCGTCGACTTCCCCAATCATAGGCTCGACCATAGATAACCTCCTGAACTGGTCAGTGAAATCAGGACTTCCCCAGAAGTGATACTGGCTCTCGAAGGTAGTCACAGCCCCTGGAATGTTAGGCTTGTTAATGATAAACTCCTTGATAGGGTCGCTTTTCAAAGTAAGACCTTTCATCTTCTCGAGCTGGCCCTTGGGGCACACAAAATCATCACCCTTTTCTTTGACGAAGTATTTTTCCAAGGAAGGGTGGTAAGGACGGAGATTAGGTTTGACATATGGCTTTCTAGCAGCACTAGCCTTTCTCTTTTCTGTGGCTTCAATCCTGTCGGCCTCTTTGTCCTTGGGGGTCTTCCCAACATACCCCAGACCTTCCCTGTCCTTTTTCAGCTTTAATTCCTCAAGCTTGTGGGTACCCTACTGACGTCTCCCAAGGCCAAGCCCCGGAATGTAGTTTATATGCCTCATCATCACCATAACTGGAGGGATCTTATCAAAGGAAGTTGTTAGGTCGATTGTGCAGATCTGGGCTTTTGGGCTCTCGACCCTGAAACCGCTCAACATCAAGTTGGCTTCGTCGTGCTTTATTTCCATTACCGGCCTTCCCTCATCATCGGTGCCCTCGATGGTAACACTATCTCCATAAATGATGGTCAGCTCGCCGTCTTGGACGAACTTGACACACTGATGCAAGGTTGAAGCGACCCCATTAATCTGGTGCAGCCACGGTCTTCCTAGCAAAGCGGAGAAACTGACCGGAATGTCTATCACCTGAAACTCAACTACCAAGGGTTTCTTGCCGAACCACATAGTTAACGGTATCACACCCAAAACCTTTCTAGACGTGGATTCATACGCCTTTATGGTCTGGTCGGATGGCTTCAAATCAGTGGCCTTAATATTTAACAGACTCATCATTCTGGCAGGTAGTACGTTCATAGCCGAGCCATTGTCTACCATTACGTGGGGGAGCCGGCGTCCATCTAACTGAACAGTGATGTGCAGAGACTCGTTTTGATCGGATCCGTACTTTGGCAAATCCAATGCCGTAAAGGTGATGATATTTCCGTACTGGGCGGTACCTATCAATTGGCATGCTTCGTCAGGGGTGGAATTTACAGACACCATCGTCTTAGATAGGGCTTCCTCCAACTTCAGCTTGTGAGGATAAGAAGAAGTCAAGAGAGACCAGAGAGAAATGTTGGCCTGGGTTCGCTTCAATTGTGCAAGGATTGGGTCGTTCCCTGTTAAATCCTCTTCAGCTGTCCCCTTGGCGTAAGGACTCTTACTAGTTCCATCTCCCGGAACAACTGCTTCTTTGTCTTTCCCTGATGATCCAGCAACATCAGTTCCCAACATTTTACCTGACCTGGTGAGCAAGTTCACCTCAGCTTCTTGGTCCTCATCATGTCCTGCATCGGTCGCTTCCAATTCTGACCAACTCAATGGAGGTCCCTGTGTAGCATACGGCCAAGCTGCTTGTCGCAATTGATTAACAGTGATTGCCGAGCTTGAATTTGCGGCGCGCTTAATCTCTTCCCAAGTGAGGGGAGTAGATTGGGAATCGGGGGAAATGTCATTACGCTGGACATCATTTGCTAGTTTTGCTGCGACTCGAATATCATCCCAAGATAACATATAGCAGAAATGAGCATTCGATTCATCACCAAAATTGATTACATCATTATTTGCGGGCACAATAGCCTCAAATTTACTCACACCCTCATTGAGACTAGCCTCACCAAATTCTATGACATTGACAAACTTGATCATGTTGACCCTGTTATTTTTGTTGGGCAGAGGATTGGTGACGATGTTCAGCTTCTCAATCTTGCACTGGTCGATCAGACTCTGAACGATTCTCCTCAGTGTGAAACAACTGTTGGTAATATGGCCCGAATTCTGGTGGTAACGGCACTTCAAGCTACGATCCAATCCCGGGGTGTTAGGAGTAGGGTAGTTCTCCAAAGGTTTGATCATTCCTGTCCTCATCAAACCATCAAATACCTCTTCGAGCGGCATCCCCAAATGATCATATTTCGACTTCTGAGGCCGTCCTCCACCGCGGCCGGGTGGCTGATTGTTCTCCCCTTTAATGTAGTTGACGGTGTTAGAGACCGCAGTTTCTTTGCCTTTCGAAGCAACAGGGGGAGAGCTTGGAACTCGATAGCGGGGAGCTGGAGCATTACCAGGAACAGGAGTTGGAACGATGGAGTAGGTATCATTCTCGCTTTCGGCCCCTACACTTACCATTTCTCCCAGATTCGGGTAGTATCCCCGGTCAATGGCTTCCCTGACAGATGGTTTGACACATGAAAGGAAGATGGACTTTTCGTCAGAGAGGGGGATCGAGTGAACCAACTCATTAAGCTTCTTGTTCCACCTCTTATAAAAGTGTTACGGACTCATCGTGCCACTGGATGGTGCCGATCAAGTCACTACGAGTGGTGTACCACTCGACACTTTCTTTGTATTTGTCCAAAAAGGCATCACTGATCTGGGACCATGTAGCCCTCGCTTCCGGTTTAAGGCCTAGGAACCATCTCAAAGGAGAGTCATCGAGGGATAAGTGAAAGTAAAGGGCTAGCATCTCTTCGGTGGCCCCTTTGGCACCCATTGACATGATGTAGCTGTTCATGTGAGTTTTAGGGCATGTGGAGCCTTCAAACTTGGTTATGGGGGGCATCTTGAAGTTCTTCGGGAGGGCCTTGGAGTCCTTGAGCTCTACGGAGCTGACCATGCTGGACCCAAAAGTCATCTTGTGCAATTGTTATTTCACATACTTCAGTTCTTCTTTCAAACTCGAAACCTCGGAAGATGGGGGTTATCCTACAGTTGGAGCTACTATTGAGGATGGCACTGGAAACTCTGGCGTTGACCTGATTGGCAAGGCAGCCGGAGGAAGACCAAGAGTGCTGGGTATGCTAACATTGTTGTCCACTAAGCCAACTGGGCTGGGGATCCTGTTCCCGTACATGTCGTAACCATTAAATTGAACGTCGGGATTCCAGGGGCCCAAAGCGCACTGCAGCGGCTTCCGAGCGATCGTGGGCGGGGGCACGATGCGTACACGGAGGCGAATACGGGGTGGAACACCGTGCAGAATCTTTGAGTGAGAGGAGAAGCAAACCGCGGGCGAGGATGTTGCTTTGGAATTGGGGTTGTGGATATTGCGGGATCGATCACGGCAAATCGGCTTCTGGCATGCGATACCCGTTCTGCTGGCGGTGCTTTGATCATGAGGAAGCAACAAACTCGACCACCAAAGGTTGGGTTGGATGTCGACTCGCGTTGCCATACGGACTTTGACCACTGAGCCCCAAGCGGTCGAATATACCCAGCTGCTCTGGTTGACACCACTAGGCTGGCGACTCTGCCCAAGGCGGTGCGGGGATAAAACACAAGCGGTCCGAGCACCGGCCTTTGGGAAGGAGCTTGATTTGCCTCTCGGCCCGTATTGCCCACCATAAGTAGATCTTGGGATGGGGGAGGTCTTGACATACTCCCATGAGTCGGCATCGGGGAAAGAGCTAGGCACACCATAGGAGGCGGGTGGGGGCATTGTGAAAGCCTTGCCTAGGTGAGGATGGGGGAACAAAGCCCGATGCGGTGATAGTAACATCGGGCTCTTCCACGATTTCTTCATACGACCCGTCGGGCGGCGGGATTATGGCGACGCCTTGCATGCGCATTACTTCGACATATCGAGCCCCGGCCTCCTCACTTGCACGAGAGAGGCTTCGAGAGCCGCACGGAAAAGCTTCTGGGGAGAAGTTGAAACACAGGTGAGGGTTAACGAACGGACTTCCCGGGGGTGTCATGTGAGGACCCCCGCCATAACCACTACTTGGGGAGGCATTCAAAGCTACGTTCGGCCCCGCATTCTGACCTTGATCCGGCCATATACCTTGACTGACATTCTGATTCTGAGCTGGATCCACACCCGCATTCGGACCCAAACCCGCTGAAACTTGCGAATCTGCCATCTCTGAGACTGCTGGAAACGAACCCCTGACTGGAGAGAAACTGATTAACCGACCACCCGGAACTCTGACCCAATACTTGCTCGCTATAAGGGGGAGAGAACGGTTTTAGGTAGGGGAGAGGATAGGCTTAGGACGGACTCATGCATATGCTCTTTTTTTTCTTGTATATATTTATGTTTTTTTTTTTTAAAAAAATGATTTTTATTAATCCTATGAATGGTTGGAAAAGGGGGACACCTTCTTTTTCGCATTCTACGCTATTCCTGGATCGGTGGGTTCCATCACTACATCTATAAACCCCATGTATTCCACCTGTATTGCACCTCTGGAACGGACAATCCCGACAGAGGTCCTATAGGGCACGTGGAACCCACCAATCGAAAGGGAGAACGAACCTATGGGCATACAGGTCAAAATAAGTCAAACTCGGGATTTTCAAAACCAAGTCCAAGTCAACGTCTAGACTCAGGAGGAGAGAGGGTCAAACGTACGTTTGAATGTACGAGACCGCAATTTGCAGGTAAAATCCTGGAAGAATTGGGCATGACCTCTCCTCTTTTCAAGTTGAAAATCCGGCATGGCCTCTCGTCGCTTAGTGGCGAAATTTCGGCATAACTCCCGTTAGTATGTGCCAAGAATTCGACATGGTCCCGCGTTGACACATGTCGAGAACGCGTCATGACCTCTTGCGAAGCCAAGTCGAGAAATCGATATGTACCTACTGAAATTACCCGGGATCCGAGCTCCCGCGCATCTCGCATTCGCGCGTTGCTGTTTTCGGGGAATGTTCACTCGGATCCGAGAGGCAGCGCGTTCGCGCCCCGGCATCTGGCTTTTATTCCCGCTTTGCAGCGTTTTCGGTTGGAGGTGTCTCGCCGTGTTTTGCTTTGTAGAGTCGCCACGCCGTTTTTATTATTAAGCCCAAAACATTGAAAAAGGGCATCAGTTTAAAAATAATAATAAACTGTTTTTGTGTGATGAGATTTTGAGTTCGGAGGTCAGATGACTCCTCGAGAAGAGAATATTAGAATCTTAGAGCTCACCCGAGTCGCCTCGTAAAAATGAGTCTTTCGGATACCCCTAATATTCTTTAAATGTTGTGTGTGTGTGTGTGTGCTTTTAAAAAATGCATCTTTGTGTCGGATGTCTACATTGTACCTTTGCGTATTGAAATGCATTGAAATAGTAATGGAAGGAAGCCTTACCAATGTTGGTTCGTGTATGCTGTCTTCCATTTGGGAATAGTGTTTGAGGATGGAATGATGTTCGGCACGGGCAAAAGGATTGCTTACAGAGGGGCCGGTTGTACGCGGACGAGTTTCGGCGTGAGTTGAGATTGTAGGCTGCGTTCGGGCGAGAGATTTCGGCGTGCGTTAGGATCGCGGGGATCACTCGAGCAGAGGTTCGGCATGCGTTGGGGTGGCGAGAGTCACTCGGGCGAGGATTTTGGCGTGGTTTGGGATCGCCGGTTTGACTCGGAAAGAGCGGGACGCCTCGGGAAAGACCGAGGCAAGGCCTCGGAGTACCACGAGGGGCCTCGAGTACCTTGAGAGTGCCTCGGGGCAGCGCGGGAGCGTCGCGAGCGCTCGGAGAGGCCCGGAGCACCACAAGGGGCTCGGAAGGCCTCGGAAGGATCCGAAAAGGGGCGGGATTGCCCAGAAGGGTCTTAGAGGGGAGCACGAAGGCTAAGGGAGGAAGAGAGAAGAGAGAGGTGTGAAAAATGAGGGAGGGGAGCCCTCTATTTATAGTAGGAAAAATTTGCAAAGAGGTCCGTACGGACCTCCCATGTTATCGAGAATTTTGGTTTTCCTCGATTTGAGGGAATATGTGATGATGGTGAATATTGGAATTATGATGTCCCCTATGCAAAGAGGTCCGTACGGACCATCTTGGCATGCAAAGAAGTCCGTACGGACCAACCATGCATGAGGGTAATCATTTTCTCAGGGATTTGAGGAATATTGTGGACTTGAGGGATTCGGTAATTATTAAAGCAAAGAGGTCCGTACGGACTACTTATGCTTTTCCAATTTCTGAAAATTCCCAAAAGGTCCTTTTGTCCCTTTTATCCCGAGAAAGGCCCCTCCCTTGGTTTGGTTGAGGGTTTTGAGAGGGTTTTGAGTACCATAGGTCTTCGAGGCTGTGTTTGTGAGTACGTGGTGTTTCTGTGTGTTCGACGAGAGGGTGATCCAGTTGGGGTACTTACGAAGCCCCTCAACGACGTCACTTTAGGAGGAAGTGGGGTCGTTGATAAGATAAGGGTCCTAATGCGGATCGCGTCTTGGGAGAGGAAGTGGCCAGTGGAGAGAAGTGGCAGAGTGGAGGGGACGTGGCGGTGTCTGTTGTGTGGCCGTTCGAGTCGGTGGGCATTTGAGACCTGTGATAGGATTCCTACGTATCCCACTGGCGAGAATCAAGCGATCGTAGTTCGTGTGTGGGGTGAGTGTTGTAGTGCGAAGGACGGGAGATGTCCTCGGCTAAGACTACATGGGTGGACGTGGTGGTGTCACATGTGGGTGACCGCATAGGTCGATGGTGAGGACGTGGTGGCGTCTGGGTGGCCGTATAGGTCGATGGTGGACCACAGTGATAGGATTCCTACGTATCCCAGGCGGGAATCAAGCACAGTCGTAGTTCGAGGTTGTGAAATTGTGAGTGTATGAGGGCGTGATGGTGCCACTGAAGTATCGTGTGACCGCAGGGAGTCGGTGGTAGAGACGAGTGGTGTCCTAAGATGTGGTGACCGCCGAGGTCAATTGTGAGGACGTGGTGGTGTCCTGGGATGGAAACTTTACGATTTTCCTAATCGGGTGGTTTAAGGCCTTCCGGGCCGGAGATAGTGATTTGGGAGGTTTATACGATCTTCCGGACCGAGTGGGTTAAAGCCTTCCGGGCTAGAGATAGTATGTGGGTATGAGGACTTGAATCATCTTCTGGTTGCAGTTTGCCATGCATGAGGACTTTGAATCGTCTTCTGGCTGCGGTTGTGTCATGTATGAAGACTTGAGTCGTCTTCTGACTGCGGTTTTCCTTGCGTGAGGACTTGAATCGTCTTCTGGCTGCGGGTGTGCCATGCGTGAGGACTTGAATCGTCTTCTGGCTGCGGTTGTGTCATGTATGAAGACTTGAGTCGTCTTCTGACTGCGGTTTGCCATGCGTGAGGACTTGAATCGTCTTCTGGCTGTGGTGGTGTCATGTATGAAGACTTGAGTCATCTTCTGACTGCGGTTGTGGAGGCATGGCTGCCTTGAGCTTTGATTGCGAGAGGTGTAGATGCCTCGTGCTTTGTTCGCTGGGGAGAAGGTTGGACTTACGATGACTGCCGGTGTTCCTCCGTTGGGGATTTATCGTGGCCCTGTAGGGGCCTTCATGCTGAGAGGGTGACTTCGGGCTTACTTTGATGGCCGGTGTTTGAGTTGCCGTTGAGTGGGCAAGGATGATGGCCGGTGATTGCTTCATCGTTTGGCGTTTTGGAGGCATTTCGTGCCTTGGGATTTGTACTTGGAGGTGTTGGCTCCTTCTTGCGCTTGTTTTGCCGTTGAGTGGGCGAAGTCCGGGCTTATGATGACGGCCGGTGCTGGGGATATGTAGTCTTGTACGACTTCCTTTTAACTTGCTGGGGAAGGAGCTCGGGCTTACTTTGATGGCCGGTGCTTGCATTGTCGTTGAGCATTTTGGAGGCGTTTTGTGCCTTGAGATTTGTGCTGGGAGGTGTTGGCTCCTTCTTGCGCTTGTTTTGCCGTTGAGTGGGCGAAGTCCGGGCTTACATTGACGGCCGGTTGTTGAATTGCCATTGAGTGGGCGAAGTTCAGGCTTACATTGATGGCCGATGGTTGAATTGCCGTTGAGTAGGCGAAGTCCGGGCTTACATTGACGGCCGGTGGTTGAATTGCCGTTGAGTAGGCGAGGTCCGGGCTTACATTGACGGCCGGTTGTTGAATTGCCGTTGAGTAGGCGAAGTCCGGGCTTACATTGACGGCCGGTTGTTGAATTGCCGTTGAGTAGGCGAAGTCCGGGCTTACATTGATGGCCGGTTGTTGAATTGCCGTTGAGTAGGCGAAGGTCCGGGCTTACATTGACGGCCGGTTGTTGAATTGCCGTTGAGTAGGCGAAGTCCGGGATTACATTGACGGCCGGTGGTTGAATTGCCATTGAGTAGGCGAAGTCCGGGCTTACATTGACGGCCGGTGGTTGAATTGCCATTGAGTAGGCGAAGTCCGGGCTTACATTGACGGCCGGTGGTTGAATTGCCGTTGAGTAGGCGAAGTCCGGGCTTACATTGGCGGCCGATTGTTGAATTTCCGTTGAGTGGGCGAAGTCCGGGCTTACATTGACGGTCGGTGGTTGAATTGCCGTTGAGTAGGCGAAGTCCGGGCTTACATTGACGGCCGGTGGTTGAATTGCCGTTGAGTAGGCGAAGTTCGGGCTTACATTGGCGGCCGGTTGTTGAATTTCCGTTGAGTGGGCGAAGTCCGGGCTTATATTGACGGCCGGTGGTTGAATTTCCGTTGAGTAGGCGAAGTCCGGGCTTACATTGACGGCCGGTGGTTGAATTGCCGTTGAGTAGGTGAGGTCCGGGCTTACATTGACGGCTGGTTGTTGAATTGCCGTTGAGTAGGCGAAGGTCCGGGCTTACATTGACGGCCGGTGGTTGAATTGCCGTTGAGTAGGCGAGGTCTGGGCTTACATTGACGGCCAGTGGTTGAATTGCCATTGAGTGGGCGAGGTCCGGGCTTACATTGACGGCCGGTGGTTGAATTGCCGTTGAGTGGGCGAGGTCCGGGCTTACATTGACGGCCGGTGGTTGAATTGATGGGTTAAGGACCATACTGCACTGAATTTGCTGAAATAGGCCTTAGGACGGCCAGGGGCAAAGATTATAAGGGCAGGAAAGTAATTTGGCCCCTCGTTGCAAGAAGGTCCGTACGGACCAACCTGGGATACAAAGAGGTCCGTACGGACCAAGTTGGTTTTTTACAGTTCCCAGGTTTTGACTGGGTTAAATGCTGGAGCCTTTCCCCATTTCTTCTTCTTCCGTGCGTGAACTAGAGAGAGAGAAGGAGAGAAAAACCTCCATCGTTAACCAAAATCCTCCATTTTTTTGCTTGAATTGCTTGCCATGGCGGAATGTGTAGGTGTTAGTGCCCTAGGCCTATAGAGATAGACCTTTATGTAATGTCATTGTTCATTTATATATGAGATTGCTTCTTTGATTATTATATGAGTTTGCATGTTTAGTTATAATAATCGTGTCCCTAGTACTTATGAAGCACTAGTATGAAGTCTAATGGATAATCATATGATGATTATATGCATGGAGATGCACATTAGATTCATGGGTACTTGTTAGAGAACAAGGTACTGGACTTGACCCATTATGAGATTTATGTCATGGTCATATGTCATAATTAAATCTCATATAGTCATATCATTGATATCCTTTGACCTGAGATTATCATCGTCTTCCGCTCGATGAATATCATGTTTGATATAGTTTAACGTTGTCTTTAACCGGATAACAATAAGGGCTATCATTGGCATGGTATGATTCTTGTTGGGAAGAATGATAAGTCAAGATGGAAATTGTCCCTCGTAAAGAGAGATGTTTGCTAGGCCACTCGTAAGTAAGATTGATGTAGTGCATGGCCATGCCCGAATGAATTAATGTGATTAATGTCATTCGATTAATCAATTTACTTGGTAACGAGAAAGCATTGAACAATATGAGTTGACGTGGACCATGACTCATGTTCAATATAACATCGTGTGACAATGGGATTGTGATATGTTCTATGTAGGAAAATCGAACTTGATAATCATACTATTTGGGTAGGCATGATGGCTTGCTAGAGTCCGCTCATGTCTTATGAGGTTCGATGTGATCGGACTCATTGCCAACATAGTATGGTCCTATGGGGTCACACGCATCGAACGAATTGTCAAAAATGAGGAATATGGATTTTCTGGCTCAGGGGACGACTCGTCCCCTCAACTGAACTAAGTCGTGCCTTATGAAGGGACGCCAGGTTCAGTGGGAGTGTCCTGAGGGACGACTCGTGCTCGGGGCACGAGTCGTGCCCCAAAGGGACGACTCGTCCCGTGAGCTAAGCCAAGTCGTGCCTCTTGCGGGGACGCCGGGATCGATGGGAGGCTGCGAGAGGGGACGACTCGTGCCACGGGGGACGAGTCGTCCCGTCGGGCACTGGACTGATACGTAAATGGCCTAATTTTAGGGTTTTCGCAAAGGGCTTTTATTTGTAACGTATAAATAGTTGCCCCTGGTTGCCCTAGCCGTAATTAGAACGTTTTGGCTTGAGAGAAACACTTAGAGTGGGAGATTTCAATTGAGAATTGAGAATCGAAACACCACCAAATCCATTGTTCTTCATTGATTGAAAGGTGTTTCAATCAATTGGATCTAGCAATCCTCCTAGAAGAGTTCTAGGGTTCGTTCCGCGCGTGGATAAACATAGAGGATCTTCGTTCATCAAGATCTTTGGTTCGTGATTCCCGTTCGTTCATCAAGGATTAACAAGATCATTCAATGGAGTTGGGTCAAGTTTATCAAAGGCAAAAGCATTCAAGGTTGGTAATACTATTTCATCTCTCTTAATTATTCATCTAGAACGGATTCTAGGGCTTGGGGTTTTTCGAGTTACTGCTTATTCCCGCGTGGACCCTCGAAACCCTACAGTGGTATCAGAGCCCCGTTCATGATGCTTAGTTAGATAATCATGATAATTATGTAATATGATTATATGAATTTTCATGATGTGCATGATCTAGAATATGAAATTGTATGAGTTTTACTTGAGAAGTAATAGTATATATAGATATACCATGATTATGAAATTGTAATATATATGATTAATATGATTAATCTAGATTATGGGATGTCAATTTCATTGATATGATTAATGTGATTAATCTTGGATATTTGTGATGTATTACTAAGTATATAGGCTGGAAGCCAAGACCTTCCCCGCAGGCACTTCTGGGAAGTGTGGGATAACTTTGGATACGATGCCACGTACTAGTAATTACTGATCAAATGTAGTATGTGTTGCATCATTCCATGTTCATAATTATGTTCATATAGTTTTCATGAATCAACCTTGGGATGTAATTGATAAGCATGAAAAAAATTGAACCTTCTTTGTAATTTGAGTTTGTTTTATGCCACCCATGTTTAAACACTTGTGAGTACACGGGTAGTTTTATGTGGGCTCGCCATAGCGAGGTGCATTAATTCTATCTTTGTATGATCAAGATGAGCAAATAGTGGTTGCTATACGTTTAACATGGTTGAACTCAATTAGGCTATCAAAACGGTTTTGGGCCTAAGGCATAAGATGAGATTGAAACATGTGACATAAGATGTCTATAATCTCATAATGATCTAAGAGTCATATATAGATATGATTGATAAATGTTATCTACCTTTTTAGTTTAATTTTGAGCAGTCGTGCCATAGCCGACTTGAAATTAAATTAAAGTTGGGTCTTAGCCTATTAAATTATATTATACATATTTGTATAAGAAGGTTATATAATTTAGTGGGAGTATTTGTGAAATACGTTAATTAATCTCTTAAATGAATTGGTACTTATATGTGTTCATATCTTGTTGCATATCTTTGTAGATCAAATGGCGTAAACAATAATCAAAACATGTCATCGCGATCGGTCCTTGAGAAGGACAAGTTAGAGGAGAATGGCAATAACTATGTGGATTGGATCCGCGGTTTGGGAATTGTTCTCAAACAGAAAGGAAGTTGTACATTCTCGATGGACCCGTTCCACCCGAGCCGGCTGCTAATGCAACTAAAGCGGAAAGGGACCAACATAAGAAGCATATGGATGATTCTATTGATGTTGGTTGCCTGATGCTTGCGACCATGTGTAAGGCACTTCAGAAGGACCTTGTACACATGGAAGCCTATGATTTGGGAAATCATTTGAAGGAAATGTTCCAATTGCAAGCACGTACGGAAAGGTTTGACACTATGAAGGCTCTTCATTCATGCTAGATGATTGAAGGATAACCTGTTGGGCCTCATGTGTTGAAAATGAAGGGTCACCTCGAACATCTTGAGAGGCTTGGATATCCTATCCAGTTAGAGCTGGCTACGGATATGATATTGCATTCACTCCACGAGAGTTATAATCGGTTTGTTACGAATTATAACATGAATGGGATGAATAAATCTCTGTCTGAATTACATGGGATGCTAAAGAATGCGGAGAACAATATTACCAAGAAAACCAATCAAGTGTTGATGGTGAATAAAGGAAAGGGGTTCAAAAACAAGGGTAAAGCAAAAGTTGCTAAACCGGAGGCAAAGGTTGCCGTTGCTGAGAAGCCTAAACCCAAATCCCAAAAGGACGCGGTGTGCTACCATTGCAAGGAAACTGGGCATTGGAGGCGTAGCGCAAGCTTTATCGGGAAGGAGGCTGAAGAAGAAGGGCAATGAGATTGCCATGACTTGTGTATCTATGTGATAGATATTTTACTTTCTACCTCTAGTTCTTGGGTATTAGATACCGGATGTGGATCTCACATTTGCCTAAATGTGCAGGGACTAAAGAATAGAAGGTTGCTCAAAGAGGGTGAAGTAGATCTACGGGTTGGAAATGGAGCAAGAGTTCTTTGCATTGGCCGTAGGACTTACGAAGTCACTTTACCAAGCGGATTAATTTTAGTTTTAAATAAGCATTATTATGTTCCGGATTTGAGCGAAACATTATTTCTATTTCATGTTTAGACAATGAGGGTTACAATTTTCTTATTGCGAATAAGAGATTTTCGATTTATTTGAATGACATGCTTTATTGTGTTGCTCATTCTTTTAATGGCCTTTATGTCTTGGATGTTGAGAATAATGTTGATAATGTCTATCATGTTAGTAAGAAATCCAAACCAAATAATGTGAATGACACATATAAATGGCATTGCCGTCTTGGGCACATAAACGAGAAACGCATCTCTAAACTCCATAAAGATGGATATTTAGACTCATGTGATTATGAATCATATGATGTTTGCGAGTCTTGTTTATTGGGCAAGATGACTAAAGCACCTTTTACTAAGAGTAGTGAAAGGGCTAGTGATTTGTTGGCTCTTGTACATGCGATGTATGTGGACCAATGAATAGCATTGCTAGGGGAGGATTTCGGTACTTCATAACGTTCACCTGATGACTTATCAAGATATGGCTACGTCTATCGATGAAGTACAAAAGTGAAGCTTTTGAGATATTTAGAATATTTCAAAGTGAAGTACAAAATCAACTTGGCAAAACTATTAAAACACTGCGATCCGATCGAGGTGGTGAATATTTGAGCCAAGAATTTGACGATCATCTCGAAAAGTTGTGGAATTGTTTCAGAACTTACTCCACCCGGAACACCACAATGGAATGGTGTGTCCGAGAGGAGAAATCGAACTCTATTAGATATGGTTCGATCAATGATGAGTCAAGTGAACCTTCCTATTTCCTTTTGGGGACACGCACCTTTGGAAGCAGTTGCTTTCACACTTAACAAGGTCCCTACTAAATCGGCTCCTAAAACCCCACATGAGATGTGGTATGGAAGAAAGCCTAGCTTATCTTTCATGAAGATTTGGGGATGTGAGGTTTATGTAAAGAAATTGGTTTCGAACATAAACTTGCACCTAGATCGATAAATGTATTTTCGTCGGTTATCCCAAGGAAACGAAAGGATATCTATTTTACAACCAATCCGAGAACAAAGTGTTTGTTGCTCGAAATGGTGTCTTTCTAGAGAAAGAGTTTCTCTCTAAAGAAACTAGTGGGAGTAAAATTGATCTTGAAGAAATTCAAGAACCCGAAAATGACAAGGAACCAATAGTAGAGACGGAACCAAGTTCACAAGCTGTTATGGAACCGGTTCAAGATACACAAGTTCTTCGCAGATCGGATAGGATACGATCCGAACCTGAGAGATATGGATTTCTCATGACGGAAAGTAATGAAGTAGAAATCATTGAGAATGATGAACCTACTTCCTATCAAGAGGCGATGTCCACTCCTGATTCGGACAAGTGGCTAGGAGCCATGGAATCCGAAATCAAATCCATGTACGATAATCAAGTTTGGAACTTGATTGATCCACCCGAAGGTGTAAAAACCATAGGGTGCAAGTGGGTTTTCAAAAAGAAAACCGACATGGATGGGAAGGTACATACTTATAAGGCTAGGCTAGTTGCTAAGGGGTATAGGCAGATTCATGGCGTTGACTATGATGAAACCTTTTCGCCCGTAGCGATGCTTAAGTCTATTAGAATCCTAATTGCCATAGCCGCATATTACGACTATGAGATATGGCAAATGGACGTCAAAACAGCGTTTCTTAACGGAAACCTACTTGAGGATGTATATATGATACGCCTGAAGGGTTTGTCGATCCAAAGGATTCTAACAATGTGTGTAAGTTGCAGAGATCCATTTATGGATTGAAGCAAGCTTCCGGAGTTGGAATCTACGTTTTGATGAATCGATCAAAGAGTTTGGCTTCATCAAAAACGAAGATGAACCTTGTGTATACAAGAAGATAAGTGGGAGCATAGTGCTATTTACGGTGTTATATGTCGATGACATCTTACTCATTGGAAACAATGTTCCTGCACTTGAGCTGTAAAGTCCTGGTTAGGAAAATGTTTCTCAATGAAAGATATGGGTGAGGCGGCTTATATCCTTGGTATCAAGATCTATAGAGATAGATCAAGAAGGATGATTGGTTTGAGTCAGAGTACATATATTGACAAGGTCCTTAGAAGATTCAAGATGGAAAATTCTAAGAGAGGATACTTGCCAATGGGACATGGCATTACTCTTAGCAAGACTCATTGTCCTAAGACAAATGATGAGCGAAAGAGGATGAGTGATATACCATATGCTTCGGCAATTGGGTCTATCATGTATGCCATGTTATGTACTAGACCCGATGTCTCGTACGCTCTAAGCGCAACGAGTAGATACCGATCGATCCTGGTGAGAACCATTGGATATCAAGAATATCCTTAAGTACTTAAGAAGGACTAAGGATGTATTCTTGGTATTTGGAGGAATGGAAGATGATCTGGTTGTAAAGGGTTACACGGATGCAAGCTTCCAAACCGACAAAGATGACTATAGATCGCGATCTGGTTTTGTGTTTATGCTAAATGGAGGTGTTGTTTGTTGGAAGAGTTCCAAGCGAGCACCGTTGCGATTCTACAACGAAGCCGAGTACATAGCGGCATCGGATGCGGCTAAGGAGGCGGTTTGGATCAAGAAGTTCGTTAGTGACTTAGAAGTCGTTCCGAGTATCACTAACCCGATAGAGCCGTTACGTGACAACAATGGTGCTATTGCCCAAGCAAAAGAACCAAGGTCACATCAGCTGATCCAAACACATTTTGAGACGCTTCCATCTCATTCGAGAAATGCGTGAAAGAGAGGACGTCAAGATATGCAAAGTACCAACGGATGACAACATTTCGGACCCTCTCACCAAGCCTTTACCACAAGCTAAACATGATGGTCATGTTAGGTCCATGGGTATAAGATACATGAATGATTGGGCCTAGTGCAAGTGGGAGTCTGTAGGTGTTAGTGCCCTAGGCCTATAGAGATAGACCTTATGTAATGTCATTGTTCATTTATATATGAGATTGCTTCTTTGATTATTATATGAGTTTGCATGTTTAGTTATAATAATCGTGTCCCTAGTACTTATGAAGCACTAGTATGAAGTCTAATGGATAATCATATGATGATTATATGCATGGAGATGCACATTAGATTCATGGGTACTTGTTAGAGAACAAGGTACTGGACTTGACCCATTATGAGATTTATGTCATGGTCATATGTCATAATTAAATCTCATATAGTCATATCATTGATATCCTTTGACCTGAGATTATCATCGTCTTCCGCTCGATGAATATCATGTTTGATATAGTTTAACGTTGTCTTTAACCGGATAACAATAAGGGCTATCATTGGCATGGTATGATTCTTGTTGGGAAGAATGATAAGTCAAGATGGAAATTGTCCCTCGTAAAGAGAGATGTTTGCTAGGCCACTCGTAAGTAAGATTGATGTAGTGCATGGCCATGCCCGAATGAATTAATGTGATTAATGTCATTCGATTAATCAATTTACTTGGTAACGAGAAAGCATTGAACAATATGAGTTGACGTGGACCATGACTCATGTTCAATATAACATCGTGTGACAATGGGATTGTGATATGTTCTATGTAGGAAAATCGAACTTGATAATCATACTATTTGGGTAGGCATGATGGCTTGCTAGAGTCCGCTCATGTCTTATGAGGTTCGATGTGATCGGACTCATTGCCAACATAGTATGGTCCTATGGGGTCACACGCATCGAACGAATTGTCAAAAATGAGGAATATGGATTTTCTGGCTCAGGGGACGACTCGTCCCCTCAACTGAACTAAGTCGTGCCTTATGAAGGGACGCCAGGTTCAGTGGGAGTGTCCTGAGGGACGACTCGTGCTCTGGGGCACGAGTCGTGCCCAAAGGGACGACTCGTCCCGTGAGCTAAGCCAAGTCGTGCCTCTTGCAGGGACGCCAGGATCAGTGGGAGCTGCAGAGGGGACGACTCGTGCCCTGGGGGACGAGTCGTCCCGTCGGGCCTGGACTGATACGTAAATGGCCTAATTTTAGGGTTTTCGCAAAGGGCTTTTATTTGTAACGTATAAATAGTTGCCCCTGGTTGCCCTAGCCGTAATTAGAACGTTTTGGCTTGAGAGAAACACTTAGAGTGGGAGATTTCAATTGAGAATTGAGAATCAAACACCACCAAATCCATTGTTCTTCATTGATTGAAAGGTGTTTCAATCAATTGGATCTAGCAATCCTCCTAGAAGAGTTCTAGGGTTCGTTCCGCGCGTGGATAAACATAGAGGATCTTCGTTCATCAAGATCTTTGGTTCGTGATTCCCGTTCGTTCATCAAGGATTAACAAGATCATTCAATCTGGAGTTGGGTCAAGTTTATCAAAGGCAAAAGCATTCAAGGTTGGTAATTCTATTTCATCTCTCTTAATTATTCATCTAGAACGGATTCTAGGGCTTGGGGTTTTTCGAGTTATTGCTTATTCCGCTGCGCATGGACCCTCGAAACCCTACAAGATTATAAGGGCAGGAAAGTAATTTGGCCCCTCGTTGCAAGAAGGTCCGTACGGACCAACCTGGGATACAAAGAGGTCCGTACGGACCAAGTTGGTTTTTTACAGTTCCCAGGTTTTGACTGGGTTAAATGCTGGAGCCTTTCCCCATTTCTTCTTCTTCCGTGCGTGAACTAGAGAGAGAGAAGGAGAGAAAAACCTCCATCGTTAACCAAAATCCTCCATTTTTTTGCTTGAATTGCTTGCCATGGCGGAAGGATCTCGAAGGAATCGTCGACAACGCAGTCAAGAAGTGATCGAGCAACGGATGGAGCTCCAAAGAAATTGGATCTCCTTTGTTCCATCTTCGAAAACCCGGATGTTTGTATCCGAATCCGGAGGTGCACAATCGTCGCTCTAGGAATGTCGGGGAGGTAAGAAATCCGTTCCGTTTCGATTCCTTGCTCGAATTTTTTTTGAATGCTAGAACTAGGTTTTAGTTTTTCGCATTTTGGGGCTTTTGTTATTTGCCATGCCTTTTGTGAAATTCTTGACGAATTGTTGAAAATTAGCATGTAAATATTGTGAATATGTGCATTTTGTACAGAAATGTGTAGATTAGCTTTTATTTGTGAAAATAAAGTGCCTCTCTATGAAAATGCATGCTTTGGTGTTTTGTACCTTATGCTATTTATGTATGTACAATGTGAGAAAAATTGTCATGTAGGGACAAACTTTGTAGAAAAAATGTGGCATGTGCCGTGTTTCGTGACGGGTTTTGTCTGAAAGTATGTGCCGTGTAGGGATGGACTTTTCTTTTGAAAATGTGTTATGCAATGTGTGCCGTGTTTTTGGTGACGGACTTTGTGGGGAAAATATGTGTCGTATGTGCCGTGTTTTATGACGGGTCTTTTGAAAATGTGTCGTGTAGTGCTTGATTCCTCTGTTGAGAAAATTTGTACAGTGTGTGCCATGTTTTGTGACGGACTGTATAGAAAAATTATGTATAATGCATGTCATATTTTGAGTTGCATGTAAAAATTATGTGCAATATGTGCCGTGTTTCGTGACGGGATATATGTGCTTTGCCGTGTTGGAACGGTCTTTTGTGCTTTGATTTTCTTTTGCATTAAGTACTGTGAATGACGTACCTTTGTTGTGTTTACCTGCAGGATGAGGGGCTCTTGGCTGGGAAGGCCAAGAAGATGAAGACTCGGGGATCACTCGAGGCTGTTGTTGAGTTGTGGCAGCGGATGCCTGATATTTCTGTGGATGGTAGGCTGAGCCCCAGGAGGCTGGTCTACGCTTCTGGCCTGGGCGTGTTTGTGGAGAATTTGGCCGGGGTTTCTGACACGAGGAAGAACAAGAGCGTCTTCCTTGGCCTTTCTGAGTACTGGTGGGATACTACCCACACCTTCCATCTGAGCTGGGGAGAGGTGACGGTGACGCCCACGGACTTTGCTGCTATCACCGGGCTTTCCTTCAAAGGAGGGCCAGTGCGGTGGCGAGATATGATTGTCGAGGATGTCTTGTGGAGCTGGCTGGGCTTTGCGCTGTTCCTCGCGAGGGTCTTGGCATGCTGTATAGTGATGTTGAGATGAGGATCACGGCCAGTATTGGGGCCTATGTCTGGGGTACCGGCCAGGTGACGGCGGAGCAGCTGGCGCGCTCCTTCCTGTGGTTTGCGCTTTTCGAGACTTTGTTCTCGAACCACTCGACTACGGCTCCTTTTGCTCTGCTGGAGAGCTTGATTGATTTGGAGAGAGTTTGTGATATCGCTTGGGGCGAGGCGGGCCTGGCCGAGCTCTACTTCTCCTTGGACCGGTTTAGCCGGGGTGTGGCCAGTTCCTTGGCTTGTTTTGACTTTGCTTTGGAGGTATGAGTTCATTGCTGTTTTTTGATTTAGCAACTTGTCGTTTCTCCATTTTCTTTTGCACTGAGCCTTTTCTGTTTTTGTCACAGGTGTGGTTCTATGATATCTTTCAGTGCTTCCCGTGGGATAGAGATCCTGGGGCCCGTAGCAGCGTATCTCGCTATGTTAGGCAGGGCCCGCCCGGCGAGGAGGAGGAGGACCAGCAGGGGGAAGCTCACCATCACCTATGGGGATGTGCAGGAGCATTTGGAGAGAGATAGCCCGGAAAGGTTTGTTTTGTATCCTTGGGCTCGTTATGAGGATGATGATTTCGAGGGGGCTCCCCTGGTGACGGTGCAGCGGAAGATGCTGCGGGGCCTGACTTGTGACGTCATGTACCTGAAGGAGCGGGTCTTCCTCGGCAAAGATGGCCCGTGCATGCTTCCCTTGGCTCCGAAGGACCCTCCTTTTGGGATGCTTGATTCCTGTGATATGGACGCGTTAGATTTTGAGAGGTATCTGGGCGGCGTGAGTGCCGATGAGTTTGTGTTGTATAGAGAGGAGTATGGAGCTTTTGTGAGGAGGAAGTTGAGGACGCCACAGGTGTTGGCGAGGGAAAGGGAGGCTGGTCCGCAGGGTCCCCTAGAGGTTTCGGTGCCTGGGCCGGACTTTACGTATGTTCGTGGGGATTCCTCGAGGAGTAGGGTGTGTGCCGTCCCGAGCGAGCTCTGCCTACCGCGTGGATCCCGATAGGCCGGTGAGTGTGCTTACTCTTTTCCATCTTGGCATCTTTTCTGTATTTTTCTCTTTTTTTGTTGTTGAGTATAACTGTATTCTTTGAGCGTTTCTTTGGCGCTTGCTTGTGCGGAGTCAGGAGGGCTTTTGACATGCTGACCCGCCGTTACGTGGCGATGCGGTCTTTCGCGAAGAAGATGGCGTCGAAGCTGTCTTGCCGGTCCTCGCGGCGTGTGTCGGCGTACGAGCCGATGCCTTCGAGGCATTCTGTAGATGTTCCTCCACCGAGAGCCGAGCCGGAGCCACAGCAGGAGGGACCTTCGAGGGGGCGGCATAGCATGGATGCCGGGACGTCTTCGGGAGCTCCGAGGCCGCAGATCCTTTACCAGTTCTTTCCTCAGCAGGATACACAGGGTGAGGGATCGTCAGAGCGTTCTTTCTTTGATCCTTTCGCCGGATTTGATCCTTCTGAGTACTTTGAGTACCAACCTCTGGAGGGGGCTCGGTACTCTGATGACGAGGATATGACGGGCGAGTTCACCGGGATGCCCGACTTCTCTCTTGATGATCTTGGCGAGGATGATGATGCTGAGGATTCGGACTAGGGTTCATTTGCTTTCCCTCTTTCCATATCTTCCCCTTTTTTTTTTAGCAACAGACATTAGATGTACCTGTAATAAAACACTAGTATTTACATGGCAAACAACATTTTATTTTAAGATGTAATGTCATTTTTGTGATTCCCGGGAATTGTCCTAGAAATTGTTGCTATTATTTTTTTTTATTTTCTGCGTGCCACGTGAGTTGAGAGTGCGTTTGTGGGTAGTGTATGTTTGCCGGAAATGGCTTTGGCCAGTGTTTGGGCAGTTTGGAGCAAGGTCCTGCTGAGAACAGTGGTTGTTGTACTGTTTGCTGGGGAAATGGGTCATGATTGCAAGGAGGTCCGTACGGACATACCTAGCATGCAAGGAGGTCCGTACGGACCAGCCTTGCTTTTGGGAAGGAAATAAATGCTTTCCAGTGTCTGGTCCTTCCCCATTTCCCCATTTGCAGCCATTTTCGAGCTTTTTTCCCCATTTTCTCTAGGAACCTCCATTTTTGCCATGGATTCTTCGTACGTCCCTAGAATTTTGCCGAGGCTTTCGCAGGAGAGGCAAGCACACTTCCTTGAGCAGCTGAAAATGTGGATGCGGCGCCGTATGAGGCATCAGAGACGGGTTTTCGAGGTAAGGTTTCGTCTTTGCTCGATTTGGTCTTTTAAGGAGTTGGTTTCTGATTGGGATTTGTTGCGGGCTGCCGCGAAGTTCTGCGATGTTAGGAGGCATGTGTATTGTTTCTCCTACAATGAAATGGCGCCCACCTTTGAGGATTTTCGGGCTTTGATTGGAGGACCGGAGGTGGAGGCCATCTCGCTTCCTTTGATTGGGGGTGATGCTGTGAGCGTGAAGCTTGCGAGGCTTTCTTCGTACTTCGTTGGTAGAGGTGCAGGCATGATCCTTGATTCGGGTCATATTGACATTTTTGAGCCGCCGGAGCGGTTCATGGTTGATGATGAGAAGTGATGTCTCTTGGGACGCATTTGCCTTGTGCGTGATGGCGACGCTTTTCTGGTCGGCTCCCTTGGCATTTGCGATGGCGCTTTGTTAGATGTGGTTGGGCACTTTGCAGAGTGGAGAGGATATTGTCCCGTTGGTGCTTTGGGGAGACTCTTCATGGTATTGACCGTCGCGGCGGGGATCGGTTCATGAGAGGGGAAGCCCCGCTTTGCTCACCTTGTGGCTGCGAGAGAAACTTCGGGCCATGCCGAGGCTCCGATGTCGTTTAGCCCGTGGTCATTTGCTCGGCGACCTCTTGTGTTGGATATGGATCGATCACTTTGGAGAGATGGATGGCACGGCTTAGTACGCATCGAGATCCGTTGGTGGGTTCCCCACTCGGAGGATTGAGACTAGGAGGGCCTTGCGGGAAGGGTACTACGTTGTTAGAGTTCCGAGGTTTGTCTTGGTCCTCCTTCTATATTCCGTCGCTTGTTTCCGGCGGTTTGGGATGAAGCAGAGCCTTTGTTGGGTGGGATGACCTTGCTACTATGGAGATAGCTCCTCTTTGTATGGCGGCTCAGGTGCTTTCTTGTATTTTACGAGGGTATGGAAGTATTCCGCTTTCCCTCTGTGGTGCTCCTTAGACGTCGGGAGAGTGTCGTATTGACGACTCGGTGCCGGCCCGGTATGAGCGGCGTGTTGAAGGCGATCCCAAGTGGCTTTGGAAAGCGGCGTGTAGCGATTCTGGGACTCGGTTGCCGTAGTAGCTATTGCCTTAGGAGTGTCGAAGCCTGGTCTGACCCTCAGGATGTGACGGGAGACACTTTGTTTGACTACGAGACTAGAGTTGACCGACTGACGGGGAGAGGTCCTCTTTACGGGCTCGCGGGGAGGAGATCCGAGCCGAAGCACGGGCGAATGAAGCCACAGAGCCTCTGGATTATTTGACTCTACGGGAGGACCCACGATCTCGGAGCGAGAGACGCAGAGTTGGTTCGCGTTGAGTGAAAGAAGACTCGCCGGGACGAGGGAAGAAAGGGAAGAATGGCGAGGGGACAAGCGCAGATGGCGCGGAATGACCTCCTAGGTATCCATTCATTGCATTGTAAACACATTATTTGTTAAATGTATTAAGCTGTCTTTTAGCATGTTGTGAACTTGAGAGTAGACCGTGCTTGAACTCATCAAGAAATGTTGTAACCGTTAGTGATTTGTGATTTGCTTTTAAAGTTTTGTCGAGACGCAAGATCTCTTGTTTGCCTTTGTTTCTTTTGTGCACCTTGTCGGCGTTCATCTTTGAACTTTTACATTGCATTTGCGGGCGACGATGCAGGCCATGACGGAAATCCCCTTTGCTTAGGCTTTGTGCTTGGCTGAGAGGTTGAATGATCCCTTGACAAGTCATTTTGACGGTCTTTTTCGTAGCTTCCTTGCCTCTTGTTGGCGTCGGGCTCTTGACCTCTTTTTTGTAGCTTCTGCTTGAGCTTCTTTTATTTTTGTTTTTTTTTGTGTGAGCCTTTGCTCGAGCTCTCTTTTTTTTTGTTTTTTTTGTGAGCCCTTGCTCGAGCTCTCTTTTTTTTTTTCGAAGCGCGTGAAGGCAAAGACAAGCCCCTGGCTTGGAAGCAGACATGAGTCAGTCGTTTGATGCTGAGTGACCCTCGGATGTCCTTTGATGTTGCCGCCGTCGTTTGACTTGGTCAAGGTGACGTTGGGGCGTGCTCTTTAAAAGTGCATAGCTTGATGGAGGTCTTGATTAACATTCAAACTTTAGACTTTTTTGTGTATTTTTAGACCTGACCAATTAAGGTTGTCTACGTTCCCCCGGACTAGAGGGCTCAGGTCTACGTAGTTCGACACTACATGGAGTGCCAAGAGATGCACAGTTGTTCTTCTTTAAGCGAAGTATCTGCGAAGTTTGCTTCCGTTGACTGGATTCATGAAGGGATTGCCGTCTAGGTCTGTCAGCTTCATGGCACCTCCGGAGAAGATCTTTTGAACCACGAAAGGGCCGATCCATGTGGGTTCCCATTTTCCCAGTGGGTTGGTTCGAGTGGGAGGCTTTTCTTTGAGTACAAGGTCACCTTCCCTGATGTCTCGGGACTTGACTTTCTTGTCGAAAGCTCTAGCCATCCTACTTTGATAGGCTCGGACGTGTTCCATGGCCTTTAGTCGTCGCTCGTCTAGCAGAGCCAATTCGTCATGTCGGCTTTGGAGCCATTCAACTTCGTTGATGTCATTTTCCAGCAGCACCCGGAGTGAGGGAATTTCCAGTTCAATGGGAAGGACTGCTTCCATCCCATATGTCAGGGCGAATGGGGTTTCTCCCGTGGCTGTTCTGACTGATATGCGGTAGCCCCAAAGTGCAAGGTGCAGCTTCTCGGGCCAATCTCGTCCTCGGGTGGTCATTTTTCGGATGATCCTTTCGAGGGTTTTGTTTCTTTGCTTCCACGGCGCCGTTTGTTTGTGGCCGGTAGGAGAAGATTTGTGGCGTGTGATTTTGAATTCAGCGGATGCAGTCGAATTCCCCTCGAAGTGTGAACCATTGTACGATATGACCTCATTTGGGATGCCGTATCGGCAGATGATGTTTTCCTTTAGGAAATGCGCGACCTTCTTGGAGGTGAGTACCTTGTAGGACTTGGCTTCGACCCATTTGGTGAAGTAGTCGATGGCTACTAAGATGAACTCGTGACCATTGCTGCCTGGCTGAGTTATTTTCCCGATGACGTCAATTCCCCAAGTGGCAAATGGCCAGGGTGTAGTCATGCAGTAGAGATCGTGGGGAGGCAGGTGATTGAGGTTGGAGAACCGTTGACACTTGTCGCAGCTTCGGACAAAGTGGATGCAATCTGCCTCCATGGAGATCCAGTAGTAGCCCATCCTGAGAATGATTTGCATCGGGGCTCGGCGTTCATGTGGGGACCGCAAGCTCCATTGTGGACTTCGTTCATGAGCTTGTTTGCCTCTTCCTGGTTGATGCAGCGTAGGAGTGGTCCATGGTAGCGTTTCTTGTATAGCATGTCCCCGAGGATGACGAAGTGAGAGGCGAGGCATTTTAGGGCCATGATGCTCTTGGTTTTGACCCCTCCTGTGTGTGGGTCTTCCTTGTTCATGAAGGTGATTTCCCCGTTCTTGAGGTATTGGAAGATCTGGTTATACCATGGCTCATTGATGGGCTTAGGTTACGGTTCGATCTCGCAACGGTGGCGTGAATTTCCTTTCATCCGACTTTGAAGGGTTTGATTGCTTTTCCTTCAGGGATTTCCACAAGTGAAGCCAAGGTGGCTAAGGCATCTGCAAACCTGTTTCGGTCTCTTGGCAAGTAGTGGAAGGTGACCTCTTCGAATTGTGTGATGAGGTCCTCCATGCGAGCATGGTATTTTTGCAAGCACAGGTCTATGGTTTTCCACTTGTTGGAGACTTGGTTGATGATCAGGGCTGAGTCCCCATAAACTTCGAGTTTCTGGACATTCCTCTCGAGTGCGGCTTGTAGTCCAGCAGCGCAGGCTTCATATTCGGCGGCATTGTTGGTTACCTCGAAATTGAGCTTTATGGCGATTGGGGTATGCTCGTCCTTGGGATCGACCAAGAGCATACCGATGTCGTTTCCTTTTTTGTTGGCTGCTCCATCGAAGAACAGTTGCCATCGATTTTCGCCTTCGATTGCAAAGATTCCCTCGTCTGGAAATTGTGGTTCGGGGCCCCGAGCCTCGTCGGTTGGGAAATCAGCCAGTTGTTCAGCCATTGCCCGTCCCTTGATTGACTTTTGGTTCACGTACTTGATGTCAAATTCCGCTAGGAAGAAAGACCATTTGGCGAGCCTCATTGACAGAGATGGTTTGTCGAAGAGGTATTTGACTGGGTCCATTTTGGACACCAAGTGTACCGTGTGCGACTGCATGTAGTGCCGTAATTTTCCGACAACCATACCAGAGCTGCGCAGGTTTTCTCGAGGGTGAGTAGTTGAGTTATTGCCTTGAAACTTTCGGCGACGAAGTAGATGGCGTTCTCGACTCGTGACTCTTTCTTTTCTTGACAGAGCATGGCTCCAACTGCGGTGTCGGTCACAGTTAGGTATAGCAACAGTGGCTTCTCCTCGTGGGGAGGACAGAGAATCGGAGGACTCACAAGGTATGCCTTTATTTCCTCAAAGGCATCTTGGCATTCTGAGTTCCATTTGATGTCGGCGTTCTTCTTCATCAGTTTGAAGATTGGCTCGCACATGGAGGTCAATTGGTTGTGAAGCGGGCGATATACTGCAGGCGGCCCATGAAGCTTTTCACCTCTGTCTGAGTTTGTGGTGGTCTCATTTCCATGATGGCCTTGATCTTTTGAGGATCAACCTCGATGCCTCTTTCGGTGACCATATATCCCAAGACCTTGCCTCGGATAACCCCAAATGTGCATTTGGCAGGGTTTAGCCTCATTGAGTGTTTTCGGAGGCGATTGAAGAATTTTCTTAGGTCTGTGAGGTGTTGTCCATCTGATCCCTTTGAGTGGATGATCATGTCATCGACGTACACTTCGATCTCTTTGTGGATCATATCGTGGAAGAGGGCGGTTGCCGCCCGTTGGTAGGTAGCCCCAGCATTCTTTAGTCCGAACGGCATTACTGTGTAGCAATAGGTTCCCCAGGGGGTTGTGAAGGCTGTCTTTTCTTGGTCTTCTTCGGCCATCTTGATTTGATTGTAGCCGGCAAACCCGTCCACGAAGGACTTGACTTCGAAATTGGTTGTAGTGTCTACCAACATGTCGATGTTGGGTAGTGGAAAATCGTCCTTGGGACTTGCTTTGTTGAGGTCTCGGAAGTCCACGCAGCAACGTACTTTTCCATTGGCCTTGGTGACCGTGACGATATTGGAGAGCCATGTGGGGTACTCGATCACCCTGATGAAGCCGACGCGGAGCATTTTTTCGATCTCTTCTTTGACTTGTAAAGACCATTCTGGCTTGATTCGGCGTAGCTTTTGCTTGATGGGCTTAGCCTCGGGATTCAAGGGAATCCGGTGTTCTACAATGTTAGGATCTAATCCGGGCATGTCTCGGTAAGACCAAGCGAACACGTCCACGAATTCTTTGAGCAGTGCAGTCAATGCGTCTTGCTCGGTGCCGGTGAAGAAACTTCCGATTTGCGTCTCTTTTGGCTCTTCGGCGGTTCCCAAATTCACTTTGGTTAAAACCTCCTCGGCGGCTTGGGCCCGGTTTTCTCTCGTTTGACAACATGCTTAAAGATGTGCTTAATGTATTGTTCATTTAATGTGTCTCGCTTCTTTATCAAGTGAATCGTTATTAGCTGTTTGTGTGTTAGTTAATTTATCGGTTGTTAAAGATGCAATGAGAGGATACTCGGAAAGATCGAAGCATTCATTAAGAGCATACGGGAATACATTATTGGCAATGAGTTCGTAATCTTCGGCGTGAGGCCATCGGATGACTCGAGAGACTCAAATTCAAAGATAATGGACTCGGGATGAGTTTTGACACTAGACTCTAGGACTCGAGGGTCGGACCAAGTTGTTCGATCATGTCCTTTTTCTTTGGCAGTGGGTCCGGAGAAGGTGGCCCAGTTATTGAGTGGCAATGAGCTTGATAGGAGACGGGGGTTGAAAGCCTTTGTGTCACCGTTCCCAATCATGGCTATCACAGAGTTATCAGAAACAAAATCGATCAGGTCTGGCATCTCGATTTCTTCATTGAAGAGCAGGTGGAGCAGTGGCTCGTTCCAAGCATCGTCTGCGGAGTCTTTTGCTTTTGTCTTGGGCATTACTAGCTCGAATGCAGACTCGTCCAACTTGTTGAAGGCAGGAGTGTTGACAGAGAGTTTTTTGAGTTCTTCTGCCAAAGAGGGGGTTTTCCTGAACCAAAATTCGTTGTGAATAGTGGTGGTCATGGATCCCGGTAGAGGCGGTGTATCGAGAAATGCTCTTCGGACAGGATTTGGCTTGAGGCCTCTGAATCTTGCCAGGTTCCGCTGGAGCTTGTCCATGGTTATCGGTCAGCTTTGTTTGGCGCTGATCAGCTCTGTTCCCTTTCCTGGATCTTCTTCCAAGTTGCTGACCTTCTTTGTGAAGTACTTGGTCATGTCGAAGCT
This sequence comes from Adenophora triphylla var. japonica, assembly GCA_022495995.1. Classification (NCBI taxonomy): domain Eukaryota; kingdom Viridiplantae; phylum Streptophyta; class Magnoliopsida; order Asterales; family Campanulaceae; genus Adenophora; species Adenophora triphylla. The sequence goes on from JAFEMH010001769.1 coordinate 29,129, forward strand.
GTAAGGACGAAGGTTGGAGATTGCGTGTAAGCCTCTTTTGTTATCTGCGGAGCGTTTTCGTGCAGCTCTCTTGTCCTCCGCAATGTGTTCGGGAGTAGGAGAGTATCCCAAGCCATGGAGAGTATTCTGTTCTTTGATATGGATGATTTGTTGGGTACCCTGATGACGTTTTCCCAAACCGAGCCCCGGGATGTAGTTCATGTGCTTCATCATTTTCATCGGGGGAGGGATCTTGTCCCAAATCAAAGGCAGGTCTATGTGGCATACCTGAGCCTTTGGGCTTTCGATGGTGAACCCTGTTAGCATCATGCCATCATCGTCGTGTTTGATCTCTAAGACCGGGACGCCGTTTGTGTCGGTCCTTTCGGTGACTACACTATCACCGTAGATGATGGTTAGATCTGTTCCTTGGACGAACTTTACGCACTGATGGAGAGTGGATGCCACCCCATTGATCTGGTGTAGCCAAGGGCGTCCCAAAATGGCAGTGAATGTGATCGGGATGTCGATGACTTGGAAATCCGTCGGGACCATTTGTTTTCCGAACCACAGGTTCAAAGTGGCTATTCCCAAGGCGGGCGGGACGTTGAGTCGTATGCCTTGATTACTTTGATTTGAGGGCTTTAGATCGATCACTTTGATCCCTAGCGAGATCCATCATTTTGGATGGCGGGACATTCATGGATGATCCCCGTCTACCAAAACCCGTGGGAGACGACGCTCGTCCGGTTGAGCTGTTATGTAGAGAGGCTCATTGTGGTCGGCCCAAATTTTTGGAAGGTCGAGCTCTATGAAAGTGATGATATTGCTTTGTAATTAACATTTCCAATCATCTGAACCGGCTTCATCGTGTGTCACCGTGATGGGAACCATGGTGCAGGCCGGGCTTTCTTCCAACTTGAGCTTGTGCGGGTAAGATGAAGTGAGTAAGGACCGGAGCGAGATGTTAGCCTGAGTACGCTTGAGGCCGAGTTAAGACAAGGATCTTCAGCCTTTGGGTCCAAGGTTTCGGCTTCTTTGGCGTAGGGCCCCTTTTCGGTTCGTGGCTCGGGTATGGGCTGGCCTTTTGTGCCGTGGAGGATTCATCGGGATTTGACCGAACGTGTCGAACGTTCACTCTGGACTTATGATTTTGCTTGTCTCTCCTATTTACGTAGTGGGAGGACCACGATTGGCGTAAGGCCGGGCGCACATTTCAATTCGTTCACTGTCATAGCTTTTCTTGAAGCATCAATAGTGGCTTTGAGATCTTCCCAAGACAGGGGTTGGATTATCTGGACCTTCGGGCCTTCGGTGGCGGTGCGGAGCTCGTCCCAGCTGATCATGGAGCAGACATTGCCATGGCCTTGTGCAGAGCTAGGTTTGCTGGAGTAGACGACATAGTAGTCAAACTTTCCTGAGGATTCTCCAAGGGTTCTGACTGTGGGATCACCGGATTCATACCTCTTTTTCAGTTTTTGCTGAGAAGATGGCTTCTTCTTTCTTCGAGGATGGCCCTCGTTCATTTCATTCTGGAATTCCATTTCTAGACAAGCACTGCAATCGCAGACGTCCCACCAGATGTGTTCGTTGTTCGGCGGTGGTATCGGGACCTCAAGAGACTGAATGGGCAGGCTTTCCCCCGGAGGGTCCTGTGGCCTTATGTCATAACTGCATGGCTCGTATGAGGGTAACAGGTTGACTTCTGGGAGACAATGAGAGGCGTTAGAAACTGCAGGAGCATTCACGGCCTTGGAAGCCCCAGGTAGTTGGGTGGCTAATGTCCCGAAATGGTGCATAGCATCTTCGATCCAGGCTTGTTGTTCACCTTGGCGTTTCTCAATAGCCATGAGGACCTGCCAAACTTCTTCCAATGTTGGGAAATTTCTCGGGGGTAAGGTCCCATTCTCATCGTTGTTATCCACTGATTTGGCCATGGGGAATTAACGGACTGTCCTGGTGACAGAGCTAGGAAGGAAGTTGGACCTTGCGGCTTTGTCACAGGGAGACGGGTTCCCGGGTACTCTCGATCACTCTCTGTTTGCTGGAGGGGGTGACGGGCAAGGTTTAGACACAAGAATGGCCTCACGGGATAAAAGGGGGAAAGCTCACGTGGCATGCGGTTTCCTTTTTTTTGTTTTAATTTACTTAAAACATGTTTTCTCAGAGTCCTAGGTAGGTTGGAAAAGATTGCTCTTCTTTTTCGCAACTATGCTAGATCCTGGGTCGATGGAGACCATACGTGCGACTATAAGCCCCTCGTTTTGCACCCGTATTTCGACATCCCGGGGTGGACAGCCCGGGCGAGGGTCCTATAGGGCAAGCGGTTTCCACCGACCTAAAAGAAAAATCGAACCTAAGGCCCGAGCCTGTCATGTTCGTTTTGATGCGTTAGCCATGTGAATAGTGAACCGAGGCCGGCCGGCTGAGTCAAGATCGAGTCAAGAGTTCGGCATGACCTCTCTTTACCTTGCTTGCGCAAGGGATCTCGTGACGTTAGGCGTTAGGTGGGTCATATTGTCATGGGCGACGTATCAAAGGCGTGATGACATGGTGTCATGTGAGCATGGATGTATATCGGGACGGAACATCGTGCAGGTGTAGCTTCGGAAATCAAGATCGTGTCAAGATTTTAGCATGACCTTTCATCGCTTTGCTTGCGCGAGGATCTTGAGTTCCGAGTCTTGACTTAGAAAAATGGCCGGCATGGTATATGTATCCAGAGTATGACACGGGCCGGGTAAAAACCAACCGAGTCTGGACAGAGTGTGACTCAAGACTCAAACGTGCAGGGTTGACGCTTGGCTAGGATGGGATGTTTGGAATGATCCCGTGCGCATCCGAGAGGCCTAGGAAGAACAAACGGACTGGCGAGACCACTCCGGGTTAAGGGCTGTAGTGTGCGGTGTATCAGGCACCGGTGCGCGTAGCGTGCGGTGTAGCGGCGGCGGTGTGCGTAGTGTGCGGTGTAACCGGCGGCGGTGCGAGTAGTGTGCGGTCTCTAAAATTCTTTTACGAGTAAAACAGAAGTTTTTGAAGAATTTTAAATGTATGCACAGATGTATATTGATGCATTTTTTTGTATTTTTTTTTTTGTAAAATAAAAAGTAAAGCACGTGCACACACACACAACAGTTAAAGAAAGGGGTAAAATGAAAGTTTGACCCTCATCATCGTTTTAAAAATCTTTTGTTTTGTTTAAAAAGATTTTAAAACAAAAAGTCCCCAGCGGAGTCGCCAACTGAAATTACCCGGGATCCAAGCTCCCGCGCATCTCGTATTCGCGCGTCGCTGTTTTCGGGGAATGTTCGCTCGGATCCGAGAGGCAGCGCGTTCGCGCCCCGGCATCTGGCTTTTATTCCCGCTTTGCAGCGTTTTCGGTTGGAGGTGTCTCGCCGTGTTTTGCTTTGTAGAGTCGCCACGCCGTTTTTATTATTAAGCCCAAAACATTGAAAAAGGGCATCAGTTTAAAAATAATAATAAACTATTTTTGTGTGATGAGATTTTGAGTTCGGAGGTCAGATGACTCCTCGGAAAGAGAATATTAGAATCTTAGAGCTCACCCGAGTCGCCTCGTAAAAACAAGTCTTTCGGATACCCCTAATATTCTTTAAATGTTGTGTGTGTGTGTGTGTGCTTTTAAAAATGCATGCTGTGTCGGATGTCTACATTGTACACTGCGTACTGAAATGCATTGAAATAGTAATGGAAGGAAGCCTTACCAATGTTGGTTCGTGTCTGTCTTCCGCTGGGGAATAATGTTTGAGGATGGAATGATGTTCCGGCACGGACCGACATTGCTTCGGGAGGGGCCGGTTGTCTGCGGACAGAGTTTTGGCGTGAGTTGAGATTGTAGGCTGCGTTCGGGCAGAGTTTCGGCGTGCGTTGGGATCGCAGGGATCACTCGGGCAGAGGTTCGGCGTGCGTTGGGGTGGTAGGAGTCACTCGGGCAGAGTTTCGGCGTGGTTTGGGATCGCCAGTTTGACTCGGAAAGAGCCGGGACGCCTCGGGAAAGGCCAGGCAAGGCCTCGGAGTACCACGAGGGGCCTCAGAGTACCTCGAGAGTGCCTCGGGGTAGCGCGGGAGCGTCGCGGGAGCGCTCGGAGAGGCTTCGGAGCACCACAAGGGGGCTCGGAAGGCCTAGGAAGGATCCGAAAGGGGCCGGGATTGCCCCGAAGGGTCTTAGAGGGGAGCCTGAAGGCTAAGGGAGGAAGAGAGAAGAGGGAGGTGTGAAAAATGAGGGAGGGGGAGCCCTCTATTTATAGTAGGAAAAATTTGCAAAGAGGTCCGTACGGACCTCCCATGTTATCCAGAATTTTGGTTTTCCTCGATTTGAGGGAATATGTGATGATGGTGAATATTCTGGAATTATGATGTCCCCTATGCAAAGAGGTCCGTACGGACCATCTTGGCATGCAAAGAGGTCCGTACGGACCAACCATGCATGAGGGTAATCATTTTCTCTGGGATTTGAGGGAATATTGTGGACTTTAAGGGGATTCAGTAATTATTAAAGCAAAGAGGTCCGTACGGACTACTTATGCTTTTCCAATTTCCTGAAAATTCTCAAAAGGTCCTTTTGTCCCTTTTTATCCCAGAAAGGCCTCTCCCTTGGTTTGGTTGAGGGTTTTGAGAGGGTTTTGAGTGCCATAGGTCTTCGAGACTGTGTTTGTGAGTCTGCGGTGTTTCCTGTGTGTTCGGCAGAGGGTGATTCAGATTGGGGTACTTACACCTACGTCGAGATATGTCAAGATCTTAACGTGTACTTACGTTGAATTATGTCGTACTTTCGGCATGAAGAGGGAAAATATGCCAAGATTTTGGAGACGAAGCATGACTCGGACTTTGTGAGAAAATTTTGAAAACCGAGTTTGAATAATGTTTTGAAAAGTATTGGCCAAAAACCAACCGGTCACGGTAAAAAGTGTGTCACGGACAAGTGTTGGCTGACTCACAGGCTAGGAGGACTTTAGGCGCTCAAACGTAGGCGAAACACGTCACCGTCCGCGATGCCATCCGTACACTCCCGGGTTCTAACTCTATGTGCGGGTAGCGTGCGAGTAGTGTGAAGGTATTTTCTAGGAAATATATTTTTTGCTTTTTTGTAAAAGATATTTTTTGTTTGTTTTTTTTATGCAATATGCAAAAGGAAAAAACAAGAGAATGAGCCCAAAGCACGACAAAAGGGGACTGCCCCAAATGTCCAAATTTACCAGTAGTTGTAGTCCAGAATCATCCTGCCCTGTTCTGATCAACGGGAAGAGCAAATAGCAAAGGGGGAAGCCCCGGCTCCCAAAAAATGCCACATACCAAAGCATATAGAGCATAGAAGCATGGCAAGGCCCACATGAGCACACAAAATGACACAATGCACACACAAGGAGAATGAAGAAATTGTCCAAGTTGATTTAAAGAAAGTTAGACCCTCTTAAAAAAAAATTTCTTTTTTGTTTTCTTTAAAAAAAAGAAAAAAAATGATACTGGTACGTGGGATTGTTAGACCACAATTTATCCCAAGCCCCGGGTTAGGGAGCGATACAGGAAGGTTAATGGTTTCCACCTATATACCAAGTATCGTTTTCATTTTAAAAAAAAAAAAAAAAAAACAAAGGTTTTTCAATGTAAGTCCCCAGCGGAGTCGCCACTGAATGAACGCTCGCCGAAAAATATAATGGTTTTAATGAAAATTTTCGGTTTTTAGGAGTCGCCACGCCGTTTTTAAAGGAAAACATTGAGACACCTATTTTTAAAGATATTTTGAGTTCGGGGGTCTGGTTACGTGTTTGGGAAGAACTTGAGAGTTCACCCAACACGCCTCTTTCGAGACTTTCAATCAACATTGGACAATTATAGACATTCAAAGTGTGTGTGCAATATGTGTCGACAAGTAAGGCATGCAAATTTGGAATTTCATTGATGATATAGAGACTGGGTACAACCTGTGAGCCATGATAGGGGGTCACACCCTTTACATATGATGATTTTCATCACAAGGCAGAAGGCTGAGACAATCTGCTCAGGAAGCTCTGATGTCGTCCGACACAGGACTTCCCATGAAGGGGATGTCGGACGACAGAAGGCCTCATGGTCAGATTGTCTCTTACAATGACAAGGCTATTCTGAAACTGGAACAATATTATTTCACCCAAGGAAAGACACTATTTAGTGGTCTAAGTTCAGTTTGGGGTTGATAGGAGTGAGCAAAGTCATGATTTGACTTTTAATGATACGAATGTCATATGACATAGAACATCCGAAGTTGTCTATGTCACATGGCAAACCGCCTCCATCAATAGATCGCGCCCAAACAGACCTTAGACACTCCAAATAGTGGCTAATGAGCCAAAACTACTTAGGTAAGCTTTGAGTTACGAAAGGGGGACAATCTTGACAGATCTGAAGTCCAAGAAAAGCTTTACAGTCTTCTAGGAACTCCATGTCGTATGACACAGGACCTCTTGAGAGTCCTGTGTCATCCGACATGAGCAGCCTATTCCAGTGCCCTTAAGTCTGGTTGATTTCCCCTTTGTTCCCAAAGTCAACCAAGTAACTTTATTGACTGTGAGCAGTAAAATAGTAATATTACGTGAGTATTATGGGAGGATCACATGGCTTTAATGGCCAAATGTGATAAATCACATGTTTATGGCCATTTTTATGTAGCCATCACCTCCTAACTCAATGGAAACTAACAAAGATTCAAACTTTAATGGTGCTAATGTCACCAAATGTTCAGATCTGAGGTGGGGAGAAGTGAATATGGAAGATTCACCTCTCCACCACCTTTATCATGCAAAAACCCCAATATTTCACATAATATCAAAGCAAGTAAACATGCAAGGTGATATGAGTGTATGGAAGAGTTAGTTAAAGAGAGAGAGAGTTTAGTGGCTACCTATTTTAGTCCACAAGGTAAGAACACCAGTATTATGGTGTTTACCCCTTCAACACACCAACAAAGGGAAGCTTTCTTTGGATCTTGGCTTTTAGGGTGTGTGTGTGAGGAGGGAGGTGAGTGTGTGTGTATGAGAGAGAGAGAGAGTCTCTATTTCTGCAGAGTTTCCCCTCTTTTACTGATATCCTCCCAAAACTCTCCAAAAGTCCTCCCTTAAATGATCAGCCATGCCTTGTATTTATAGGCAGTCTGATGGGAGGCTCCATGTCATCCGACAGAGGGAGTTAAACTGCCTTAGTGTCATCCTATGTCGGACGACAGCGTACAACTTTTTGGCACAGTTGGGCCGAATGGATGGCAGGCCCAATGGGTTGAGTGGGCAATCGGATAATTAGACTCAATATTGCATTTTAACAAATAAATGAGCCCAAAAATCAAGGAAAGTGGACCCAAAACATGAGTTCGAGTTGGGGTACTCACAAGAGGTAGCTAAAGTTTTTTCGACAATTCGGAGGTTGTCACCTAGCGTTATTCCGTTATAACGGAAGTAACAGAGGCGACTCGGGAGGAAAGTCTATCCTTTTTGGAGATAACGGATATCCTTTGAGAAACATCGTTACTCTAATTAAAAACTAACAGGAGTTATATGCCCAAGTGGAAAGTCCAGGGGTAGAGATGTAATTTCTGCTCAGAGCAAAAGAGGCCGCCCAGCATGAGATGAGGGCAAAAGAGGCCGTCCGGCTAGAAGTTAATTTTTACCAGATTATTTAAAAACTGGATTTGGACGGGCATTGGGCACCATTGCCGCCCATCTGCTTGCCGAGGAAGAGAGAGAGAGAGGAGAGAAAGAATTATCAAAATCCTTCAATTCCCTTTGCTCCTACTGATTTAGAGGGATCCGGAAGGAAACCCGATGCCTAGGCAAGCACGGAGGAACATATCCGAAGCCGCTAGAAGAAGGAGGAGGGAGCTCGTTCGCATAGAGAGGAAGTATGACTTCATTACGCCTCCATCAGAGCTTTATCCCGGTAGGGGAGAACACAAATCAACGAAACCTTAATCGGTTGGGGTAAGCATTCTTGATTTGCTTGATTCCATCAATTTTGATTGACTTAGGGCTTGGCCCGAATTTTAGGATTTTCTCGAATTTTCCTAGGATTTTTATTGATGATTTTGGAATTTTGATGATTAACCTATGAGGCTAAGGAGATAAATGAATATGCATGTGCAATTTATTTGAAAAATAATGACAATGATCCATTTTTCAAAAATAAAGTAAGAAAAATAATGTCTAAAATATGACGGAGTCCTTGCATGTGCTAGAAATAGGTCAATTCTTGATCATAAATGAGAAAACGGACATTTGGACGATGAAAAGGATTCATGCATGCCATTTTTTTTTTGAAAAATTACTGCTTATGTGCAAAGAATTTTGAAAATTGGAATTCTGTGTTTTTTGAGATCAATGTGCTTGACATGACGTGTTTCAAGTGATGAAGGGCACGCTTTCTAGGCGAAAGATGCTAGAAATCTTTTATGAATGCTTTTCTTTGAAAATATGTGCACTTTTGAACATACGTATGCTTTTGAGATGAGATGAAGGACTGACACATTTTTTTTTGTGTTTTCCTATAGGAGAACAAGTCTAGGGGACCTTCTGAGGTGGCTGTGAAGCTATGGGAGAGGATGCCCAATTTTGAGAAGGATGGGGTGAACCCCAAGCAGCTTGTGATGGCTACTGGCCTGGATTTGTTTATTGATGCCATTGGCTGAGGTATTCACGTGACCTCCAAGAGTAAGGGGCTAGTGCAGGCCCTCTCAGAGTTCTGGTGGGACACCACCCACAGCTTTCACCTTAGTTGGGGGGAGATCACGGTGACGCCTGCAGACTTTACTGCTATTACTGGCCTACAGTTCACTGGGAGGCATGTGACTTGGAGGGACCATATCACGACAGAGGAATTCAGGGCTCTGGTTGGGTTTGAACTCCATCCTAAGGGGCTCGGGATGGAGACTAGGAATGTGGAGGTGGCGGACCAGAATTGCATGCAGGGATTTGCCGCCAATGAGGTGACCGCCCACCAGCTCGCGAGAGCTTTTCTGTGGTTGATGATGTCAGTCACTATCTTTGCAAACTCTGGGACGCTGGCTTTGGTTTGCTTACTTGATTCTTTGGAGAGTCTGGACAAGGTTGGGGCGGTCTCATGGGGCGAGGCCGGATTGGCGGAGCTTTACTTCTCCTTGGACTTGTACAGCCGGAACAAGGCTGCCTCTATGGACTGCTTCTCCTTTGCTCTTGAGGTATTCTCACTTTTCTTTCTCTCTTTTATCTTTATGTCTTGAGACTTTATGAGAGAAAAATGACCCTTTTGTTTTGAACAATGCAGGTCTGGTTTTGTGAGGTGATTGGGTTTTTTCTGTGGAACCAGCAGAGTGATTCGGAGATCTTCCCGGCCATGATCCGTTGGAGGGAAGATGCTAGAGACAAGTTCACCGGGAAGTCCCGGATCACTTTTGACTACAAGATGGTGAGACCAATCATCAACAGGGATGGACATGAGGGGCTTCACTTCTACCCTTGGGGGAGGTACTTGGAGGTTCTGCTCGGGGATGCCGTGGAGGCGACTAGGCAGAGGAGGTGGTTGATGGGCTTGACATGTGATGTCATATACTTGGGGGACCCTTTTTCTAGGCAGCATGGCCATGTCCCTCCCTTGGATGCCATTATTCCTCACGATCCTCCAGCACGGATGCTGCAGCCCAGGGACTGGTCAAAGGATGATATTGCTAGGTATCAGGCGGGCGTGGCGGCTGTAGAGTATTTTGACTTGGCTACCCCATATGCCACCTTCGTGGAGCAACGGTTGAGGACGCCACAGAAGCTAGTGAAGCTGGCCGTCACTCAGGGGTACGGGAAAGCTGAGCCTACTGACCCACCGATGCCTCCTGCTCATCTCTCCTATGTGGTCAACGGGGTACCGAGGAGGTTCAGGATACCTGTTCCTAACATGAGGGAGCCCCAATATACTCTGCCGCCTGACAGCACTGTGAGTACACTTTAGGGTCTTTTCCCTCTTTCGGATTTCTTTGCTTTTTTGCAGTTCTGAACCTTTCTCGAGATTTTCTGAGTTTTCTTCTCTTTTTCTCAGGTTCCTGCTCGCTCATACGATGGATTGGTACGGCAAAATAGGGGCTGGAAGGATGTGTGCCGGTCCCTTCTGAGGAAGTTGGCATGCGCTTCCAGGGCTGGGGCTAACGTGCAGGAGCCCGTGCGCAAGAGAAGGCACGTCGGGAGCACGACATATACCTCCTCGGCCTCAGAGTACTCCTCTAATGCCATGCTTCGGGGACAAGGACCTAACACCAGCATCCTGGAGCAGTTAGCCGAGTACGAGCACGTGAACGTGAATCTTTCTGATGTGAGTGACCCGGAGGACTTGATGAGGGATCCTAGCTTCTACGAGCTGAGCAGCGACGAGGAGTCGGAGGCTTAGGATTCCTTAGAATTGACCTAGGAGGCAGGAAACAAACAATAAACATTTTTTTATGCACATTTTATTTGTTTTTTCGTTTTATTTGGGTGTCGATGGGGCAAAAACAATGTATTACTATTTTATTTGCTTTTCTAATTTATGCTTTATGAATTTGCATATTACTTGAGCCTCGGGGCAGTTTTTTGCTTGGAATTGGGGTTGAAAATGGGCCAAAATGGTTTGTGATGACATATAACTGTATGGTTGGTCTTTGGATATGTTTTTGTACAGGTTTCATTGAGAAAGTGGGGTGAGAACTCCACTTGGGCAGCAACTTTGGTTGCTACAAATTCTTTTTTCTGCAGATGGCAAATGAGGCCGTCCGGCCTAGACCTGAGGGCAAATGAAGCCGTGCGGCTAACAGTTCCGTCTGGACTGGTTTTTTTTCAAAATAAAACCAAGGCTTGTCCATTTCATTTCATTTTCACCCTAGACTTGTCCCAATTGATCCCAGAGCATATTTCTGACCAAAAGACATCAACTTTGATCGCCTTGCAATGGAGAAACCCGTTAGATTGCAAAAGGGGAAAAGAGACCGTTTTCTATCCGATCTTCAATCTTGGATGAGGTATAACTTTCAATCCAACAAAAGGCTATTCGATACCACTTTCAAGATCAAGTCTTTATGGCATTTGAAGGATCTCCCGCCCGATTGGGACCTTTTGAGGGCCGCTGCGAGGTTTTGGGACGTTCGGAGACATGTTTACTGCTTTTCTTACAACGAGCTTGTCCCAACCTATGAAGACTTCTGAGCCTTGATTGGGGGTCCAGAAATTGAGGACATATCAATTCCTCTGATCGAAGACGTGCCGGTAGCAGTAAAGTTGGCATCTTTTTTGCAAATCTCTTTGGGAGAGGCTGAGGGGATGATGGTAGCCCCTGATAGGATTGACCTTTCAGATATCCTAAGTAGGTTTGGGTTTTCGGATACGGCTACGACCACTGTGTCTATGGATGCCTTTATCCTCTGTGTGTTCTCGTCTCTGTTCACGGCCGAGTCTGTGGGGATTTGTCATGGTGGCCTCTTGGACATGGTCAGGGATTGTAGGGCTGGGAAGGACATTGTCCCATTGGTTTTGGGTGAGACCCTTCATGGTATTGATAGGATGGCTAGGGGAGACCATTTCATGAGGTCTGGGAGCCCAGCTGTGTTGACTTTATGGCTACAGGAGAGGCTTGGGGCTTTGCCGGGGGCTTCGCCTACTCAGTGCCCTTGGGTGATTTCCCAGAGGGGTGCACCTAGGCAACAGGATCAGGGTGGTTGGGAGCTGATGATTACTCAGCTATCTACCTCTGACATTCACTGGTGGGTACCTCATTGGAGGCTGCAGACTCGGAGGACGTTTCAGGAGTCCTATGTGGTGAGGGTTTTCTTGTTCATCCTTCTATATACCCTGCTTGGTATCCAGGCAGTTCGGGGCCTTACAGGAGACGTTGGGCGATTGGGAGGACATCCATACCATAGAGGTGGTGCCTTTAGACATGAGAGATCCAGCCAGCTTCTCATTCTTCTCGAGGGCTTGGACACATATTGATTTCCCACCCAGGGCCATTCTCAAGAGCAGGAAGAGTACCATCTTGACTACGGCCTACTTGGACTGGTATGAGAGGGAGATGGGAGCGACTCAGGTCATATTGGGAGAGAGACGTCAGGCTTTATTGGGGGCTGACTGCGACTCGAGTAGGACTCTGAGGGAGACTGAAGCTAAGGCGAGTCGCCATAACCAGTCGGGTGACCTTATCAGAGACATGGAGGCTCGATATGAGAGACTTTCTGAAGTCGCTCCCTTGACTGAGGCTCAGAGGGAGGAAGTGCGGACTCGTGCCCGGGTTGAGAGGGCACTTATTGACACAGGTTTGATGGAGGCTCCAGTGAGGATACCTGAAGTTGGGATGAGGGAGACCGACATCTTAGAAAAGAAGAGGAAGAACACTCGACGAGGTCGAGGTAAAGGGAAGAAGACCAAAGAAGACTCAGTGAATGACAACTGATAGATCTTTTCTTAGGATTCCCTTATTGCCATTTGCAAACACAATAGTTTATTAGGCATTTTATTGTATTTTAGATCTTTGTAGCAGGTTAGCAGAGTCAAGAGTAGACCGTGCTTGAACTCATCAAGAAGTTTTTAACTTGTAATGAACAAGAGATATTATCTTAGAAATTATAAGACACATTTCATGGAAACTTTTATTGTCTTATTTATTGTTTAGATCGAACCATTGCTGGCTGCCTATGTTCCCCTTTTATAAGAAAGACTAAGGGGCTCAGGTCTTCGTAGTTCATTCTGGTGAACTATCAGGATTTTTGTTCTTTTGGTCTCTTTTTTTTTCTTCTTTCTTTTTTTTCTTTTCTTTTTTTTTCTGTGCAGCCCTGTTTTTTTGCCTAGACCGCCCTTTTTTGGGTTTTTCAGCCTAGCTGGGCATTACTCTTTTTGCACTAAGATTTTTTCTTTTTTTATGTGCAACCCATTTTTGTTTTTGCCTAGACCGCCCTTTTTGGGTTTTCGGCCTAGTTTGGGTATTACTCTTTTGCACTAAGATTTTTTTTCTTTTATTTTTTTTTCTTCTTTTTTTTTTTTTATATTTTTTTTTTTTCTTTTCGGACATAATACCTACGGAGCTTATCGCCGTTATTTGGGTGAACAAAGGGATTGCCATCCAGTGCGCAAGCTTCATGGCTCCTCCCGATAGTATCTTCTGCACCACATACGGGCCGATCCAAACGGGTTCCCACTTTCCCAGGGGGTTGTCTCTGGTAGGGGGCTTCACTTTCAACACTAAGTCACCCTCTTTGATGTCCCTGGCCTTGACTTTCTTGTTGAATGCCCTGGTCATTCGCCTCTGGTAGGCTCGGGTGTGCTCCATGGCTTTGAGCCTTCTTTCATCGAGCAGGGCTAATTCATTGTGCCGGCTGCGCAGCCACTCTACTTCATTGACACTGTTTTCCAGGAGGACCCTTAGTGATGGGATTTCTAACTTCACTGGCAACACTGCTTCCATTCCGTAAGTTAGGGCAAAAGGAGTTTCTCCTGTGGCTGTTCTAACAGATGTTCTGTAGCTCCAGAGTTCCAGGTGCAGCTTCTCAGGCCAGTCATGACCACGGGTGGCCATTTTTTGGATGATCCGCTCGAGCGTCTTATTGGCAGCTTCCACGGCTCCGTTAGTCTGAGGTCTGTATGGGGATGACTTGTGGCGAGTGATCCTGAATTCTGATAGCAATCTATCGTAGTCCCCTTCAAAGTGCGACCCGTTATCTGAAATGACCTCGTTGGGCACCCCATATCTGCACATAATGTACGTAATGTTTTCTTTGATGAATTGGGCCACTTTCCTGGAAGTGAGGACCTTGTAGGACTTGGCCTCTACCCACTTGGTGAAGTAGTCGACTGCTACTAACACGAATTCGTGCCCATTGCTTCCCGCCGGGGCTATCTTCCCTATCACATCAATACTCCAAGTTGCAAACGGCCAAGGAGTCGTCATGCAGTATAGGTCATGAGGCAGGAGATGGTTGAGGTTGGCGAACCGTTGGCATTTGTCGCACGTTCGGATATGCTGGACACAGTCTGTTTCCATGGAGATCCAGTAGTAACCCATTCTGAGGATCACTTGCATCAATGCTCTGGCATTCATATGAGGACCACAGGGACCATTGTGGACTTCGGTTATCAACTCTCTGGCCCTTTCTTGGGTGACACATAGAAGGAGTGGTCCCTGGTATCGTTTCTTGTATAGGTCACCCCCTAGAATGACATAATGGGAGGCCAACCGTTTTAGGGCTTGCAAACTCTTGGATTTAATGCCTTCTTTCGGTCTACCTTCTTCGTCTTTGAAAGCGGACTCTCCATCTTTGAGGAACTGGTAAATCTGACTGTATCAGGGTTCCTTGACAGGCTTGGGTCCCAAGTCTATTTCACAACAGAAAGTCGGGGCTTCTCTTCTACCCACTCTGAAAGGTTTTATGGCTTTTCCCTCGGGGATCTCTACCAGTGAGGCTAGAGTAGCTAGGGCATCTGCGAATCTGTTCTTTTCCCTTGGCAGGTAATGGAAGGTCACTTCTCTGAACTGCTCAGTCAACTCCTCCATGTAGGCATGATACCTCTGAAGATTAGGGTCTACAGTCTTCCACTTGTTGGAGACCTGGTTGATGATCAGGGTTGAGTCTCCATAAACTTCGAGCTCCTTGACATTTCTTTCTAAAGCAGCCTCTAAACCAGCAATGCAAGCTTCGTACTCGGCGACATTGTTCGTGGCAGGGAAGTTCAACTTGAGGGCTATGGGCGTGTGCTCATCTTTCGGATCGACCAGTAGCATCCCTACGCCATTTCCTCTTTTGTTAGCAGCTCCGTCAAAGAATAGTTGCCATCGGTTCTTAGGCTCAACTACGAAGATCCCTTCGTCTGGGAATTGGGGTTCAGGCCCGCGATCCTCATTACTAGGGAAGTCTGCCAGATGGTCTGACAACGCTTGACCTTTGATAGCCTTTCTTGTCACATAGTTGATGTCATACTCAGCCAAGAAGAAAGACCACTTTGCTAGACTCATCGAGAGGGAAGGCTTGTCAAATATGTACTTGATGGGGTCCATTTTTGAGACCAAGTTAACAGGGTGGGCTTGCATGTAGTGCTTCGACTTGCGACTACCCGGACCGATCTGCACAAGTCTTTTCGCATGCTGAGTAATTGAGCTCACTTCCCTACAGCTTCCGGCTGACAAAGTAAATGGCATTCTCTACCCGAGAGTCTTTCTTCTCCTGAGCAACTGCCGTATTAGTGACAGTGAGATAGAGCAGAAGAGGTTTCTATCTATGTGGGGAGCATAGCACCGGAGGATGTACTAAGTATGCCTTGATTTGATCAAAGACATCCCGGCATTCCTCGGTCCATTCTGTGTCTACATTCTTCCTCATGAGCTTGAAGAGGGGCTCGCACATGGTAGTCAACTGATTGACGAAGCGACTGATGTACTGTAGTTTGCCCATAAAGCTTTTGACCTCTGTCTGGGTTCGAGGTGGCCTCATGTCCATAATGGCCTTGATCTTTCGGGGGTCGACTTCGATACCTCGCTCCATGACCATATACCCAAGCACTTTTCCCCTTGTCACTCCGAAGGTGCATTTGGCAGGGTTTAGTCTCATAGAATGCTGTCTCAGCCTCTCAAAGAACATTCGCAGGTCAACAAAGTGCTGTCCATCCTTGCCTTTGGAGTGGATTATCATATCGTCGACGTAGACCTCAATTTACTTGTGGACCATGTCATGAAAGATCGCGGTCGCTGCCCTCTGATAAGTAGCCCCGGCATTCTTAAGCCCAAATGGTATCACTGTATAACAATACGTTCCCCACGGTGTGGTGAAGGCTGTCTTTTCTTGATCCTCCTCGGCCATCTTGATCTAGTTGTAGCCGGTAAAGCCATCAACGAAGGATTTGACTTCGTAGTTAGCAGTGGCTTCCACCAGAATGTCTATGTTTGGCAAGGGATAATCGTCTTTGGGGCTGGCTTTGTTCAGATCCCGGAAATCTACACAGCAGCGCACCTTCCCATTGGCCTTAGTTACGGTCACAATGTTGGATAACCATGTCGGATATTCGATGACTCTGATGAATCCTACCCGCAGTAGCTTCTCAATCTCTTCTTTGACCTGTAGAGACCACTCTGGCTTGATTTTTCTCAGCTTCTGTTTTACTGGCTTAACATCTAGTGCTAGAGGGATTCTGTGCTCTACTATCGAACTGTCTAGCCCTAGCATATCCTTGTATGACCATGCAAAGACGTCCATGTATTCTCTGAGCAGATTGACCAGTCTATCCCGTTTAACCCCCTGGAAGAAGTTCCCAATCTGTGTCTCTTTAGGTTCCTCAACAGTACCCAAGTTCACACTTGTCAAAACCTCCTCGGCAGCTTGGGCCCGGTTTTCCTCTTTGTCTGTAACCTGCTTAAAGATTTCTTTAATGTATTGTTCGTTTAGTGTGTTTGCATCTTGTTCAAATGATTCATTATTAACTGTTGTTAAGTTTTGAGTTAATTTATCATTTGTTAAGTTGGCAATAAGGGGATACTCAGAAAGATATGTCATTTCATTCAAAGCAAGAGGAAAGATGACATTGGTTACATATTCATAATCCTCAGGCGTGAGGCCTTTGGATGACTCGGAGGACTAGAATTCAAAGATTCCTGACTCGACTGACTCTTGACCCCACTGACTCTGGACCCTACACTACTTATTGACTCGAAGTATTTGACGCGGGTTGGACTGGGGTTTACTCTTTCCTGCTTTTGCCCTGGGGAGTAGCAGTCTTGTCAGCGTTCTTCAGAAATTTAGAAACTTCGAACTGATCGAAAACTTGCCGGAAATCATTGGTAGGTCGGTACCTTGGAAAGACTGTGAGGGGAGCTAGGGAAGCATGATGCAATTCCTCAGCAAGCTGGTCCATAACAATCGAGCTCATTGACTGGAGAGTCTGGCTCATCTTATCAATACACTGCTGATAAGTCATTTTCTCTTTACTGATCTTTGATATCACGGCCTTGTCAGTGTAGCCAACAGGAGGGTTGGCCTGGATAATGCTAATGAAGTCTTCTTCAGGAGAGACTTTGATCCTTCCTTGATTGGCCACGTATTCTATAGGCTTTATGTATTCTGCTTCCAAATTTGCTAGCTTTTCGTTGAACTTCACGATGGCAACGAACTCAGAACACTCTGCCTAAAGAGGGTCAATGACGACAGGGGTATCAGGCTAGACTGTGTTTTGGATGACCGGTTCTTTGGTAGGCTCCTTGGCATAACTAACGTAATAGTCAAACTTGCCTGAAGGCTCTCCTAAAGTTCCCACGCTCTTGTCCCCCGCTTCGTACCTCTCCTTTAATTTCTGTTGCATGGACTTCCTCTTCTTCTTCTTTCTTAAAGGAGCATCCTCGTTAATCCAATCTTGAAGGCATCCTCCAAACAGCCATCACAATCACATACATCGTACCAGATGTGGGGTTTGGGTTGAACTAGGATGGCCCCTCCAACTACTTGGTCATTACCATTGTTGATTACCATATTGGCCATTTGGACACTGGGAAGTTGAGACTTGAAGATTTTGATGGGTTATTTAAAACCTCTGTGCCGACAAATTGCTGTACCGGTGTTCTCACCCAATTCTTTCTCACTGCGGGAAAGGGATAGGAGAGGTTTAGACTCGGGGTAGGTGTTTAGGCTGAAGGCTCAAGCAATATGCAAATTATGAATCTTCCAGTTTACTTAAAACGGTGTCTTTTATTAATTGGATCAGTGGGTTCCGTCACTACATCTATAAGCCCCTCGTATTCCACCTGTATTTCGACCTCCCAGGGTGGACAGCCCCGGGCGAGGGTCCTATAGGGCACGCGGATCCCACCGACCGAGAGAGAAGAACGCTCCTAACGGGTCTAGCGGGTCATAGGAACTTTCAACGCACGTGCAATGCGGATTATATTCAAGGCAATACCAGAAAAGTCTCATCTTTCAGCCTTAACAGAATTTCGGCAGAGTTTCGCTTGCGCGAATGACGTTTTGACTTTTCGGCAATGTCCGAGAAGATAATAGGCATGGGTCGGGTGGTAAAATCCGGATGACACAGTGTCACATTGAACTTCGTTGCATACGATGTGCGTGAGTCGAAGTCGAAGTCAATGCCGGGTCAAGATCTTGCCAATTTTTGGCAGAGCGGAATTTTGGCAAAGCTTCGCTTGAGCGAAAGATCTTTGAATTTTTTGGCACGGAATCGGTCTCGACTCTTACGCATCCCGTGCGGGTCAAGGTCAAAGTCAATGTCGGAGTCAAGATCTTGCCAATTTTTCCTTGTCGGAATTTTGGCAGAGCTTCGCTTGTGCGAAAGATCTTGACTCCGTTATGGACTAAGGTTTGACCTTTACGGGGATATGCAACTGGGCTGTATGACACGGACTAGACCAAAAACCAACCAAAAGTCTCGGTTTTAAAATGTGTGACACGGACTGTGCATTGGTCGACACTGGCTGCCATGGGGAGTTTGGGATGATTCCGTGCGCGCCCGGGAACATCGTAATATTGTCCGTGACTGTAACTGAACAACCACCCCGGGTTAAAGGGACGTGCGTGCATAGTGTACAGGATATATATAAGGTGCGCGTAGTGTGCAGCCTCCTAAAAATATTCCTTTTTGAGTTAAAACAGAAATTTTCAGAAATGTGTTTTAAAGGAATGATTTTTCGGGACGGGGGAAATGGAGCAAATAAGCACGTAAATTTTCTGGGAGCCCCGGTCAGTCTTGGAACTGAATAGCCCCAAGCTGCCAAGGCTGCTAGATTAACCTCAATTTTTTTCCTGGTGGAATTGTCAATGAAGCCGCCCGGTCAGAATCCAGGGAGGATTAAGCCGTACGGCTGCATCAAGCAACTTTCCAGGTTCCATTTCCTTTGATCTGCACACTGTTTCCCCGGCCTTTTTGGCACCTTTTCAACTCCAGAATGCTTTCCTGTTCAGTTTCAGAATATGCACAATTCCCAAAAACCAAATGATGCATGCAATGCAATGCAAAAAGGTAAGGCAATCATGAGAAGCGGATCCGCGGCGGAAGACTAACCCACTCGGAAAAAGCTTTCCTTTTTTTTCGAAAAGAGATACCGGTACTTGGGATTGTTAGACCATCGTTTATCCCAAGCCTCGGATTAGGAAGCGATACAGCAAGGTTAATGGTTTACACCTATATACCGGGTATCATTTTTTATTTTGAAAATGAAAGCTTTCTCCTTTGGTTTAGTCCCCAGCAGAGTCGCCAAACTGTGAATGTGGTGCCCAAGATAAGCGGCTTCTTTTTTTGTTTATTTATTTTTTTTGGAACCACTTTCTCGTGTAAGGGGGATCACCGCCTCACATCAGTTTGAAAACGTCCGGTTTAAATTAAAAAAACGGAGTCACCACGCCATTTTGATTTCCTCAAAAACTTTGAAAAAAAGGATTTGGGTCCGGAGGTTAAGTTACCCTTTGGGAAGAACGGATCGTCGTTCACCCAAAGAGCCTTGCCGAAGCAAGTCTTCCAAGATCCGATTTTCATGATTGCCTTAGTGTTTCCATGTGTGGGATGTGTGCTTTGAAAAAGGAAGGAATGTTCCAAGTGGTCTTCCGGACGTATAAACCATGAGTTGGTTATCCCTCGGGATTCCTTGGATTTTTGTGTGTTCGGGACTTTGGTCCCGTTCTCATCTTTGACTTATGATCATCATGATGAGACCTTGGGTCACACGTGATCAAGATAGGGACACCGTTTTTATAGTCCAAGGATGAGACTCTTTAGAAAGGAATGACATTTGCCTATTAATCCTACATCTTGAGACGATTTGAACTTTTTCGAGACATTTATGCTCGTCTCAAGAGATGATCGGAGATATGTGGCTAGGGCTCATCCTTTTCTAAAGGAGAATCCGTCTATGGCATCTTTAGATGGAAGAAATGATGTAAAGATAGGACCTTTACACCATCTCGCTCCAAGAGATGCTCCAAGTAACAAGGGGGACTAGGGAAAGGGTATAAAGATTGGATCTTTATACTCATCCTATGCCTTTTTGTGCCTTAAGAAGGTCACTAGGCAATCCTAAGAGAGAGATCCAACCATGAGGGACATGGGGGATGCATGTTTAAGCTAAAGATGACATTTTTATGTAAGCATATGTAATGAACATGATGCAAGCTAAGGATAGGAATGAAAAGGAAGGACCTTTATGGTTTCCTATGTCCTTTATGAACCTTTGAGGTGGACAATCCTTGGAAACAAGGTCTATGGGAAGGGGGAAGTGACATGCATGCATTAAGAAGACATTTTTATGGAAAAAGATGACATTTTATATATAAAGATGACATTTCATAAGCAAATGATGCTACTTTATATGTCAAGAAGATATTTAAGTGCAAAGGATGCTACTTTTCACATCACCATGTAAGAGATCCACCCTAGAACAAGCCTTTTTTGAGGTCTTATTTGTTCATCCTTGGGTTGGATCTTCCATGGATCCTATGTGATAGGGGAAAGGGGGATGTATGATTTACATGCCTAAAGATGGGATCTTTAATAACAATATATCAAATATCAAGTAAATAAGTAACAAGATGTAAAGTAAGGAGAAATATATCACATAAAGACAAGTATATTTTCAAGAAAAAGGAGAGGAGAAGTTACCAATGGTGGTGTCCCTCTATCTCCTTGAAGTTTGCCTAGGGAAGGACCAACTTTGGATGGTTTTGAAGAGGAGGGAGGTGGTTTTTGACACTCTCAGCTCTCTGGAATTTCGTGGTGATATTTTGGCAGAGTGACACTACTCCAAAATTCCTCTCAAAATGAGTAGAGGAGGCCTCTATTTATAGGCACTCTGACAGTGGCTAATGAAGTTGTGCGGCTGTAACCCCAAGGCAAATGAGGCCGTGCGGTTTTATCCCTTTGTGACTCAGCTTATTTCTAGAATCATGCAAGGTGGCCTTCTAGAAGGGCTTTTCCAACGAAGGACTACGTGGATTTTTAATTCCTAGCAAGTCCTTCGTTCCTCGGAAGGTTTGGAAAAGTTCCCGAATTGCCCCTGAACTTTAGGAAAGTACGGGGAATTGCCGGGAAACTTTACCGGAAGGCATGAGCCAGATTTGGGTACTTACACCAGGCCTCTCAGGATCCCTACAGATCAGCAGGAAATGAAGAAGTCCAAGAGGACTCGATTTTGACGCAGTTAAAGAGAACCTAGGCTGATATCTCTTTATGGTCTCTGCTTACATCCTCCTACCCCCACAAACTAAAGTTAGAAGAGGCTCTTTCTGAAACCAAGGTGTCTGTCAACACCACTCCAGATGAGGCCTGCCAACTGATCGGGACAGCTCAGTATGGGAACATTATCACTTTTACAGTCCTTGATCTGCTACTTACGGTTCAAAACATAATGAGTCTCTACACATCACTGTGCCTTTGGAGGGGCGTCGAATCCCCCATGTGTTAGTGGACAATGGGTCGGCCATGAACGTGCTTCCTGCCAAGATGATGAGTATGCTAGACATTGACGCACAGAGCCTTAAGCCATCCAACCAGACCATAAAAGCCTATGATTCGACATCCAGAGCAGTGTTGGGGATAGTCTCTTTGAATCTGTTATTTGGGAGTAAGGAGATGGTAGTAGAATTCCAAGTTATAGACATTCCTGTCACATTCTCGGCGTTATTGGGTAGACCGTGGATACATGAAATCAGAGCGGTAGCCTCCACCCTCCACCAGTGTTTGAAGTTTGTGCAAGATGGAGTTTTGACAACCATTTACGGGGATAGCATCAATATTGGGGAGACCAGCACCAATACCATGCCAGTGATGGAAATCAAGCTTGATCAAGAGAGCCTGATGCTCAGTGGTTTCACGATCGAAAAGCCTAAAGGGCAGGTCTGCACTATCGATTTGACAACTTCCTCGGACAAGATTCCCCCCGTACTAAAAATGATGAGAGGCATGAGCTACATCCCTGGTCTGGGGCTAGGAAAGCTACAACAAGGACCATGTAAGCTTGAGATGCCAGAACCCAAAAGAAACAGGCGAGGCCTGGGATACGTTGTGACTAGAGAGGACAAAGCATATGAGAAGGCCGAAGCGCTCAAAGAAAGGATGACCCTATATGCCGGCAAGAGATATAAAAGGCCCGAGGTGAGGCCTTACAGCTGGTCTCTAAACAAACACTTTGTCAAGGAGGATGGGGAAATGTTCGTTTGCCCAGAACTGAAGCTAAGTCCAGTGGAAGAAAGGATGAGAACAATTCGAAGGTTTGCCAACAGCCAGAACCCAGTGAAGGAAATGCTTGTCAGTATGCCCAGAAGGCCAGGCGTTACTGTCACATATGAGAACAGCTACCATTTTTGGGGGCCTGATTATGTCAACCAGTTTGAGTAGCTTGCCCTAGACGAGCCTGTGATACACAAGATCCGCGGCGCTGACCCCATAGACATTGATGGTGATTTGGCAGATCTTTTCAAGGATCAGAGGCTGTCAGAGCCTGAAAGCGGCATGTTCACAGAGGAGATACCTACAGAAGGGTTTGTTGTTGCTGAAGATCCCAGAGATTTGATTGACTTTTCCTCTGATAGTGAGGTAGTGGCCATGTTGGAATTTGAGAAGGGGCCAGTTGTGGATCTGAACAGTTTGGAGACCGTTGCAGAGAGGCCGTTGCAGAACTGGACTTCATTTCAAGGACCGGTCGCTGACAGGGAGATTATGATCAAAAAGCTTGGGCTCCAGCCTCGTCCCAGTCCCTCTGCGTCTAAGTTTATTCCCCGTGTCCTGAGTCATTCCCCAGAATCCCTTGTAATTGAGTTTGAGTCCTCTGATCGGTCTGACGTCCTCACGACGGAAGACCATCGCCGTGTTGTAGACACTGTTTTCCCTTTCGCTCTGAATAAAATGGTCAATCTTTCTGAGTATCCCATGATTTCAAATCTAACAATTGAACGCTTAACAAAAAATAATCATCAAGATTTAAAAATAATTAAGCCTGATTCAATTGAAGATAATGCAGACTTAATAGATGAACAAATTTCAGAAAATAATTTAAAGCAGGTTTGTGAGCAAAAGGAAAGTCGGTCCCAAGATGCCGATGAGATATTGACAACGGTGAACCTGGGAACAGCTGAAGAACCCAAAGAAACGTAAATTGGTAGCTTCTTCTCCGGAGTTGAGCGGGATGCCCTGATCAAGCTGCTTAAAGAGTTTGTAGACGTCTTTTCCTGGTCCTACAAAGACATGCCCGAGTTGGACACATCTATCGTGGAGCACCGGATACCCCTGGATCCAGAGATCAAGCCGATCAAGCAGAAACTGAGGAGGATCAAGCCCGAGTGGTCCTTACAAGTCAAAGAAGAGATTGAGAAACTCCTACGGGTGGGCTTTATCAAGGTGATTGAATATCCGACTTGGCTGGCAAACATCGTAACGGTCACAAAGGAAAATGGAAAGGTTCGGGTCTGTGTAGACTTTCGGGACCTTAACAAGACTAGTCCCAAAGATGACTTCCCCTTGCCCAACACTAACATGCTTGTGGATGCGACAGCGAACTACGAGGTCAAGTCCTTCATCGATGGTTTTGTGGGTTACAATCAGATTAAAATGGCCGAGGAAGATCAAGACAAGACAGCATTTACCACTCCTTGGGGCACTTATTGTTACACGGTGATGCCAATTGGGTTGAAGAATGCTGGGGCTACTTACCAGAGGGCCGTCACTACCCTGTTCCACGACATGATCCATAAGGAGATTGAAGTATACATTGACGATATGATCATTCACTCAAAAGGGTCAGATGGACAGCATTTCACCGATTTAAGGAAGTTCTTCAACAGACTTCGGGAGCACTCCATGAGACTAAATCCAGCCAAGTGCACCTTTGGGGTTATCCGCGGCAAGGTCTTGGGTTATATGGTCACAGAGCGCGGCATCGAGGTAGATCCCAGAAAGGTCAAGGCGATTGTTGAGATGAAGGCGCCCAGAACTGTCTCAGAGGTAAAGGGTTTCATGGGCCATCTACAGTACATCAGCCGATTTGTTAACCAGCTGACCTCCATGTGTGAGCCAATCTTTAAGCTACTGAAGAAGAATTAGGAGGAGATTTGGAACGAGGAATGTCAGCTAGCTTTCGAAAGAATCAAAGCTTATCTCGTTAATCCTCCCATTCTTTGTCCACCTCATGGGAGCAAACCCCTACTTCTATACTTGACAGTCAGAGACACAGCCATTGGGGACATGCTAGCGCAAGAGAAAAGGGACTCCAAGGTCGAGAATGCCATCTATTTTGTCAGCCGCAAATTCCAAGGTAGCGAGTTGAATTACTCCGCCCTAGAGAAGACATGTGCAGCTATGGCTTGGGTGGTCGGAAAGCTAAAGCACTACATGCTATCCCACACAGTACATCTGGTCTCTAAAATGGACCCGATTAAGTACCTGTTTCAGGGTGACAGAGGCAACATTTCCACCAGATTGGCAAAATGGACCTTCTTCCTAGCTGAATTTGATATCAAATATGTGATCCGAAAATCAATCAAGGGACAGGCTTTGGCAGATCAGTTGGGCGACTCCCCGGCCACTGGCTTAGGACCAGATCTCCAGTTTCCAGATGAAGGGATTTTTGTCGTAGAAAATGGCAACCGGTGGCAGCTATTCTTTGACGGTGCAGTGAACAAAAGAGGTAACGGCATCGGGATGGTATTAGTAGACCCGAATGACATGCATACCCCAATATCTATCAAGCTAAACTTCTCGGCTACCAACAATGCAGCCGAATATGAAGCTTGCATAGCCGGTCTTGAGGCTGGCCTTGAATGACATGTGGATGAGTTGGAAGTGTGTTGGGGATTCCCAACTGATAATCAATCAAGCCGCCAACAGATGGAAAACTACAGATCCGTGTCTCCAGAGGTATCATGCTTACATTGCAGAGCTCGTCGGCCAGTTCAAGGAAGTGTCATTCCAATTCTTGCAGCGAGATAAGAACAGATTTTCCGATGCACTAGCTACTCTGGCCTCTTTGGTGGAAATCCCAGAAGGAAAATCAATCAAGCCGTTCAGGGTCGAAAGGCGAGAAAATCCTGCATATTGTTGTGAAATAGAGATCGAAACTGTCAACGAGCCATGGTACAACCAGATCTTCCAATATCTCAAGCATGGTGAAGCGTCCTTCCCCGTTGATAAAGAAGGAGACCTAAAAGGTATTTATGCCAAAAGTCTGCAAGCTTTGAAAAGGCTATCAACACAGTACGTCATACTTGGTAATGAGTTATGGAAGAAAAGGGAAGGTTGCCCACTCCTGCTCTGTATCAGCGAAGAGAAGGCTCAGAGAGTAATGGAAGATGTTCACAACGGCGCCTGCGGACCTCACATGAACGCTCGATCCCTTACGCACAGCATTATCAGACTGGGTTACTTCTGGATCACCATGGAGACTGATTGTATCCAGTTTATGCAGACTTGTGATAAATGCCAGCGGTTCTCCAACCTAAACCACATCCCTCCTCATGATCGATATTGTATGACAACTCCTTGGCCCTTTGCAACGTGGGGAATTGATGTCATTGGGAAGATAACTCCATCCGGGAGCAACAGACATTCATTTGTTCTGGTCACGGTAGACTACTTCACAAAGTGGGTGGAAGCTGCGTCCTACAAAGTGCTTACAGCTAAGAAAGTTGCTCGCTTCATAAAAGAACAAATCTTTTGCCGCTACGGAGTCCCGAATGAGATCATTTCTGACAATGGAACCCATTTTGAAGGAGAAACCGATCGGCTGCTCACCGAATACAGGGTCAAGCGCCACAAATCTTCACCATACAGACCGCAGACAAATGGTGCTGTTGAGGATGCCAACAAAAACCTCTAGAGAATCATAAAGAAGATGGCCGAGCGAGGACGGGACTGGCCGAAAAAGCTACACTTAGCATTGTGGGGCTACCGCACTTCAATTCGGATCGCTACTGGTGCAACTCCATATGCTTTGACTTACGGAATGGAGGCCGTCATGCGCATCGAGCTAGAGATTCCATCCCTCAGGGTATTACTCGAAAATGAAGTAAATGAGATTGAATGGCTCCAGAGTCGATACAACGAGCTGGCACTGTTAGATGAACGCAGATTAAAGGCCATGGAGCACAATCGAGCATATCAGAAGAGAATGGCTCGTGCTTTTGACAAAAAAGTGAAGCCCAGGGACATCAAGGTTGGTGATCTGGTCCTCAAAATGAAGCCCTCCAATCAGAACAGAGCATTGGGCAAATGGGCACCTGTCTGGGTCAGACCTTTTCTAGTGAAGAAGATATTCTCCGGAGGAGCCATGCAGCTGACAGATTTGGACGGCAACCCGTTCCTGCACCCCGTCAACTTTGATGACAAGTTGCGGCGGTATTATGTTTGATCGAGTCTTCCCCTCTGTACATAAAATAAAATAAAATAAAATAAAATAAAATAAAATAAAATAAAATAAAATAAAATAAAATAAAATAAAATAAAATAAAATAAAGAAATGAAAAGGCGCAATAAAATTGTCCCATATGAGATTGAAAATCTCTCAAATGGCAGTCCATGCAAAAATAAGGGACGCGCCTGGTGCTAAAAGAATATACCCAATTAGACTGAAAATTCTAAAAAAGGGCGGTCTAGGTAAAAAACAGAGTTGCACCATGTCCCCCTTCTGTCTTCCCCTTTTTTAAACACAAAAGTTGATTGAGTCGAACTACGGAGACCTGAGCCCCTTAGTTCTCTTTGTAAAAGGGGAACGTAGGCAACCACTCGTGGTTCGGTCTAAAATGCTGCAAAATCTCATATCTTGCCAAAATGTGTTTTGATTACAGTTCCAAGGCTTTTCAAAGGTTCATTTTAAGTTAATATTCTTTTTGATGAGTTCAAGAACGACCTGCTTTGGATTCAAATAACTTGATGCGAATAAAAGGAAATAAATTTTCAAGATGCTAACATCTATTTTGTCTGCATTAAGTAATCAAGGGATACTCATGTTCCATACAAATAAATCTCTCCCTCAAAATACAAGCAAAAGTGTCTCCTATCTCTCAGAAAAAGTGTCTAGAAGCTCGTTCCCGCACCTAAACTCGCACATCTGTCCTTCCTCTTCTTCGGTGCCCGGGAGGTCCTTGGCCTAGGAATGTCAAATAAGTCGGTTTGAGCCCGTCCC
This sequence comes from Adenophora triphylla var. japonica, assembly GCA_022495995.1. Taxonomy (NCBI): domain Eukaryota; kingdom Viridiplantae; phylum Streptophyta; class Magnoliopsida; order Asterales; family Campanulaceae; genus Adenophora; species Adenophora triphylla. Next base: position 56,225 of record JAFEMH010001769.1, read on the forward strand.
AGCTCAGGTATAATACGTGCCGGTGGTTCTATCAGACCAGTCTCCCTCAAAGCGGCCCTGGCAGCCCTCTCTTGTCTCAAGGCCTCTCTGCGAGCTATCACCTCCGGATCATCCCTCATAGCAGCTCTCTGGATTTCTTGCCTCCGATAGTCCTCAGCAACATCGCCGGTAACGTTATCTGGGTTTCCCTGGGCCTCTGTATCTCTGAAAGACCGGCTGGTTAGGTAGTCTGCTCCCAAGTATTCCCGACGGCGAGCCTCTATGGCCAACTGCACAGGACCCTGTTGCTCCTCATACCAGATCAAATACTCTGTGGTCAAGAATGTAATCCCTCTGGACTGCCGAAGAAGTGTCCGTGTGGGAAAGAAACCCTCCAGAAAGGATTTGCTGAAGAACTGCACAGTCTGGGGCTCGGGCATGGCCATCGGAACAGCATCAGTCGTCAGCCTCTCTCTCAAAGCCCGGATAATCTGCTGAGGGTACCCATACTGCTTGCTCACCAGTGATGGGACACATAATGAAGACACATGCAACCCTGGTAGCCTGACTACCACTGACCCATCCTGAATATCTCTCATAGTCTGAAGCCCCCACGCCGGAATCCAAAAGCTCAGGTCAGCAGTCCCATACTGTGTCAATCTCATCTGCCAGTTGTCAGCGGCCGCATCCCTCAACAACCGGCGCTGTCTGGTCACCCAAGGCTTCGCTGTCTGACCCGCTGGTAATGGCCCGATCAAGCGCAACCTCTCAGAAAGCCACAAGGATAACAAACTGGGGCTGCCTGCACCCATGAAAGCAGATCCTCCGGGTAGTCTATCAAGGTCGTGGTAAGTCTCAGCCAACAGTAATGGTAAAATGTCCATTTCCCCTTATCCAGATTGGATTTGATGAAGGTCCACACCTCGGTCACCCCTGAGTTGTCTGACAATCTCCAGCAACGCACCTGAGCAGACTTCGACATATCCACAGAAATAGTAAGCTGACAGGGTAAGCAATACATATATGTCCAGAGATGTAGAAAGATCAAACAGCTCCGGACTGGAGGAGCACAACTGAGCCATCCGGGTCACGTCTACGAATTCATCATCCAGAATCATAGGTGCCACCTGACGTGCCGGCAAGCACAAGAAAGCTGACAATTGCTCCGAAATTGACCATCTGTCCCGGGGAAATGCTACAGTCTCCGCCTCACCTAGGCCTGTCAATGCTCTGAAATCCTCCATGGTTGGCGTCAGATCATTGTATGAAAGAGTAAACATGTGCCTCTCCGAGTCCTAGAAACATGAAGCCGCCCGGAGCAAATCCCAATTAATCCTCCAGTTTTTTAATGGCCAGAGACACGGCATGCCATATCGCTTTTCAATGATTTTCCCATGATGCTTTGGGTGAAATCGTGAAACTTTGACAAAGTCTTGGAGAAATTGATGCTCCCGAGAAGCTATTTCTCTGTTATAGTGCTCCATGGTGATTGAAAGTTCCAACCTTGGTCACAGAAATCGCTTGTCTGTCAAGTTGGGGTTGTTGGGTTCCTCCTGCTGAAAGGGCAATGTTTGCAAATGATTCCTGAGTTGATTTTAAAAGGGACCTGTTACGAGCTTCTTCCAGTCGTGCGACACATCTTGCCAAGCAGACACGTCATGTCGGGCGACACATCTGGTCAACATCAGATCAAAGTTCCTGCCAGTCCACCTCCAAGGCACTCTCTGACTCGCCGTCGCTGCAATACACCCCCACATATATTCACATGTAAATACACGGGAGAGGGTTTCCCCCTACCATATGTATCACTATACAAACTCACCCGATACAATTCCATAATCTCATGTACAAACCCGGCAAGGCCGACCTTACAATACAATAATCGCATTTCTTTCATCTCGTTCCCAAAATGGACGGATTCGTGCAAACAAGCTAACATAGTTTAACCTTTGCTAACAGAATAGCATAGTTAGATGTAGTGCTTGGAGTGTTGTTTTCCCCCGCAGGTACAACAGTCAGCTAAGCATTACCAAATCTCAAGGATTGCCCCTCAAAACAAAACTGAGACAAAAATCCAAGCCTATCAGTCTCCCCAGCAATGTGCGTCAAGATCATTGGCCCCGCCACCAAAGCATCAGCAAAAATTTTTTCCCTAGCAAACAGAATCCACATCACATCAAGCAAGGTTCATGATTCCTAAGTCAACCAACAGTCAATAAAGACCGCCCCGCACCCGGTAATTCATCAACAATGGTACCATCAGTCCCTTCGGCAGCCACAAACTTCCAAGATCAGCAATGGCATGAGACCCTCCGACAGCCATAATCGTCAGCAACAGTAGCATCAGTCCCTCCGGCAGCTGCAACCTTCCACAATCATCAGTAGTAGCATCAGCCCCTTCAGCAGCTACAGGTAAACACAGCACAGGTATGAAACCATGTCCCATCCAAACTGTCAAATCATCATGTCTGGTATTCTCAAAAATCATTTTCTTTAGGTTATCTCACACAAACGGGTTCAGATGCCTCCCAACATTCTTCCATCGGGTTCAGACGCCTCCCAACAGTCTTCCATCGGGTTCAGACGCCTTCTAACAGTCTTCCATTGGGTTCAGATGCCTCCTAATAGTCTTCCATTGGGTTCAGACGCCTCCCAATAGTCTTTCATCGGGTTTAGACGCCTCCTAATAGTCTTCCATCGGATTCAGACGCCTTCTAACAGTCTTTCACCGAGTTCAGGCACCTCCTAATAGTCTCTTTGGGTCAGACACCTCCGAATAGTCTGAACTACGATCGACTTGATTTCCTCCCAGGGATACGTAGGAATCCTTTCTCCAAAGGTCCAGCCATCCGATCTCCCAGATCATTTGTCTAGCCCTCCGCCTTATCCTCTAGTCGCTCATAGGGATTGGGTCTTATTTTATCGACAACCTCACTTCTTCCATAAGTGACGTTGCCGAGGGGCTCTGTAAGTACGCCAATCCAATTCGCAACCCTTTTAGGTGCATTTTAATGTAATAAAATTGCATTAAGGGGCATTTTGGTAAATTCCCGGTCTATCCCGAGACTTCCGGAAACATTCATAAGTTTCTCGCGAAGGAAGTATTTTTTAGTACTTTGCTCCTGCCAAAGGACCTAAAGGGAATAAATCTGATTTGGACCTTTTGGGTATTATCCCAGAATGTTTCAGAACCAGATTTGGCGCCAAAAACGGTTGGTGACACCTTGTGTCACGCGACAACTCGAGGCCTTGGAAAGTGGTTACAGAATGTCGTGCGACACAATGTGACCATGATCAGCAGCTATAAATAAGACCCTCCCCCACTCAGAAATGGATTCGAATTTCCACTCCACAACGTCACTTTGCTGAAATCACACCAGAACCTCTCTCTCTCCCCCTCTCACACCAACACATACCAATTACCTTCCAATTCCTTCATCCCTCATACACACACTACCCATTTTACCTCCATACTTTACCATACCAATTGTAGATCCAAGTATAGCACTCTAATCCGAGATCCAATTCTCAATCAAGCAGCTGAATCGAAGCTCTCTACACCTAACTTGTTGTAGAGATTATGGACTACAAGGGTAACGATTCCCTCCATCTCTCTCTCTCTCTCTCTCACTACTCTCTTTCTCTCTCAAGATGCAAACCTCTCTCTCTCTAAACGCAAACACACAGCTTCTCCTCCAACAACGATCGTCTTCCTCACTGATCTTCCTCATCCATCTCTCTGGCCAAGACCTCCACCTGGTTCCTCCCTCTAATCAACCGGCAATCCAATTCCACCTCAAGCCCCTTCTTCCCCGATCTAATCTCTCTCTCTCAATTTCCCTCTCAACCAAACAGCGACTGAGCTCTCTCTCTTTCTCCTTCCACACGCTAATCATAGCCCCAAGCCGTTAACCACCACCGCTGCACCACCAATTTTCGTCCACCACGCCTCCCAATCCCTTAGCATCCCTCCATTGAAATCACGTCCTAAACCCCTGTCCTCATTCAATACATACTCACACAAGCGTAGCTGAAACCTCACAGCCATTTCAATCTGAGTTTTGATTTGTTTCCGGAGCTGATTAGAAGGCTCTCTATACCGACGTGGTATAGAGAGTGTGGATCTACGAGGGTAACGAATCTCTTCCCTCCATATCTCTCTCATATTTGCCATTGTGTTTTGTTTCATTGCAATCTATTCCTTAGACTTGATAATTGGGCTCCATCTGCCTTCAATTATCAAGTCCCAACTGCTATCTCTCTGTTTAATTAGCTTGGTTTGATGTAATTGATATTCATGATGTGATTCGAATTCTATTCATTGCTTGATCGTCAAGGGAAGGTGGATCCTTCCATATCTACACTCCTTTGGTCGATCTATTATTGATTCGTGTTATTCTGAGTTGGTTGTTATGATTGTTAGGCCCGATAGGCGAGGAAATAGGCTAGAGGGGGGGTGAATAGCCTTTTTACAATTTTAATTTAAAATACCTTAATGGTCATAGTCACTAATCAGAATGTTGTAAGATAATCAGTAAGCACAGCGGAATATTAGTGACTAAGTTTGAACTCACACAAAATCAGCAAGAAGTTGTTTAGAGCTTGATTTTAAACACAAAGTATTTATATGAATCATATATGCAGAGCAACTTGTTTGGTTTAGGGAAATACTTATGATTCAGCAGGATGAACTGTTCTGATTTGTTACGTTAAACGACTTGGCAAGATAAAAGTAAAGTAAAGACAAGGACACGGTATTTGGAGCGGTTCACAGCGTGAATGCTGCTACGTCCTCTACCAAGATTGGTCAGATCTTGGATTTTGAGAAAAGTTTACTATCAGTATGTCCTAGTCTATTACAAGTGCGGCCTTGCCGGTTACAAGGACTGAATACAAGGATCTACTGATGGATCTTTAAATGAAGAACTGACCAAGTGTTTTTGAGTGGCAAGTTAGACTTATCTCACTCAGGTGTGTGTGTGAATCTCAATCAATGCATTCTAATAATTGTCTTGTTGGAGAATGCTTACAAGGAGGATTGAGAAGTGCACGAGTGTATATCCCTAATAAAGTCTAATGATTTTATGGATTTGAAGGCTTGAGCTTCATTCAATGCTTCAAGCACACTCTTCTTCAATGCAATCACCAACCATCTTCAATGCAGCAAAGTCTTCTATATATACTTTGGAGAGAAAGAGAGAGAAGAACTAAAGATGCCGTTGAAGGGTAGAATCGGAATATGGTTGGTAGGTGAGGATCATTTAATGCCATATCTTTGCAATTAATGCGGGAGATTTGAATAAGACATTTCTGCTTTTGTTCGGCGGGTAATAACCCCTTTGCCCCAACCGGTTACCTGCAGCAGCAGACAAAGGACAAAGTAGAGCTAAAAGTAGCTCTTGAGTCAGAACCGACAGAATGGTGTTGGCAGGAAAATATAACTACTTTTAGCAAACAAGTACGATGAAAGAGATAGAGATGTGACCGTTGTGACTGAGATTTTATTTCAAAAGAAGGGAGTCATTCAAATTTAAGTCACCTATCTGCTGAAGTATGTTGCTGAAAAGTGTTAACTCCTGCTGATTACCAGGCAGATCTCACCAGCAGGATAGTAACCTGCAGAACATGCTGAACTAACGGGGAGGGCATCAGTAAGAGATCCAAAAATAAAATCTAATTAAATTAGGGGTCTCTAACTAGCTATGTGATTGAGATTAAGCAATTCTGAGTCCACATATATTTTGACCCAACAATGATAATTTGATCTAGTTTGATATCTGTGGAATCTGTTTCTCGATTTGTAAAGTCTCTGCAGATGGTAAGGTTATGTCACGCGACACTATAGGTTTCATCTGTCCGGTGTAGCGCGACATAACGAGCCTTCTGCAGAGATTCCCCTTTCAGTTGTAAGTTGTTATCCAGGTCACTTGTTGCTCAGAATAGAGTGTGAATCCTCAATGTTCACACTCATTTGATGTGACTGTGTTGATCTCTGTGTTCATGATCATTTGATGTTGTTTTAGTTTGAGTTTTGTAAAACCTCTGCAAAGTGTCTTGTAGTGTCACGCGACACAACTGACCTATCAGGTCCTGTGACACGCGACACAACAAACCCTCTGCAGCAGGTTCAGTTTCAGTTGTAAGTTTTGTTCTTTCTAGTTGTAAATGGGATGTGACCTCCCATGGCAAATGGTTCATAAGATGTATTTCCCCTTTGTTGAGCAATAAAATAAAGCATTAACATGCATTTTATATATATCTTGTCATACACACTTCGCACACACGTTTGAATGAATTAGATGTTGAATATAGAAAGACTCGTCTACGGACGAGGCGTGTTGGGTGAACTCTCGGTTCTTCCCAACACGTAACCTGGCCCCTGAACCCATTTTCTCTTTCAAAAGGTTTTCGATGTTTCCTTAAAAACGGCGTGGCGACTCCTATTTTTAATTTTTCGGGCGAGCGCACATTCATACGTACTTCCTATATTGGGGAGTGTGATGTTAAGACTAAAATAACATTATATTATAGCAAATAAAATATGAATAAAACTGAAATAACATTAAAATAAATAGTTCAAATTAGTGATCACATCCCGATCACATAGGATAGAAATACAAGTTCAACAGTTCAACAACTATTACATTAATCAAACAAAAGCAACGAGTAACCACTTCCACGTAACATGAAAAACCCCTTCATGAAAAATCAGATGGGATGAAATCCTTATGGAATACCTGCAACGCAAATAAACTAATGTCATTGATTGAACAATCACTCACTCATAGCAGGATCCAAACAATTTTACCTTGAATACATTGGAGAGTGTGATGTTAAGATAATATGCTTTACGTGAGGGGGAGAAAACAACAACCTAAAAATTATAAAACAACATGATTAGATGGCAATATTAATAATAGGTTCCAGTTGTTGCATTTTTAATACATCATACCTGATGAAGTATCAGAATAGAACCAACAGCTATGTCACTTCCGAACTCACTCTCAGTAAACACCTTATGATGAATTGAAGCACCTATTGTTCCTGTAGGATCCTATCAATTCTACCTTAATTAGTAAGACAAGACACATACTAATCAGGCTAGAAAACATAAAAAACTCATATTCAAACCATCAAAGTCACCATAGCGTCACCAAATTCATTTCGTGTAATGGTCTTGACAACAGCAACGACAACATTAATCCTATCAAAATTGATACATCCACCCTTGACAGTATTTAAAGGGGTAGCAGGAATCATACCATTGCCATTTAGCAGTTCAAGTGCGGAGAGCCAAGGACTGCGTTGGAAATCTTTATCCTTCACGGGATCTTCAATCGCTCTCCTCACATACTCTTGGGTCAGAATCAGAGGTTCCTGAGAGGAAACGCTCTGACGATCGAGGTTTCTCAGGCGCATAGCCAACTGCACGTCACCAACGGGACCAGGAATCAAATGAGAGAGGTGAGAGGGTTGAGGGGCAGATGTTTGGCCGAAAGAATGAGGACGGAGATTGGAATGGCGGGGGAGTCTACGATCCATATTTGAGTTTTGTATGAAGCAGGTTGTAATGAAACTACTCCTTCCTTTTAAGGGGAATTCAGATTTGATAAAACCGGCATTAGCAGTCCCGAATTTGTAAGTTAAGATAAATCCGGCATTGGCAGTGCCGGATTTGTCAGTGAAGATAAGATCGGCATTGGCAGTGCCGGATTTGAACGTATATTTAGTATTATATCTTTCTTTTTTCTAAATGAATATTTAATTTTGTTTATGAAATATTTGCTTTTATATAAATTTTTACTACCACAAATGCATAAATAAGATTGATAATCGCAAAATACATATAACATAGTAATCAATATTCAAATACTGCAACATTATAACATCCTACTTAAAACCAAGTTTGCATGCCAACAAAGGCATGACGAATTAAAGTACAAACCAAAGATGAAATATTGTTTATGAGGATCCCCCTCATCAAATTAAATTACAAACCAAAGATGAAATTAACAACGAGTTTTAAAATTCAACAAACAGATTCAATATTCAATACTGGCCACCATAGCTCGAGCCATCTCCCGGTGGTGGTGACATCCGTCCTAGGATAGTCTGGAGCAACCGAGTCTGCTCCTCCTGCTGAAGATTATGTTGTGCCCTCCAAGCCTGGGCCACCTAAATCTCTGCATCCACGCAGACGGATAGATGTCCAAAATCTCCCCTCAGATGGCTAAGCTGACTCTCCACGGAGCCAATCTGCTGTGACAGAAAATAAGCAGCCTCGGTCGGGGAGTAACCCATAATATTGATTAATCACATCCCTAGAATAGTTTACCTGCACTCCCCGCACAAATGACTTCCCCGTGTTCCCCAATTCAAAAACATTTGCATAAATTCTTTTACTAAAAGCCCAGATCCAAAGTTTAGGGGCTTACTCCCCAACTTTTCCCATTTGTATTGGGTAACATAGTTTTCTACATACAAGCCTTCAAAATCAAATTCCCTCTCCAGGTTGAAGGACTTGGTTTCGTATATCTCAAAGAAATGTTAAGCTTTATACCCAACAAATTTGGCCGCATCAAACGGGGGACCGACGGGAGGGGTGATAGTGTTGGTGATAGTGATTCGTGCTCTTTTCGGCATCATAAAACAAAACTTAAAGATACATATTTGAAGCTTACTTTGGGATTGGCCGGAATGTCGCCGGAATGTCGCTGGAATCTTTGTCTTCAAAATCAAATGCGTGAGCCTCTTCAAAATACACCTCTTACCTTGAATGAAGTTTCGAAAATGGTTGATTGGTTGATTTTGTGGTTAAGAAAGATTGATTTTGATGTTTGAAGATTGAAATTTTAGAGAGAGAGAGAGAGAAAAGGGGGCGGCTGGTTCTTAGGGAAGAGGAGGATTTTTTGTTTGAGAGAGGGGAGGGTTTCTTGATACAACTGCGTTCTTGGGAAAAGAGGGCGATCGTGCATGTTATTGGGGTGATCGCTCAATCTCTTCATTATTTGTTTTTTCTAAAAAAAATACTAGAATTCGGAATTATTATTACCGGATTACAGTGGGAGCAATCGCCCGATATAAGGGAGCGATCGCTCTCTTGTCTGTCCCTCTTTTTTGAAATTCCAATCAGTTTTTTAACGTTTTCAGTTAGTTTTTTAGAATTTCCATCAGTTCTTTAACGTTTTCTGATACAGTTGCAGAGGAAGGGCAAAGGGTTGAACAACAAGTTGTTGTGGCTGCTGCTGAGGCGGAAGAAGCAAGCTCCGAGCTACTGATCACGAGGCGGGCGCCTCAGAAGTCCCAGGCGGGCGCCTCAAGCAGTGACGGGTTTTTGCTGAAGATTGTTCGCTGCTATTTCCTTATTCAAATTTGATTGTTTCCTTTTGTCGTTTGCTGGTAATTTTGGACTGATATTTTACTGAAGTTTTGGATTATGAATTAAATAAAAAGAAAAGAGAGGCTGCGGCTTTATTCTTTGTGAATCTTGTTCAATTCTTGTTCGGTTCATCTCATAACCTCCGTTTCCCTATCATTTGGTATCAGTTGTCTGGACGAATTGATGGCCGAACGAGGGCGTGAAGTTCGTGGAGGAAAAGGTGTTCGTGGTAGGGGCCGTGCAGCGGATCCTCCGGAAGACGATCATCACCGCGAGCGTGATATACGCGATATCGAGATCGACGTTCTGAGAAGACAGATTCAGGTACTTCAACTCCATGTTCGGAATCGCAGAAATCGTAGGGGGACACCGCCGATTATGGGTTCTGATTCGGATATTTCTTCCGAGGGTGAGGAGTATCACAATGGTGTCGATTCCTTGACCAGAAATCATGATAGGTATGCAACTAACCATTCGAGGGAAGTCGATAGGAAGTTCGAAACTCCGGATGTAGAAGGTAAGGCAAACCCTACTGATTCCTTTGTGTTTTGGGTTGATACTGTTGGGTTTAACGAGGGTATTTTTGTTGAATCTTCAAGTAATGAAAATCTTGTTGATTGGTCAAAACCCCCTCGGTTTGATGCATATCCTGTAGAGTCGATTGATTCTTGGATGGATACTGCTGGTTTTAAAGAAGGTTCTTTGGTCGAATCTTTAAGAGACGAAAATCTTGTTGATTGGTCCAAACCACCTAGGTATGATTTGTGTCATTGTGACGTTTGTCAAGTCTCGACAATCGATCCTGGTAATGACAATAAATCTTCGGCTGATTCTGATAAGGAGACCAGGAACGTATTTGATAATCAAGGGGCAACCTTGGTGTGGAAGTTTGAACCGGGTACCATTAATTTTGGGTACACAGATCCGTTCGACACGTATGTTCCCCATTCTTCTAGTCGATACATTATTCAGAACTTGATTATTGAGTTTTTCATCTCATTGCATTGGGTTGATTGGATGGATACGATCACAAGGGCAATGAAGTTTCGAGTTCGTCAAGGGCATCTAATTCCTTTTGCGGATGGAGTTCAGATTTTTCGAGGCATAGTGGTGTTCATATCAACGATATTGACTCATGGTCGAGTCCTTTTCAAGAAGGGGAGGATGATACAGTTGCAGAGGAAGGGCAAAGGGTTGAACAACAAGTTGCTGTGGCTGCTGCTGAGGCGGAAGAAGCAAGCTCCGAGCTACTGATCACGAGGCGGGCGCCTCAGAAGTCCCAGGCGGGCGCCTCAAGCAGTGACGGATTTTTGCTGAAGATTGTTCGCTGCTATTTCCTTATTCAAATTTGATTGTTTCCTTTTGTCGTTTGCTGGTAATTTTGGACTGATATTTTACTGAAGTTTTGGATTATGAATTAAATAAAAAGAAAAGAGAGGCTGCGGCTTTATTCTTTGTGAATCTTGTTCAATTCTTGTTCGGTTCATCTCATAACCTCCGTTTCCCTATCATTTTCAGTTAGTTTTTCAGAATTCCAGTTAGTTTTTTAGAATTTCCAGTCAGTTTTTTAACGCTTTTCCAGTTAGTTTTTCAGAATTTTCAGTTAGTTTTCAAATAGTAATCTTTATTAAAAAAAAGACATATAGAGTACAAAATTTAACAGAAACTGTTAACCGGCGGTTATAACCGTTTCGACACGTCTATATATATATCAGTCCATGGCAAGCTTTCATGGAATTAAAATTAACAATAATAAAAGAATAAGTATGAGGGAAAATTGACCACATCCCGGTCACGTAGAATACCCGTCAAGGATAATTAGATGGGGTAAATTCATCAGGAGGATTGCGAATCCTACTCCCTCTCCTAGGTCCACAACGACAACCTGATCTAGATTGTTGAGATGAGGATGAGGATGATCCATCGGGATTTTCTGAAAACTGCACACGAGGCAAATGGAAACTAGGCCTAAATCTCGGAATCCCGAATGCCTTCTCAGGAGTCTGAGTATAATTGCTAGAAGAAGGGATCTCAGGCGGTTGCGTGAAACCAAACTGATTCATCAATTCTGTAAAAGAATTACCCGGTCCTGTCGGAGTGAACTCAAACTGATGCATATCACCGTATTGATCCCCCATCTCTGGCTCATCCTCCAGCTGGTATCTGCCACGTCTACGAACCCGATTCTGCCTCCGTGGCTCCTCTTCAGCAGTATGATCAACCGTTGGAGGGGGAGCTTGGGCTTGCAGTCGTTCCTGCTCACTAATAGCTGTCAGTGTGTTACTGATACATTGTTGAGTGTAATTCTGTAGGTCTTCCAAGGATGTGGCATTCTCGTTGTATATGTACATCCCTTGGAGAATTTGAATCTGTTCAAAACAATGAACTAAAATTAATTAATACGGAAAAAATGGTAAATTTTTTTGTAAAATCATTGTATGTAATACTCCCACCGTCCCATAACAAGAGACGCAGTTACTATTCCGCACGGGAATTAAGGAAAAAGTGAAAACGTTGATGTGTTGTGAGCGAAGATAGTTGAGTGGGAGAGAGAATGAGTGGAGAGAATAGTAAATTATAATGGTGTTGTGAGTATTATAATAATGTAGGAGAGAGAATGAGTGGAGGAAATAGTAAAGATTCTTTTCCATTTTAGAAAGTGTGACTTATCAGTGGGACGCCCAAAATGGCAAAGTGTGTCGCTTGTTATGGGACGGAGGGAGTATATAACTTACCACACCCTCAAAACCAGTTGAACGTGGCCTGAACCCTAGTCCCTCCACATTAGACGAATTCTGGATGAACGATCGAGTACTACTCCTATACCATCTCAAATAGGGGTGATGGTAACTCATATCCACTTCACCAAACTCTCCATCAACGACATTAAACGCCCGTTCATTCCACTTTTCTATGTGCGGACCATGTTCTTGCATCCAGTTAACGCCTGATCGACCTCGCCGACTAATCCGATGCAGGTCCAAACTAGTGTCGCATTCATCAGGCACACCTTGAACCATCCCAAACTGTCGCATTACGCGATCTGGAAAGTGCCATTCAACCCTCTCAAAGCAGATGAGGGGCACCTTCGCCCTCCATATAGCTTGCCCCTGAAGGCAGAAATTCGAAACTGTCACACCGTTGTATGGCTGCCACACAACCTGATCATTGTCTAAATATGACAATTGATCTCGATAGCCTTGCAGGTTATGGGCAGTCACAGAAGTATACGACAATGGACCCTTCCACCTACATATAAAACAATTGAAATAAAAAATAATGAGTAAAAAAGCGATAAATTACAAAACAGATCATTTACAAAATGAAGTAATTGAAATATACCTGTAACCCACTGGTTGCAATCCATTAAGTGTTATTTCTGTATGTCTCCTAGGTTGTGTACACAACAACCTCTCCCAAGCCCAAAGCTATAAAAAAATTGTCATTACGTACAAAACAGATTAAGTCCACTAGCATAATGTAATCAAATATAATTGACATACCTGTACAATGGTCAAGAAGCCACCACACCCTATCGAATTGTGCTGAGATGCTACACACATCTCCCTATACAAGAAGGCCAACGCTCCACTACCCCAACTGTACTCACCAATATTATTTATTTCCCTAAGAAGTGAGAGGTACTTCAACTTCACTAGGTTATCAGACGAGTCGTGCATAATGTATGACCCCAATAACAGGATAATGTAGGCTCGAGTATATGTCTCAATCATATACTCGGATGCATTATTGGAAAGCTGATCAAAAAGAGGGAAGTGATCTAGAACCCATCTCATAGACACCATTCCACCTTTTTTGATGTCTGTGGGTGAGGGTGTAACCCCAAATAACTCCTCAACAATCTCAACCCATGCCCCCGTACTCCTACTAGTTTCTGAACTAGTCACTGCCATTCCGTCTACAGGAAGACCACACAACATACCAATATCCTCTAAGGTGATGGTCATCTCCCCTACAGGTAAGTGAAAAGTGTGGGTCTCTGGACGCCATCTCTCAATCAAAGCCTCAATCAAATGCCAATCATATTGTAAATGACCTAATAAATACACTCCATAAAATCCAGTATTCATAAGCTTAGTTTCTATCCTCCAATCAACTCTAGCTGGAAGTTCTGTACCACGCCTAGGTCTTAAATTGGTTAACTGTTGTCCACCCCAAATATAATTAGATCTATGTGTATCCTGAAAAGTCAATACATGTGGATCGATTGGTCCAGGATCAATAAATGGTTGTTGTTCATGTTGGTTCATCTGAAATACAAAAATTTAATAGTAAATAAATTTAAATGGGATTTAAGGTTTTGCTACATTTAAGCTCAAATTTTAAATTTAACACTTAAAAATTAATAATTAAATAGAAAAATTGCAACAAGTTTGTCAAAGTAATTTTAACAAGCACTTTATTTTAAACCTAACTTAAGAAAATCCTAACTAGGCAAAAATTAAATTACAATTGTTTGATTCATTGACAATCAACAATTAATTACATAAATCATTATAGTTTTAACAACAAATTATATAAAAATACACAAATAAACTCTTAGAAAAATTTATATAGCTAAAATTAACAACTCAAAACAAATTAAAAAAGTAATAAAACTAACCTTCCAAACTCTTTCTCTCACAACTCTTTCACCTTCCCCTTCTCTTTCTCCGAAGTTCTTCTCCTTCTTTCTTTCTTTCTCTTTCTTTCTTTCTTTCTCTCACTCTGCACTGAATTCCCTCTTCTTCCTTCCTTGAATCTTTGAATCTGAAAAAAGAGGAGTAATTTTTCAAAATTTGAATCCGAAAATGGTATTACCGGATTTCAATTTAAAGCAATCCGAAATTTGCATTTTCGGATTTGAAAATACGCCTTTAGGAGCGATCGCCCTATATTATGGCGCGATCGCTCTCTTCTTTTTTCAGAAAATATTAATTTGCTTTATTAGTTATGCAAAAAAAAAAAAAAAAAAGAAATCCGGAATTGGTAACGCCGGAATACATTAGGAGCGATCGCTCCCTATCATAGGCGCGATCGCTCTCTATTACCAGAAATTTTATTTTGTTAAATTCGGTTTTGAAAAAAAAAAAAAAAAAAAAACAAATTCGGAATTGGCAATTTCGAAATGCATTAATTCGGAATTACCAATTTCGAATTTGGTTGAAAAGTGTTAGTTTGGTATTTAAAGTTTTAATAATGTTATTTTGGAATATAAATTTTTAAAAGGCTATATTTTGGAAAAAAAATCAACTAACTAGTTCTATGTGAAGAAAAAGAATGACTAGTTCTAAAATGTTGAGTCAAATTACCAAACTACCCTCGAACATGCCAAATTTAGCACATGCGGCTCAATTTAGCGGCAACCACCGTGATCTTGTGGTTATCGCCTAAAACGACGCTATTAGGGGGAGGAGCGAGGAGGAGGTGTTGAAACAATGGAGGCCGGCGCCATGTTTAGAGCCCTTAAACCATTCAATTTCAAGCTAATGAATCCCGCCGGCATTCGATTTTCTTCCGTTTCTTCACCAATTGTTCAATTATCAGGTCAGAACCTACCTATTGTTTGCTAAATTTGCGAGTCTATCAAATTCTCTCTCTCTCTCACACACACACACACACTATGTTCTTCGTCTTCTCATCATCCAGACTGAAAGCATTGAATTATCTTTCGATCAATTGCGTTTGGTAACGAACAATTTCCTCTTTTGATTGCTAAGGAATGGAGTACTAAAAATTTACAATTGGATGACAAAATTTGGTGTGTGTGTGTGTGTGTGTTGTGTGTTGTGTAGGAAGAGAAGGGAGGTCGGGGAAGCGAGTGTATGATGGATTGTTACTGGATGCTGGAGGTACCCTTTTGCAGCTGGCTAAACCTGTAGCTGAGACATATGCTGCCATTGGCCAAAAATATGGTTTGTTTTTTCATTTCAAAATTACTTGCTTTTGTTTGCTTGATTTCTTCAAAGGTATCTGTGGTTTGTAAATTCTTCAAGGAAAAGGAAAAGCAAAAGAAAACTGGAGAAGACTCCTTGCTGCATTCTTGTGTTGCCATGAAAATTGGATAATAAAATGGAGATGGCACATCAAATTAGTCTTTTTCACACATCATCTTTTGAGTACCTCCGTACATAATTTGAAAAACATTGCTGATCAATTTCCGCTCGCAGCTCTCGCTTCCTTTTTCTTCTCTTCATCAAAGAGGAAGGAAGAAACTGCAATACTTTGCACACTACTTTGAATTGTTTTTTTGACTTTTAAGTCATCAACACAACCATAGATAAGCTCTCTTTAGTTATTACAAGGTCTCAGAGCATTCTTGTCAAAACCCTACTAGGGTAACTAATGCCTTCTGCATTACGTGGTTTTTGTTTCCAGTTATGTTATTTCTGAATGTGATTTTCTTCTTTGCTTTTTTGTCAATTTTTGTGTCACAATAACATTTGCAGGTTTGAGTGCAACTCCAGCTGAGATAAAGCAAGGATTCAAAAGAGCCTTTTCTGCCCCATGGCCTGAAAAGCTACGTTATGAGGTGATACGCTTTTCTCATTTATATTTCAACCATCTTAGCCTGATTGAGAGCAGAATGAATTTATAGAAGAGATATTGAAGGCAATGTTCTGTAATTAGATTAGATAGGCAAACATCATATTGTGTGGTTATGAATTTATTCTACATCAGGGTGACGGAAGGCCATTCTGGAAGCTTGTTGTTTCAGAAGCCACTGGTTGTGACAAAGAAGATTTTTTTGAAGAAGTATATGAGGTAGATTTTTGTGATATCAAAAGCATATTAGCAGATAGTCCTCTTTATTTTACGGTTTAGCATAATAATGTGGTCATGGTTCTTTTGGAGTGAGACTGTTCCTTCCTCAAAATTGTCAATTGTTTCTTTATCAGTACTATGCCAATGGTGAGGCATGGCATCTTCCAGCTGGAGCATATGAATCGATGTTAATTATGAAAGATGTTGGAGGTCATATTCATCAAGTATTTTCCTTTATCTATTGCATCTGATAACTTTGCTAGTTTTGGACTTCCCAATTTCTCTGCAATTCTAAAGTACTGAACAATGGAACAGTTAAATTGGCTGTTGTGTCCAATTTTGACACCCGCTTGAGGAAGTTACTAAAGGAGCTTAATGTTATAGACTTGTAAGTACCAGTTCCGTTCCTATATAGGGAATCCATAGTTGATCATTTATCCAAATATTCATATTGCAATCTTTTGATTACGAGTATTATTTTCTCTCACATTTTGAATGGTGAATTTGTTTTGGGGCATGGCCAGAGCTAGTGGAAGGCCAAGGAGAGCCATTGCTTTGCTAGTTAACCTTTCTGAAAAGAAAAATATTTACATAAATTCCGCACCCTCTGGAGCCAAATCCTTGATTCGCCACTGATACACGACCTAATCTTTACATATACCCTTCGAATAAAGACTTGAGTAAAAAGTAAATGGTATAAAATGAAATAGAATTATAAATAAGTTTTATCAAGTGAAACCATATAATATCATTGTTTGCACAAATATTTGAGACAAATTTTAGAAAGCCGCAACGCAGCATAAAAGTGACTCCATTTTACAGGAAATGTAAAATTTAAGTTTGCACTCATTCATGATGGAATTGTATTAATGATTCCAGTTTTTCTCACCGTCGGCCACCGGGGGATCTGCACATGCAAAGGGGGGAAATTGCCCCCCTTTAATTTAATTTTATTTTTTCTTTTTACTAGTGCAAATATTTTAAGAATTTAGGGGGTTTAGTGCAATTTATCAACCCCTCCCCCCCCCCTCTTGTGTGAAGAAAAAAATGCACATTTTTTTTTGCCCCCTTCACCTAGTGAAAATATTTTTGCACCCCCCACCCCCCACGAGCAATTTCTGACTTTGCCCCAAATTAGGTGAATGCTCCGTCTGTTGAACGTTAAGTGGAATGTTTAAAATTAGGAAGTAGGGGGTAGGGATCTTTGAGTTGAACGGAGGGAATATTTTTAACTTTGATGTGTGAGGATTTCACTTTCATAATCAAGAATGTGTATACACTTAAGACACCATAGATATTTTCAATCCTGTGCATAAAGGCATTTGTATCAATGACATCAATTTTGCTTAGTTGTGTTAGTAGCCTTTAGAAGCATTAGTTACCAGTGGCTTAATTGATCCCATTGTGATCAGACCCTAATATACAACTCTGTTGTTTCTATTAGGTTTGATTCTGTTATCATATCTTCAGAAGTTGGATACGAAAAGCCAGATGCAAAAATTTTTGAAGCTGCTTTGGGTACGTATCATAGTTCATATATTTTGGTTAAAAAGAAGTTGACGATTTTTCCAATATCTGTCTTGCGTGATTGTTTGGCCTCCAAGTGCATGCATCTCACCTCTGCTAGGGAAGTCTGAGCATCTGTTTCTATTCTAATGGTTCTACTAAAGCTTGTGTTGCATTCAGAAAGAGAAAGTGGGTGATATAGTGGAACCTGTTCTAATGTTTGGGAGAATTTATAGGTGAGATAAATGTGGAGGCATGTAAAGCAGTACTTGTGGGAGATGATGAGAAGGCTGACAAGTCAGGGGCCAATGCTGTTGGTATTGACTGCTGGTATGTTGAAATTTATCTCCTAGCGACTCGTATTCGTACACATTCAATAAAAAAATTAACAAAAAATCGTCCCATTTGAATAAGAAAGCACATATTTCATGGATGTGGCCTCACTGTTTCACCTCTATTTGCAATGGCCTTCTCAAATACATGCAGATGGTTTGATTACGACATATAAGAGGGCTTCTTTGAGTATAATGCAGTTATGATAGTTTATTTATTTTGTCGTTTTTGATTATTTATTTCTGGCGGCGAAGCAGGTTATGGGGAACAGATGTAAAGACATTCTCTGATATACAAGGTCGCATCTTGGTCCCTGAGTCGTAGCTTTTTGAGGATGTAGACAATCAGGCTTGATCAATGTTGGTAAATTAAGACTGTTTCCCCTAGTATTGACATGTTTCTTACACGCAGCTCATTTATTTGATGGTTTTTTTATCTCGACAGTTGCTTACAACAATCACGGAGGACTTTGCCCCGTTCTCTGACTTGATCTGCATGAGTGCAGAATTGGTTGACTTCTTTAATGTAAATAAATTTCGGGTTGAAGATTTTAGAAAATAACACATTTCCATGTTTGATCATGGAGATGCCAACTGCAATATGTTGTAAAGCCCACTATATTATTGCCTTCTGACATAACTGCAAATGAATGCATCATTTGACTTCCAACATTAAGTGATTCTGGAGAGAGGCTCACTTTTCTTTGCAATATGACAATACTATTAACGCAATATTACTATTAATTTTCCAACAATTCCCCTAACCTACCTTATACTATATGTTTAATACTTGAACTTTTTGCTACTCTTATCTTTTTTTATGTGATTAAGTTGATGAATTAAATTCATATTTTTAATTAATTCTAGAAAAGATTTTCTAAACTTCATAAGAAATACAGAAAGGAGTAATAGACTATAGAGCACAAGCAACAACTGTACTGTTAGAGATATTATCCCACATTGGGAACATTGGAAATTAACAAACCTTGCTTATAATATATAAAGATCATGGACCACTCCCCTTATTACCAATTGATTTTAAGGTGGAACTTCAGACTTTAAGATAGTATCAGAGCAGGTCCTTAAACGTGCAGGTCCAACGGCCCATGATATTATTCTGCGCCACCCAATTGATAAATCCACGTTGTAAGCTTTGGTCGTATAAAAATTCTGGGTCACTCCCCTTATTACCAATTGATTTTAATGTGAAACCTCAGACTTTAAGACATACATCTCGTACTTTATCCTTAGTGAAGAAAGGAATGCAACTCGGAACCAAGAGTAAAAAATAAAGCTGGTTTTCTTGAATTACAAAATTAGTTGCTCCCTCCGTCCCAAAATGACTGACCAAATAACGAGCAAATTTGAAAATCTTTTGGTCAATTCATTTTGGGACTGGCTGTAGGGAAAAAAAAAAAAAAAAAAAAAAAAACTTCATATGAAGATAAACAAGAGAGTCGAGGGAAATTTCTCTAGGAAAACCACAACAATGCAGAAGTTCCATATCTCACATAATGTTGGCCGATTAATGAAGGTAGGCGAAGCGAAGGGCAGTCTCCTAACAGTGAACATAGCTGGAAGGGAAAAGTTGGCTTTAATCCCTCTGTTCCGTATAAACACACTTTCCTTTTTTGTTCATCCCAAAATTAATGTCATGTTCCAAATAAGGAAATAGATTTAGTTCAAGTTTACCATTGTACAAGCAAGACACAAACAATTAAATCATACAGTATTTCTTAAAAACGTTGATAAGTGAAATGCGACATTTATGAGTATAAAACTTGAATATATGACCCAAAAAAAAAAGTCTAGAATGCTATGCACTATGTCGTAAAGTCCACCTAATATCACTGTCTAAGGAACAAGTTCCTTGTTCTAAGACTTATAACAGGTAATGACAAACTTCTAGAATGAAACAGTTACAGAAGCTGCTGCAGAAGTATCGAACCAAAACACAGGAATAGAACAGCTGGAAGAGATTGCACTGTACACTGGGATTTTGGAGGTTCGTAACTGAAACTTATAGTTCTCTTACGTTTTAATTGAGAATTTATTTTGGCGAGATATCATATGGGAAATTCAACAATAACATTGTCAGAACCCTCATACCAGTACAAGGGCAAGAGATAACACTTAAAAGGGGCAAAAATAGCTTACTCCTTCACCCTCTACTGAATTGATTCAGGCCAAAGAAGTGAACATGGAATTTGCATATTGTCCCCAACCATTCATCCTATCAGTCACAAAAACTAAGGTGCCTCAAGTGTTAAAAGAAAACATATTCATAAAACTAGGAATTAATTGCATAAATTAAGCCACCAAGCAGGGAAGTAGTTGGAAACTGAGTTAAAACCAGTGGGACTTGCAGAAACTTAAACAGAGAATTTTTCACCAGCCAAATAAGGTAGTACACTTTTGATTTTTGACTGAAAAGCTAACCTGTCCCTTGGAAACAAGAATATGGCCAAGACATTTCATCACGCAAGATATCGATACAATCTTCTGTCTGAATTATCCCTCTCCAAGAAATCCCTTTCAATAAGTGACTCGATCCGTTTCTTAATCTCTCCAGGATTCGCCAAGAAACGAGACTGCAGTTGCTTTATGACTTCAGCAATTATATTATTATGGTCCAAAACTCTTCTGGATTTCATAATCCTCACAATTGAAGCTTCGATCTGAGGCTTCCTGTCTTCCTCAACTCTCTGACGAGTTTCCTGCTTCTCAGGCTCCGATTCCTTTTGTGCAACCACAGTTCCAATTTTAACCTTATAGAATTTGCTTGTGAATTTGTCATTAACAAAAAATGCATCATCTTCTCCGATGTCTTTGCTCATGGGCTCTTTCCGTAGGACATTTTTACCCTTAACAAGAGCCAGGGACTGCAAGCATCTCTTCAAGTCTAGGGAAGTGATCTCTGTGGCCTGCTCAATCTCCTTATAAGTGAGCCGGTCAGCATTATTAAAGAGCATGAGGACACACATCTGATAAGTGGATACATTAAGTTCGTGCTTTTGACCCTTTCCAAAGGTGGCTTTTAAGTCAGCTGTGCCCATGTTTGTTTGCCAAGATAACCTACGGCCTGTGTGGGTCCCAAGATAATACGACCGAAATTTCTCACATAAAGCCGACATTTCGGCAGGCAGGTTGCAAGTGACACTAGGCTGAGTGGGCCAGGACCCAGTTGTTAGAACCTGGACAACTAGTGTAGGGCTGTCTCCTAAGTCTGTCCCATGGGTTGTATAAAAACCTTGCATTGTATCTTGAGAAGTTTTCATGTCTGTAAACATTCCCTCTAACTTTGATGTAAACTGATACCCACATTCTGTCTTGAGTTTCACAACCAGACTTCTTTCAGCATCATCCGAAACGGTTTTTCCAGATAGAAGCCGCTTTGCCAAATGCTGCTTATAGTACTTCTCAAAAACATCTTTTTCCTGCAAGTAACGAAACAGCATCATTACCTTGTCAAGAACAATCTCAACATCTTCCTCGCTGACTCCCTTGAGACCTTTGCGCAGTTTATCGTCCACAAACAATGAAATGAATTCAGGAGACCTAGGATTCAAATTAATGAAATATTCGAAAGAAGAATTTAAAGCATTCTGGAATGTCTTGTCATTGTTGAAAGACAAATTGATGATTTTATCGTACTTGTCCTTTTCATTTAAGAGGCACTGTACAAACTCCACTGGATCTTTCAACTTTTCTGGATCTGTAACAAGCTGTTTTCCAGTTTCCCGGAGATGAGAAATCATAACCCCTCTTATCGTTGATAGACCATCGGAAACACGACGGAAAAGATTGTACATTCTTCCCAGGTCTTCATACTTATCGTCAATAAGCATGTTGACCAAGCCTGAATTTTCCATGTGAACTAGTCTAGGCATGTGGTTTGCAATCATCTCCTTTTCTACAACATTAGTTATCTTGACTTCGCTGCTTGCATCCAAGTAGTGTGAAACCCTCTCTATTTCTTCATTTAGTCGTCGCTCAGATTTCTTCAGGTAGTCCCCACAATCACAGCACTCGATAAACTCCTGGGACTCAACCCTGTAAAAATCAGCTGAAACATCAAGAAATGGTTTCTCAAAGTCTTCTTGGTAAACAGAAGGTCCTAGATCCATCATCATTTTAATCACATTTCTCATTAGCCCTCGGTTGATAACTTCTCCGGTCCTTTCCATAAGTATTTGTTCAAGAAGTGTATTTAAGAGCCTCGTCCGTATTTTATTTGAATGTACAACATTGTCCCTCCAAAGGTTTAGACCAAGCTCATGAACAGGGGTTTTATGGTTACTGGGAATGTAAGTCCTGTCCATGTACATCAGTATATCACGGATCATCTGCAATGCTTTATTGTGATCTGTCCACTTAATGTTGAGCTCTTCCAGAAACAACCCACCTTGGGCAGCTTCAATAGACGTTGACATCATTTTTAAGTGGTAAGTCATAGTAGCTACAAGTCCTGTGTACAGCTTATCCCCAAATTTGTGCAGCACCATATTGTAGGCATTTCTGAATACATGTAGGGGTTTAATATTAGAAATATAAATCCATGAATAAAAAACTTTACAAAGCAGACATAAAGCAAAAAAGAAGTTCTCATAAACTAACAAACATAGTTTCCAAAATTTTCAGCAGAACCGAATATATAATATATATACAAATATATACTCCCTCCGTTCCACCTAATGATTCAAAAAATGAAATGGGTTCAAAAATTAAGAAAAAAGGTGTTGTGTTGCGAGTGTATATAGTTGGGTAGGAGAGAGAAAGTGGGGTAGGGAATAGCATAGTTGCAAAAGGCTAGCCCCTCTCTCGCCCGCCTCGCCTTTTTGGCGCATTTAGGGGTCTGCCGTCTTTTGATTTTGTGGCGTGCTGTTGTGCGCCCTTTTGACCCAGACGATGCCTTTCTTGGTTATGGCGAGAGGCGTGAGGAGTCCGCCTTTGTCAAAAGCATAGTTACCGGGAACGTGGAACGCGGGACGGAAACGGGAACCGAGTAACGTGACTTTTAAAAATTTGGGTACGTTAGGGATAGGATTAGTCGGTACGGTAGTTGGGAATGTAGAACGCGTTTATTGAGAACGCAAAAGTGTATATATATATATATATATATATATATATATATATACTCCCTCCGTCCCAATAAGTGCTTCACCCTTTTGGGTGGGCACGCAAATTATGAAAATGGGAGGGAAAAAAAATGTTGCGAGTGTAATTTGAAAATAGGAGAGAAAATTAGTGGAGGAAATAGTAAATTATAATGGTGTTGTGAGTATTAAAATAATGTAGAAGAGAGAATGAGTGGAGGAAATAGTAAAAATTCTTTGCCAAAAAAAGGAAAGGTGAAGCTTCTAACGGGACGCCCTTTTGAGTAATTAGTGAAGCTTTTATTGGAACGGAGGGAGTAAGTATATATATATATATATATATATATATATATATATATATATATATATATATATATATATATATATATATATATACTATTAAAAATAAATTGTTGCTTACACTTTTAAAATCTTTAAACATACCCGCCTTTTAAAGCGTTGTACAGTTAATGGGTTTGTGTAAATATATTGAGGATGAAAATAGTTGCCATGTAGGTTTGATTTTGTATGAATAGTCCAATTCAATTACACTCTGCATCGTTCGCTCTCCCCGATCCATGGAAACCCTTCTTCATCTATATCCACGACTGTTTTTCCAAAGTCCAAATTCTCCAAACTTCTCCTCTCCTTATCAATTCCGATTATTTCCCTATTTATTTAGTCTCCTCTCATCCTAACGGCGACTTCAATTCCGACCAAGATTCAAAGGTTTTCCACTTCAATTCAATATTGGATCGACAAAGATCGAAATGTTCTCAACTTTAGCAAAGTCCAAAAAAAGACCAAGATAATATTCGATTAACCGACGACGCGACTGAGTTACTACCTTCTTTTTAAAAAAAATTCGGGACGATTGGGATATGGATCGCGTACCTAGGAGAACTGGGATGCAAACGACCCCGATTACGGGACTCGCGATCCGGGACGTGGGATGAGGGGGAAATAGAGTTCCCGGTAACTATGGTCTAAAGGCATAATAGGCATAAGTGTAATGTTAAATTATGTCATTTTGTAATTTTAGTTTAAATAGTTTAACTTAAAATGTGTTGTTTTGGAAAAAATGGGGTAAATATTGATTGTAGCGTGCATGAGAAAGAAAGATATTCGTAATTTCTCTCTCGAGCGATCAAAAGAAACTAAGTGCGACAAATAACGAATTAGAACGTCGACAAAAAAGTGCGACAAAAACACTACCGAAAGCTTGCTTTATTCTAATTTTTAAAGAGAGGTTTGCATGTTTTATTATGTTTGCTAATCAATTTGTTTTTTCTCTTTACTTTGGGCCTACTTTTGTCATTTGAAGTTTTAACTATATCTTATGTTTATCTTTATATATGTAATTATATATTTAAATTCACTTATTTTCAAGCTTTTAAACGGCTACGTGTTTAATGATTTGAATATCAAATATGTTTTTTTGTTTTAGAATTCTCACTTTTGGGGTGTTTTAAAAGTGTTAAGTTGCTATTACATGAGAAATTGTGACTATTATTCAATGCAAATTCTTGTTTTTAACATGTTTAAGCTTTGTTTGATATATTCTACATATATATTATTTTACTATTCCTTTTTTTCTATTTTACCGCATTTCGGCCGCCTCGCCATTCGCCTTTTCTATGAACCTCTCGCCCGCCTCTCGCCTGCCTCTCGCCTTTCGCCTTTAACAACTATGGGGAATAGTTAGTGAAAATTGTTTTTAGTATGACAAGTGAGGCCCACAAATAAAGAAGTAATAAAAACTTTCCATTTAGGGATTTTGAATCTTTAGGTGGGACAACCTTTTGGGAAATTTTTGAACCTTTAGGTGGGACGGAGGGAGTATATGTGAGTCAACTGCTAAATACATGACCTCAATTCAGAGAACCAGGAAACAATCCCAAATTAGCTGAATCTCAAAGGCTAAGGAAAATTAGAGCTATAGTTGAAAAACCAAATCAGTTAGCTATGCCTCCAGTTTCCTACAGCAAGCTGCAGGCTCTAATTGAAAGTTGTCACAACCATCCACAACAGTTGTCAACAGGATATAGCCTTGCATGTAGCTCAATTCCTCCTGAGCCTAGATCAGCTAATTGTTCTCGGATCGCACCTACTGCTGCACAGATCTGTCAATTTTGACAAATATCTACTACGCCTTGATAATAAATGAGTGGGATACTGTATTTATAAAACTAAATTTCATATTTAAATCCAGGAGAATAATAATCCTTCAGGTAAAACTAAGTGGGGAAAAGCTGGGAGCAGTAGAACCATAGTTCATATGAGGCTATATGTAAGAATTCTTCTGAGTCTTGTTACCATCTCTTTCTTCATTGCGGAGGTGCCTATTTCTTATGGCATATTCTTTTGAGGGTATCTGGGTTAGTCCTGCCTCTATTGATTATCTTCTACAGATTGGGTTCAGAGGCTTTGGGCCAGAAGAGGATGGTTCTGTTTTATGGCAGTGAGCTAGTCTTTGGTGCATTTGGATGGAGCATAACACCAAAGTATATAGGTATCCGGCTTCCATTTCTCAACTGTGTGGAGGTTCCCTGTCCAAGTGGTATAGAAGTTCGAGTCCTAGCTTTCATGGTGCTAGAACCCCCAGCTGTTTTGCTGGCATCTCGCTTGGTATCAGCTATGGCAGCTTTTAAAGGATGTCCTTTCCAGAGATCAGCCGCGATAAGAATGCTTAGCATTTCTAAGTTTTCTATTTTTTTCTGACAGATTTTGTTCCTTTTCTGATGGATTCCTTGCCCATCTCTGGTATATTTTTTATCCATAATTTTGTCTTTTTTATGTGTGAATGTCACATGGATTAGAGTAATTGAAAAATGATATGAATTTACTTGGAGTGGATGAAAGTATGGTGTTGAAGAGGCCGGAGTGGAGGGCAAAAATCCATGTGGGGGTTGATTTTTTTTATTTTTTATTATTATTTTTTATTTTATTTTATTTATTTATTTATTTTTTTTTTATTTTATTTATTTTTATTTTATTTTATTATTTTTTTCACAATAACATATGAGGATTCATGTTAGCCGACCCCAAATTATTTTGGGACTAAGGCTTTGTTGTTGTTGTTGTTGTTGTTGTAATGTCACATGGAAAACAGACGAAATCATCATTCGTCATACTCAAGATTTTACCTTTGGGATGGTTTGACAATATAAATAATCTCTTTGATTAAGCAATGGATTACTATCAAAATGAAAATGACGATATGTATCCACAACTTCAGACAGATTTAGCAATACAAATCACAAAAACTGAGATGCCATATATGGTCAAATCCCATATATAAGAATAAGAGCATGTTAAGGAATTAAAGAGTAATTATTTATGAGCTTGCCTAGGGAAGCACCTCAAGAAACTGAGATACCATTAATGGATTACTGTCAAAATGAAAATGACAATATGTATCAACAACCTCAGGAAGCCTTGATCATGTTAGGTCCTCCTGATCACTCGAGTAGTTATTCAGTCCATATATGGAATGTATTAGATAGTGGCATGACACCCGTATTAAAGCACCTATGCTTCAGTTTTACCCAGACTTCTGAGCTGAAGGCACAATATTAATTATAGCCGAATGCCTCGGTTGCCTCAAGAGATAGGAGAGATCAGGCGACGGTCACTGACTCTTAAAGGTTAGGCAAGGTGATGTTGAAGAAGCGACCAAAGGCTATGATAGCCTCTCTTGCCAAGGAGTGAAGTAAGAGGAGCGAGAAGGCAAGGAAATTAATGCAATGAACTTTTCCGGTCCAGGACCTAGATCTAATCGGCTTTAGCCCAGATTTGGCTTCAATCATCTACATTTACCAAAGTCAATGATTCACTTGTCTGAAGCTTAAATAAACACTGCAATTCTCCAGAATAGTGCCCACGGGCCCCACACGCTGTCATCAGCGATAGAATTATCCTCCGGACTAGCACAAACTTGGTGACCAGTGCCCCTACATCTTAATATGGGGGTAAAACTTGAGTCCTTTTCTTCAATTGAAGTGAATTAAAATTAGTTTGCATTCGTTGGTTTAAGTTTCGTGTCCGGGAATCTGATTTCTGTGAGCTTAATCCATCATTTTCCGCTACTACGATTTGGTCCAAAATAAACATTTCCTCATCAAAATCATTATACAATTAAACTAGCACAAAAGCCTTTCAAAACTACATAAAATCATGTCTTCCATAAGAACCAAAAGGACATTAACCAACCAAACAAACAAAACATGATTGCACACAACAATTAAACACTTAAAGATCACTTAAACAAACTTTTCAATAAGGGAGGGAAAAACAATCGAACCTGTAAAGCTCTTCAAAACTAAGGCCACTAGCATTATGATTATAAATCTCGAGAATCGCATGCTCCAATATCTTCCAAGTCTTGTCTGCATACTTTGGATCAACGACAACCTTATGCTTAAACGCCTCTATATGAAAAACCCTCTTCTTCTGAATAATATTATTATTATTATTACTACTACAACTCATTTTCAACTTCAAAATCCGAGTTATAGGCAAAAATTATATGAACAGATGTGGAATTGAACGAGGAAAACTAGAAAAAGTAGAGATTGAGATTGGAATTCGTGGGAAAGGGATTAATAGAATGAGGGAATTTGGAGAGAAAAAGTGAGAGAGATCGACTAATTAGGGTTTTGAAATGAAGAATGAAGGGAGGAATAAATGAGAAGATTGTGGAGGGAGGTAAACCTTAAAAATAGGTTACAGCCATGGCGAGGGAAACCTTTGTCGAGTGGGAGAAGAAAATAAAAAGAGGATTCTGTGTGCCGCATCGGTGAAGTGATGTGATGTACTCCCTCCTACCCGTCCGAAAAGGCACAAATTTTATTTTTGGGTGTCTCATTTAAAAAGGCACTTTCCCAAAAAGGAAAGTTTTTATTACTATTTCACTCATTCATTCTCTCTCTTACTTTACTTTTACACTCACAACATTTCCTCTCCTAACTATTTCTCCCACTCATTCTCTCTCCTATTTAATTTTTCATACTCACAACATTTAAACTTTTTCTCTTTCCTACATCATTTTCCTTAATTTGCGTGCGAGATTGGTTTTGTGCCTCTTCGGTCGGGACGGAGGGAGTAGTTTGTAATTTTACTAGTACTCTCTGACCCGTGTCAATGGCACGGGACAGTATGCGTGGGTGATCAAGTGAAGAAAATTAAAAGATAAACACCATTATAAGTATTCAATGTTTCAAAATATCTAATATCTCAAAATTCATGAAAATAGAATAGCAAACAATAACAAACTATAAATTGATATTGTCTAAGTTTATTCTTAACTCTTGCATCAACTTGAAAGTATATGAAAATTCAAATGTTAGATTGAAGTATCAAACTGAAAATGTGAAAGAATCTAAATGTGCACAAATAATAACAAATATAGTAGCAAACAATCACAAACTACAAACATATATTGCCTAAGTTAATTCTTAATTCTTGCATCAACTTTAAAGTAAATGAAAATTCAAATGTTAGATTGAAGTATCAAACTAAAAATGTGAAAGAATCTAAAAGTGCACAAATAACAACAAATGTTCAAATTTATGGTGTTTATTGTTGGGCCATGCGTTTTTCAACTTGTTTACGACTTACACCAAACAACTTGGTACTAACGAACTTAAGTTATTCTATCACAACTTGAACTTCTGCAGGTTGGAATATAGTTACGTTAACCCTATTTTTTAAGGAACGTGTCAAAGGAGCAAGGACCGGTTCAAAGACGTTTCTTCAACAACAAAACATTATCTCCTCCCTCAACAGCAAATGGCGGATATATCTCAACAAGATCAGCATTACTCCCGAGATTTTAGGCCTACTTTTTCTCTTTGTAAACTTAGCCGTTGGTTGAGATATAAAAGGGATGAAAACACTGTATTTTTGCACACACTTTCACTCTAGCTTAAGTTCCCTTTTTATATGCTCATAGTTCTGTAATTACGAAGATACTTAGTAAACTTTCGGTCAAGGCAGGTACCAAAACCTCCCGGGATTTTATGCCGGCGAACAAGTTGTTCAAGGGCTTTTCCTAGTCAACAAACATCTTGTGTCCATTCCCATTCAACTTGATAATCATTGTACCTAGATTCATATCACTTTAGTCATTTTTCTTCCCTTCGAAATACACTTGTTGAAATTTGACCAAAACAATTTGGCGTCGTCCGTGGGAAACTTTGATTATTCAAGTAGAAATGGCTAATTCATCGTCCGGCAGTCAAGCTGAGAGGAGTCGTCCGCTTCCTGTTTCCAACGCCCAAGGCAATCCTCCTCCAAGTGCGGAAGCTATCAATTTGGAGTTATTGTCCAACATGGCAGACATGCTGAGGAAAGTAAGTGATCGGTTGGATGGTCAGGAGCATACGAACGCCATGATATTCAACGCCATTGATAACCTGCGTAAAGGGAAGCAAGTTGAAACTCAAGTATCTACTCCATTTTCACCTTTACTTCCTAGATCTTTGTTTGGTGCAGGTACAGGACCAAGCCATGTCGGGGATATTCCTATGACTAATACCTTGCCAGCAGAGAGCACGATCGTGGCGTCCATTCCAATCGAACAACCAAGATTCAGCCTACCAGCTAGCCAACCTGCGCTGTCATCTTGCTACACCTATGCTACACCCTCAATGGGGCAAGCAGGGAATTTCTTTAATGCTTTTGATACTTCTGCATCTCAGTTTAATAACAATCCTCTTTTCGCAGAGAGTCAACTTGTTAAGGAAATGCAGACTATAAAGGATTTGCTTCGAAGCATACCTGGAGTCAATATGCCATACCACCAAGTTTCTCCAACTTGCTATAATGAATCTCGTTTTGTTCCAGCAATAGCTAGTGTGGAGATCCCAAAGAAATTTTCAGTCCCTCATATGAAGAAGTATGATGGAAGCACCGACCCCGCAGAGCATGTGTTACTGTATCAGGAATCAATGGATATCATAAGTATCCCCCCTATGTTTAAAGAAGCGTGTTTTTGCAGGGGCTTTGGCTCTACTTTGTCGAACGACCTTAAAATGGCTAACAGGGCTCCCTCTAAACTCTATTTCATCTTATGCTCAACTTGTCAATATGTTCATTAACCAATTTTCGTGCAATAGGGCATTTGACAAGTTGACTAGTGATCTCTATAGAATTGTGCAACAGCCTAACAAAAATCTTAAAGAGTATTTGCACGGTTTAACAAGGAGGCGGTGACTATACCCAACTTGGATGTGTCCACCGCTACGTAAGCATTCCGTATAGGCTTGAAGAAAAGCTCATTGTTCTATAACGAGTTGGTGATGACCCCGCGAAACAACTTGAAGAAATCAAAACCAGGGCATTGCCTTTCATCAGATTGGAGGAAGACAGCTTGGCGATGGGGAAGTCAACTGGGAGGACTCCTACTCCTCTATTTGAGCCTTCTGACAGAAAATCGAATTCCCATCACTATAAGTCCAACAGGGGCAAACCCCCTGTTAAATCTGAATCTTCTAGAATTCATGTTGTAGATGATGATCAAGAGGGAGATGATAATGATTATCCAAAAATTTCGAATACCGCTTTCATGGATATTGCAGAATCTTATACGCCATGGGAAATCTTGGAGATAAAGCAAGGTGGCCCAAGAAGAACGACCGATCAACAACTTGGAAGGACAAGTCCAAGTGGTGCGCATTTCATGAGGATTTTGGGCATACTACCGAGAATTGTTTTGCCTTGAGGAAGGAAATTGCTCATTTATTGTCCAAGGGTCTTCTTAAGGATTTGTTGGGCAAGAAGAGGGTCAGAAGTGAGTCTAAAGAGCCTGATTCAGGGGAGCAGTCCAGACCCGAGAAAGTTGCACCGCCCCCGGCCACCAAGGTAGTAAATGTCATTTCAGTGGATCTCATATTTGTGGAACAACTTACTCGCAGCCCAAGCGTCATGCCAAAAGTTCTAAGGAGGATCAATCGCATTGCCTTCAAGATGTCGTGACTTCACGTATGGTCATGTTATTTCCTTTGAAGACGAAGATAAGGACAAGTTGGATCCTCATCATGATGGTCTAGTTGTTCAAGTGCAGATTGCCAACTGTGTGGTCAAGAGAATTCTTATTGATGGCGGGAGCTCAGTCAACATAATTTTCACTCATGCTCTTGAAGATATGGGTATTCCTTTGTCTGAAGTTGTGAAGAATTCATCCGTGCTGGTAGGGTTCAGTGGTGAGATAAAGCAAACAGTCGGGGAGATTAAGTTGCCTATCTATTTGGAGGGTATGAATGCTATGGAAAGATTCTGTGTGATCGAATGCTCTTCCTCGTACAATGTCATTTTGGGAAGACCTTGGATACACAACATGAAGGCCGTACCGTCAACTTATCACCAGTGCGTCAAGTTTCCAACACCTTGGGGCGTGGCCAAGTTGAGGGGAAGCCAACAAGTCTCCAAAGAATGCTACAAGGTAAACATGAAAGCAAGTTCAGCCCCTCGGCAAGCATAGCAATTAAAGAAAAAGGCCCAGGATGTTCTTGAAGCAGTAGAGCATGAGACAAAAAGCGTTCCTGTTGATGCATCGAATCCTGAGGCCCAAGTGCAAGTTGGGGCAGACCTCCCATCCGAAGTTGAGGAGGAGCTGATTGAGTTCTTAAAAAGTCAGAAATGTTGTTTTGCATGGAAACACGAGGACATGACAGGAATAAGCAAGGACATCATTACTCACAAGTTGAACATAGATCCCACCATCCGTCCTGTTCATCAGAAAAGAAGGAAGTTTGCTCAGGAGAGGAACCAGATCATAAAGGATGAAGTTGAGAGGCTTTTGAAGTCCAAAATGATCAGGGAAGTTCAATACCCAAGGTGGTTAGCTAATGTTGTGGTGGTAGAGAAGAGGAATGGCAAGTGGCGAGTGTGCGTGGACTTTACAGACTTGAACAAAGCCTGTCCGAAAGACCCATTCCCTCTTCCTCATATCGATTCTCTAGTTGATGAGACAGCTGGCCATGACATCTTGACGTTCATGGATGCGTCTTCAGGGTATCAACAGATTCAAATGGAGCCCTCGGACCAAGAAGATACGGCATTCATGACTCCGGAAGGTATATATTGTTACATTTCTATGCCATTTGGTCTTTAAAATGCAGGGGCAACTTATCAGAGGCTGGTGAACAAGATGTTCAAAAATCAACTTGGCAAGACTATGGAAGTCTACATAGATGACATGGTGGTAAAATCCAAGCACATGGAAGATCATGTTGAGCATCTTGCTGAGGCGTTCAACATCTTGAAAGCTTTCAACATGAAGCTCAATCCAGCAAAGTGCAACTTTGGTGTTAGGGCAGGTAAATTCTTGGGATATATGGTGACCAAAAGGGGAATTGAAGCCAGTCCCGAGCAGATCAAAGCTATTCTCAACTTGGAATCTCCCAAGAATATCAAAGACGTCCAAAGGTTGACAGGTAGAGTAGCTGCTTTGAATAGGTTTATATCTAAATCATCTGATAAGTGCAGGTTATTCTATGAAGTATTAAGAAAGAATAAACTCTTTCAATGGACTGACCAACATGAGGCAGCTTTTAAGCAACTTAAAGAATATTTGGTGACGTCACCCCTACTTGCCAAACCAGAGCATGGTGAGCACCTTTATTTATATTTGGATGTATCTGAAAATGCTGTTAGTGCAGTATTGGTGAAGGAAATCCAAGGTGAACAGCAACTTGTGTACTATGTAAGTAAGTCTCTATTAGACGCTGAAACAAGGTACTCTCATCTTGAAAAATTAATATTAGCCTTAACTACTGCTGCTACGAAACTGCGTCATTATTTTGAAACGCATTCTATAACTGTTAGAACTAATTATCCTATAAGGAATGTGTTAAGAACTCCAGAGATGTCCGGCAGATTGGCCAAGTGGTCGGTCAAGTTGAGCACTTATGATATTTCGTATGAGCCAAGAACAGCCATCAAATCTCAGGCCCTAGCCGATTTCGTAGCCGACTTCAGTCCCAGTTTGCAACCCGAGGTGGAGCTGGAAGTGCAACAACTTGAAGGTAAAGCTATTCCTAGATTTTGGACACTGTTACAGATGGAGCTTCAAATTCCAAAGGAATTGGCTTGGGAATAGTCTTAAAATCCCCTTAAGGTGATATCATACCTCAAGCTGTAGCTTGTGAATTCAGTGCAACAAACAATGAAGCTGAGTATGAAGCTTTAATCATGGGTTTAACCACAGCTTTAAGTTTAAATGTTACACATATAAATGTATTTGTTCACTCTCAATTGCTAGCTAACCATTTTAGTGGCAGTTATGTGGCGAAGCATTCCAAGATGACTCTGTATCTCCAACATGTTAAGGCTTTAGCTTCAAAATTCCTATCATTCTCTTTGGAACAGGTCCCTAGAGAGGAAAACACGGAAGTGGACGCCTTGGCCAACTTGGGTTCAACTTGCAAATCAATGTTGCATACCACTATCCCCATCATTTATGTTAAGTACCCGGTAATAGACCAAGTTGAAGAAACTCAAGTGGTTACTCAACCTACTGGGGCACAAGATGCTAAACCTTCTTGGACTCAACCTGTAATTGAGTTCCTTCAACTTGGAACTATTCCACCAGATATTAAGAATGTTAGATCTTTTAAGATTCGTACTTCAACTTTCGTTTTGATAGATAATGTGCTATTCAAGAGGTCTTTTGCAGGACATTATTTGAGATGTGTCGATAACGAGCAAGTTGAACTGGTACTTAAAGAAATTCACGAAGGAATATGTGGGAATCATTCTGGCGGAAAGGCGTTAGCATCAAAGGCCCTCAAGATAGGATATTATTGGCCAACCATGCGCCAAGATGCCATGAGTTATGTACAAAAGTGTGATACCTGCCAAAGACACAGCAACATCTTGCATCAACCTGCTGAGCCTCTACACCCTATTGCTTCATCTTGGCCTTTCATGCAGTGGGGCATGGACATTGTGGGCAAGTTACCTAAGGCTCCCGGAGGCAAAGTGTTCATGTTGGCATTAACCGATTATTTCTCAAAATGGATCGAAGCAGAAGCTTATGTACAGGTAAGAGATAAGGAGGTAATCTCATTTCTAAAGAAAAACATAATTAGCAGGTTTGGCGTGCCATCAGAGATTATATGTGACAACGGGTCACAATTCATAAGCAAGAAAACCAGAGACTTTTGTACTCGCTGGGGCATCAAGTTGATCATGTCTACACCTGTCCACCCCCAAGCTAACGGTCAAGCTGAATCAAGCAACAAGTTGATCATCAACAACTTGAAGAAGCGTCTAGATCAAAAGAAGGGAAAATGGGCTGAAGAGTTACCACTTGTACTTTGGGCAGATAGGACCACTACAAAAGGAGCCACAGGTAGAACTCCATATTCTTTGGTGTATGGAGCGGAAGCTGTAATTCCAGTCGAGGTGACGGTCCCAACAGCAAGGTATGGCTTATTAACTCAAGATGAAAATAATCTCTTGCTAACCCAAGATTTAGATACTATTGATGAGATCAGGGATTTAGCCAAGATAAGGATGGCAGCTTATCAACAAAGAATTGCGAGGTCTTACAACAAAAATGTCAGAGTCGAGGTTCCGTGTTGGTGACTTAGTTTTGAGAAAAGTATTTCAAAATACAAGAGAATTGAATGCAGGAAAGTTAGCTCCCAAGTGGGAAGGACCATATCTCATCGATGCTGAAGCTGGCAAAGGTGCATATTGGTTGTCAACCCCAAGTGGAGACAGAATCCCTAGAAGTTGGAACGCCATCCACTTAAAACTTTATTTCATGTAAGTCCAGTTATTTACAACTAGACTTCTCAGGTACGATTTATTTTAAGTTGTCAAGTTCATTCGTATATTTCAAGTTATTAATTTTTGTTGAGAATCCTTACTAACTTAAGCATCGGAGGAGCGTTAGCTACGCTAACGCCCAACCCTAACATGAATCTGTTTTGCAAGGTGCAACTTGAGCAAACGAAGTAGTCCCAACATGTTGACACGCCAGTACGGCTGATACTTGTTGGGACCTAGAGTTGGAGTAGGTCTAAGCATGTTAACACGCCGGTACGGCTCCAACATGTTTAGATCTAGGAAGAAGAATTTCAACATGTTGACACGCCAGTACGGCTGATACTTGTTGGAATTCTAGCTGGAGAGGGATAGAACTTGTTGACACGCCAGGACGGCTGATACTTGTTCTATCTCTTCAAACGGATACCTCTATCAAAGGTACAATTTACATATGGTTAAAAGATATTCATCTTTTCTTACGAATTAAGGTTTCGACACCTTCACCTGGGCGCACGATTTCACACTTATACAAGTTGTGAACTATTGGTTGTAACATTTTCATATTACCTACGGCTTATAACATCAACATGTTATCAAATGAACAAGCAAGTATTGTTGAAAACCCCAAAGTACTTCTTTAAAAACCTTAAAAGTGTTTTCCAAAAATTTTTTGCAACTAGAGGACAAGTTGGGTAAGCCAACCAGTCCCTAAAAACCTAAGAAAGCTTGGAGTACTAGACCAACCTAGTACCCCCAAATAAATTGTTTTGGGCCCTTATGAGCCATTACATGCCAAAATAAAACTTGTCTTGGGGACATACCCCCCATTTTCTGTGCATACCAATAAAGGTATGACGAATAAAACCCAAAAAGAAGTTGTTTTTTCACCCATCCAAAATATTCAAAAAAGTTTCAAATTGTTTTTAAACTTCTTGGCCTGCTGCCGCCGGTGTTGCATTCTCCCCTTGATTATTTTCTCCAACCTGAGCTACCACCATGGTACTCAAAACCTTGTCTGTGTCGTCCATTAAAGTTTCAAGAGCCATCGAATTCACCTCCTCTGCATCCACGGGTTCCCCCATATGGTCCTCTAAAATTTTTCTCTCTTCCTCCAAGTTCCAAGTTGTGGCCTGACCATTCTTATATTCCTCCATCATCTGAATACGGGCCTCTAGTAATGTTTTGGTTGCGTTGAACTTGAAGTTCCCCTCTGAGGCTTCAAGCTCCTTCAAATGGGCCTTGTTCTCGGCTCGGACAACCTCCACTTCCTTCCCCAAGCGCTCGAAGTCCTTCTTCAAAATCTCCACTTCACTGGCATACTTGTTCCCTTCCTTCTTCAGCTTCTCTACTTCCTTAGCATACTTGGTGGCTTCCTTCTTCGACTCTGCAGCTTCGTAACTGCATCTTGCCACCTTAATTTTCAGAGCATCAACATGGGCCATGATAAGACCCATAATTTCCTGCGTAAAAGGAAGTGTTAGTATTCTATCAATTCATTGGTAAGGTTCAAGGTTTTTCATTCTTTACCTTATCAACAAAACTTGGTACTGCAGCTTTAAACCTTTCTCCTAATTTCACTATGTCCATGTCATCACTTGTATCTTTTTCACCAGTTTTCTCTTCTTTGCTTCCTCTTTCTTCTTGCTCACATTCATGTCAGAGCTAGATACAACAGATTTTGGAGTAGGAGGCTTACTAACTTTCTTCGCCAAGCTTCTCGCCCTAGCCACGGCAAGTAGGTCAGCAGCACTTACAGTATCCTTGGACCGAGTGGCTACAAAAGAGAATAGAGAATTAGAACAATTCAGGGGAATTAGAAACAAAGTGAAGCTAGTTGGAGTTCTAAGATGACGAGTTAACCTGTGGACATCTTGATAGGCTCAGATAAAGCCTCTTCAGGGCTAATTTCTCGGGCTTCTTCAGGTTCAACTTCTCCCTCTAGATCTGCAGCAAATAAGACTGGCAATGCTTTGAAAGTTCTCACTTGCGAATCCAACTCGTAAATCTTGTTAACATTCTCCTCTGTGTTGTCCTTGTAAGCAAAAAGCACGTCTAGTTTCGCAACTAAGCCGAGGAAAATTCAAGGAACTAGTTAGCAGGATGTTAGGAAGCATTATTAGAAAAGGAAAAATTGTCTATACTACCTTGAGACCTCCATTTGAAATTGGCACCCTCCACCGACACCAAGGTACTCCTCCTTGCAAAAAAGAACTTATTCTTCCACCCTCTATCCGTGGGATCACTGTTGTCAATCAAGAAAGACATTCTACCGGTCCTAACCCTAAAGCCATATCTCCCTAAACCAAAACCCCTAAAATCATTTGTGAAAGCAAATTCCTCCAAACCAACTTCAACCTCTGTTTCCGCATTCAACCTTACTAGGGTTTGAAGGCATCTCCAACCTTGCGGCATCATTTGGGCGTAGTTAAGTTTTGTGGAAACAAAAAATTTGGTGATTAAAGTTGGGAAAGGGAACTTCAAGCCGATAACAAAGGGGTATTCAGGAAAGCATACCCATTCGGGAGAGTAGCATTCCGAAGTTAGGTCAGGGTGTGTGAAAAATTCGGTTTCGTACGCCATGGCGTGATTTTTCTTGATGATCTCTAAGTTGGCAGCAGGAATTAAACACTTTTCATTATCTGGATTTTTTAACATGTTCTGGGTCACAAAACCCTTCGGTAAATCCTCACTACTCTCGATTATATTAACCACTTTCTTCCTCCCCATTTTTTCAACTTAAACAAAGAAATCAGCGAGTGAATTGAAAAGAAAACGAGAAACTCACCGGAAATTGTTACTTGGTTTTCTCTCCGATCTTCTTCCTCGACTCTTCTTCTAGAAACCTCCTTAAAGTCACTGTTTTAATTTGGTGAAAGGGAGAGTTGGAAAGGGAGTGTATTTATGTGGGGAGAGGTTGAAAGCGGTTGGGACATTAAAATAAATTACACCTTTTAACTTTGGAAACTACTTAAACCGTCCCATCACGTCCCTTTTCATTTAAAAACTGCCGTTCCTTTCATCCGTTTTTGGCAAACTTTTTGAATCTTTTTGTCTCTTTATATTCCCCATTTAAAATTTAAAAAGTTTGGGGGCAATTGTTGGGCCATGCGTTTTTCAACTTGTTTACGACTTACACCAAACAACTTGGTACTAACGAACTTAAGTTATTCTATCACAACTTGAACTTCTGCAGGTTGGAATATAGTTACGTTAACCCTATTTTTTAGGGAACGTGTCAAAGGATCAAGGACCGGTTCAAAGACGTTTCTTCAACAACAAAACATTATCTCCTCCCTCAACAGCAAATGGCAGATATATCTCAACAAGATCAGCATTACTCCCGAGATTTTAGGCCTACTTTTTCTCTTTGTAAACTTAGCCGTTGGTTGAGATATAAAAGGGATGAAAACACTGTATTTTTGCACACACTTTCACTCTAGCTTAAGTTCCCTTTTTATATGCTCATAGTTCTGTAATTACGAAGATACTTAGTAAACTTTCCGTCAAGGCAGGTACCAAAACCTCCCGGGGTTTTATGCCGGCGAACAAGTTGTTCAAGGGCTTTTCCTAGTCAACAAACATCTTGTGTCCATTCCCATTCAACTTGATAATCATTGTACCTAGATTCATATCACTTTAGTCATTTTTCTTCCCTTCGAAATACACTTGTTGAAATTTGACCAAAACATTTATCATAAGGGATGAAAATTGGTTCACCGTTTTTGAAGTTTCAAAAATAGATTTCTCCATAAACCGTTCTCACATCACTCTCCAATTCCATATAATCAATCTTGGACTTTAACATAACTCAATTATGATTGAAACATAATTGTGCCAGAAACATAGTACTATAAGCAATCACAAAATTTCATCAAAAGCCCCTAACCTCACCATTTCCTTTCCACGATACTTTCTCCACTTCGCTCCTGTTACAAAATAACAAAATCATGCAAGTAAAGAATCATCTCATATATCTTCATACGTCAACTGTGGTGGAGTCATTTGTAAATCAGTTGTAGCTTCAGTATCTTGCAAATTTTCTGTCGAACGCGAAAAAACCTATTTAAAATTAAACATGCATTAGATCAATATATACACACATATATATAGTTATATATAAATGTATCATGTTATCGATATTAGATCCCGCCATTTAGTTAGTTAGTTATCCATCCCATTATAAATCTCTTAACTTTATTTTTTTAGTTAATTTAATTAAAATTTAACAAAAAAGTTATTAAAATTCATTTATTCATAAAATTTTAAATATTATTATTAATACAACAATATATTAAATTTTATAAAAAATATTTAATACGAAACAACTGAAGTATACTGATATCACGAAAAATAGAGAGAGATTGTGATTGATAAATTCAGGGATAATTTTAAAAATTGGTTAATGAGAGTCGTTGGATTAAAGCATTGATAATTAATCTTACGATTAGATTTGAAGAAGAAAATAAATTATCAAATGACAACCCTTGGATCGTAGTGGTTATGGATCGATATCAACCGTTCTTTGTGTAAAGTCAATAGGCGGTTATGAACTGAGGTGAGAGAGAAAATGAGATAGAAAATAGTAAGATGATAGTCGTTATGAGTATTACAAATGAGTCTCATTAATAAATAAATATTATATATTTTCGTTCATAGAAAATGTTATCAATAAGACGCTCTAGATGACAAAGTGGGTAAGATTATTCGAAATAGAAGTAGAGGGAGTATTGCGTTAAATTAAGATCAAAATATGCATTTTGGCTAACGGAAGTTAGTCATGAAACTAACTCCGGGTAATATATCATGTGAAATAATCAAATTGTCCCTTAAAAAAAGATGTCCATGATATATGACTTGGAAATATAACATCATATTTTTTCATTTGCAACAGATTATAAAAACAAATACTCCATCCGTCTCGAAAAATTTAGATCACTTTGACTTTAATAGTCAACTCAATCGAATTTGACTGTAATTTTATGAAAATTTAGTTATTTTTATGCAATTATAAAAATTGTTATTGTTTTACCATTAAAAATACTATCAATAAATTTTTTTTTTAGAATTTCATGGAAATATCTATATTTTTCTATTAAATTATTCATATTTTTTTTATAAAAATATGTCAAAATTTGATTGATTTGATTATGCGAAATAAAGGGAGCAATCGGATCTACACACTTTTATTTTTAAAAAGTATATTCCAAAAGTAACCAAAATCCATGTCAGTTAAATTGTAAATTGAGAGAAAGCCAGACAATCGGTACACACAACCATATCACTTGCTTGTTTTCTTTCCATTTAGATTTGAATTGGAAATTTTGGTACACGCCAATTTTCAAATAATAGTTATGTATACTATTACTACATTATTATAGTCCTGTACCGTCCCACGTAAATGAAATTTTAGTCAAATTAATGTAACTTTGATCAATAATTTAAATAAAAAATAGTGATTCTAATAAAAAATTAATTTTTTTATTTTAACACAATTAATAATATTTTCAATAATGATTTTTAAATTTTTATAAGAATTAGTATTATTTTCTATTTAATTTAGTAGTTATAATTATTGCAATTTGACTAAAAGTCTCGTGATGGAGGGAGTATGTATTGAAATAGAAACCGTCAGTCTACAGGCGTAGGATCAAACAAATTGAAAAGAAATTCAACGATTGAAAATAAAAAAAGTTAAAACTGGGTGAGAATCAATCTTGGTCGCTCTTTATCTTTTCTGAACACAATTCTAGCCGCTCTTTATATATAAAATATATATATAAATATATATAATATATAAATATATAAATATATAAATATATATAATTATATATATATATATATATATAATATACTATATATATAATATAATATATATAAAAATATAAATATAAATATAAATATATTATATTTATAAATATATATAATATAATATAATATATAAATATATATAATATGTATATTTATAAATATATATAATATAATATAATATAATATATAAATTATATATATAAATATAAAATACATACATATATATATATATATATATATATATATATATATATATATATATATATATATATATATATATATATATTTATATTTATATATTTATATATTGATATACATATTATATGTATTTTATATATTTATATACATATTATAGATATTTATATATATAATATGTATATATTATATATATCCGGTGCATCAAGTGGGAAGTTTTTTTTTTCCATATTTAATCCTAGTCGCTCTTTGTCTTTTCCCAAATTGAATCTCAAACGGTGTTTGTGTGGCGGTTATTTATGAGTTGTATTGTAATATAGATTTTTAAATATAATTCATTTATTAATTAGAAATATGTTTTCATTATAAAATATAAAATTATTAACGGAGAAAAAGTAAAATAGAAAATAATTAATGGGCTCATTGAATAAAGAAGTGTTATAAACATTTATGTTTTGAGTTTTTTGAAGTTTAAAAATGAAACATCCTTTAAAAAAGAAATTAAAATTTAAAATGCAGAGAGGAAGTACAAGAATTTTTACTCAAAATGACGATGTTTCAAAAAATATTTTTCAAAATGTCACACTTTTAAAAGTATTGACCAGAATAGCCTAATTTTTAAAATTCGCGATTGACAACTGTGTTTTCATTAATGTATTCGCAGTTGGCAACCGCGAGTTTATAATTTTTTTAATTTTTTTTTTAAAACGCGGTTTGCAACTACGAATTCAACTTTGAAAACGCAGTTGCCAATCGCGAATTTTAAAAATTAGGCTATTCTGATCAATACTTTTAAAAGTGTGACATTTTGAGAAATACTTTTTGAAACAGTGTCATTTTAGAAAAAAGTTCTAAAGTACAAAGTATCGTTTTAAAATTAATTTTGTTCCACTATACAATATTAGCATTTTACTAACACCAAGAAATCTTTACTTTGATAATACCAATTATGTTTAGGTTATAAATATCTATTATATACTCTCCCTCTCCCCGTCTAATTACAAAGGAAAAATTCCTCTTTACCCACATTTCTCAAATCATAACCCAAAAAAACCCAACCCAAATAAAAAAAGACAACTCCCTTTTATATTCCAAATCAAAATCCCTTTAAACCCCATTAACCATGAAACGGCCAAAATCAAGGTAACACGCCGTTAACTTCCGCCTGGGTAATTGGCCGCAAAATTTCCGGCGTTCAATGGTTCAAGGAAGGATAGAATTACATTTTCCTACCTTCTCCGATCTGGTTCATCTTCTTCGGCAATCCCTAGATCTGGTTCATCTCTCTTCTTCTTAGGCAACGATGAATTCCATTTTCTTGTGGTTGATAATATATGAACATTACTCTGTTTTCTTGTTTCAAATTTATCATTTAGACAGTCTTTCAGACGGAAATGCATCTTTGAAGAAGACAAGTTGTATTGATTGTACATAAACTACACAAGGTTTTTGATAGTGTGATTTATGTAATTCACTACACAATATGTATTGGTGATTATTATGCTCCAATGGATACTTGGTGGTGCTGATTTGGTAGAGGACACATGAGCATCTTATTTTGCTGAAGCTTGAGTGCATAGACTTATGCTCTCAATGTGTTTGATTAAATGTGTCACTAAGGGATTTGGTACTGGAGCACCTTCTTGCATGAGTAAACCTGTAGCGAGAGGAAAATGTGATGCTTTAGTTAAATGTGTAGGAAAATTATTCTTATATTTAATTATAAAAGTAATTATACACAAGATATGTTGTTGTTTTTGATGTTGTAGATGACTTATAGCAGGTCTTATACCTTTTGCTATAAGACCTCTTATTAGTGTTGTTGTTTATAACTGTTACTATAAGACCTCTTATTAGTGTTTTAACATTTTTTTGTTGGTCATATACCAGTTGCTATAAGACCTCTTATTAGTGTTTTAACATTTTTTTGTTGGTTATATACCAATTGCTATAGGACCAACTAAGTGGCAATATATTTCATTAGTATAAAATGTGGAGGAAAATTAATTTAAAAAAAATGAGATTTCACAATCAATTAATGAGATTCAATATTCAAAGCTATAAGACCATTGGATGGTCCTATAGCAAGTAGTATAGGACCTCACACAATCTTATACCAACGCATTAAAACCTTTGAATGGTCCTATAGCAGTTGGTATAGGACCTGGTACCATCATATACAAAGTTATAAAGCCTTTGAAAGGTCCTATAGCAGTTGGTATAGGACCTTGTAACATGATATACACAACATATTACAGGTCATATATATACATGATTTTATATAATTTAGTGCAAACTAGTACATCCCCTTTATAAAATCATAGGCAAAACAATGCATTAAGACCTTTGAATTGTCCTATAGCAGTTGGTATAGGACCTGGCACCATCATATACAAAGCTATATAGCCTTTGAAAGGTCCTATAGCAGTTGGTATAGGACCTTGTAACATGATATACACAACATATTACAGGTCATATATATACATGATTTTATATAATTTAGTGCAAACTAGTACATCCCCTTTATAAAATCATAGGCAAAACAAGTGGACGTACAATCCTATAGCAAATAGTATAGGACTTCACACAATCTTATACCAACGCATTAAGACCTTTGAATGGTCCTATAGCAGTTGGTATAGGACCTGGCACCATCATATACAAAGCTATAAAGCTTTTGAAAGGTCCTATATCATGTTGACAGGTCCTATACCAGTTGCTATAGGACCATTGAAAGGGCTTATATCTGTGTATTTGAAGTACTCAAGCTAAATGAAATATCTCCGGTGATTTGACACTCCATGTAATACCACTAGATGTCTTTAAACAACATCAGAAACAAAAAAAAAAAAAAAGATAACTCAAGCAAAATTGAATCGAGGCTTTCATCACGTCAGGTAAAGGGAGGGAGGCGCCGTCTATGGCCATGTCTGATTCCAAAGGTTGGACGGTGACGAGAGGGCGGGCTGCAGCGGCGGCCATTTCTGGAGGCGTGAACAGAAAATCATATAAGCAAGCAAAAAAACAACAACCTAAATTGAAGAGAAAACTAGAGAGCGTACCCAGAAAACCTAAATTGAAGAGAAAAATAGAGAGCGTACCCAGACACTCACCGATCTCTTTGGTCCTGGTGCCGGCTCCGGTCGCCTTCAGGTCCCCATCGTCGCCGGATTTTCCTTCCAATCAATTGCCGGCTCCTATGAGATTTTGATTTTTTGATTTTGTGATTATGGGAGATTACGGCGAGTTTTTAGGAAACTAACAGACGCTCACTCCCCGTTAACTGTGGGTTTATTTGGGATTTTTATCTCAAATGGGTTTAAATGGGTTAATGATTTGGAAATTGGGTTTTTGGGTCCTTGGCTCAATTACAAAAGGTATAAAATAGAATTTGCATGAATATTAATGAAAGTATATAGTGGAATAAGTGTTATAATTGTGAAAAGTGAAGTAAGAAAGAAAAAATATGGTAGGAAATAATAAGTGTATACTTCCTCCGTCCCAACTCCACTTCCTCCGTCCCAACGGAGTGTGGATTTTTGATCAACTTTGACCAACTTTGACTAATAATTTAAATAAATAATAATGATCCTAATAAAAATTTAAAAATTTGTTATTGTATCACGCTTAATAATATTAACAATAACATTTTTTGGATTTTTATTAGGATCATTAATATTTTTTTAAATTATTGGTCAAAGTTGGTCAAAGTTGACCAAAAATTCACACTCCGTTGGGACGGAGGGAGTAGATGATTTGAGTATAACAAGTAAGTCTTATAAATAAA
Source organism: Adenophora triphylla var. japonica (assembly GCA_022495995.1). Taxonomy (NCBI): domain Eukaryota; kingdom Viridiplantae; phylum Streptophyta; class Magnoliopsida; order Asterales; family Campanulaceae; genus Adenophora; species Adenophora triphylla. Next base: position 100,850 of record JAFEMH010001769.1, read on the forward strand.
CAAATATTAGAAACTTTTATTTTTGGGTTTGTGTATTTTGTACTCCCTCCGTCCCAGACCAAGGGTCCTCGGGGAGAATTTCACGCTTCTTAAGAATTTTTTTTAAAGTGGGTAGAAAATTTTAGGAGAGAGAATATAAAAATTAAATGTGTGGTAGAGAATAGGAGAGAAAATGTAAAAGTTAAATGTGTGATAGGAAATAGGAGAGAGAAAGTAAAAGTTAAAAATATTTAATAGGAGAGAGAATGAGTGGGAGGAATAGTAATGGTTTTTTTGTAAATAAATGGAGATGATAAGGGTATAAATATATGAAAAACTTTCCATTTAAGGAAAGGGACTCTTGGTCTGGGACGGATCAAAAGGGAAAGTAGGACTCTTGATCTAGGACGGAGGGAGTAATAAAATACTAAAATTGAGTTTTTGTGCCTTTTGAAATGGGATGAATGGAGTAAGCATTTTGTGTCTAAAATGCCAGAATGATGAATATTGATCTTGTTGTGCAATGTAGCGGAAGCTAATGAACAATAACCAAGAATACAATTGAGAAATCGAAAGAGAAAGAGATGTAATTGGGGTTATGAATTTCGGCCACTCTTCTATTAATCTGTGCAATATCTGTATTGTTTACATAGGATACAATCATATATATATGAACCAAACCCTAGCCCAACAACAAAGACAACGAAAATAGAAAAGCCCGCAAAACAGCTTCAGCCCGTCACCCAGGCGCCCGCCCCGTGAAATCCCAGGCGCCCGCCTGGCGATGGATACAACAACCTTGAAGTCTCTGGAGCCGAGGCGCCCGCCTCGCATGAATCCATGCGGCCGCCTCAAGATGTTCCAACTCAGACCAACTTATTACCTCGGAGGGCGTCAGGCCCTTTGCCAGGACATCGAGCCATTACATCCAACAGATCTCAACACGTATGTGATCGGATCACACGTGAGGAGGAGTGTTACTTTGATATATATTGTTGAACTTCGTTCTAACAATTTAAGCTTTTAAATCGACCATCACTAACAATCTCTCAGATTGACTCGAGGTTATATATCACGAGAGATTTTATGATTGTGTTACCACATATCTAACTAAGCTATGATATACATATTCTTGATTTTAGCATGCCGTTCTTCAGAGTTTCGTGGTTACTAAATTAAATTTTAAGTATAAAATTATTTGAGATTTATTTGTTTGTACCATATATTAAGAGATTTCAAGTTATAATATTATGGCATTAATGGAATATAAGCAGGAGCTTTACATGCTTAGTGACAGTTTCTCTCCATGCATAGCCTCCAACGATAATTTGTCAGATAATTTGTCATTTTTATTTCTGATCAACAAATAGATGGAAAGAAAAAGATTTTGTTTAAAAACTATCATTTACACTCTCTCCTTATAAACTCACATTACATCCATAAATGAGTATAGCGTCACAATTATCACGCAGTTCCATTTTCACCAATCCTTCTTTTTTTTTTTTTTTTTTTTTTTTTTTTTTCATATTGTCATCATGTCATTGACAGATACGTTGAATATTAGTTCAAATTTAATTGATCTCTTTATAAAGTTGAACACATTGCCCATTAATCTCAATTCGTCATTATTTTAAAAAGACTTTTTGGCCAAAATCGCTAATGATGTTTTGCTGCAACAGACTCTTGCAACCTTAAATCATATAATTATCAATAGAGAATTGATGAGCATTTGGCACTTAACATTAACAAGTGGTGAAGATATTGTCCTCTGCTGAGTAACGGAACTAATATTATTATTATATTTATACTATTGACGATAAACATCAACAAATCAGAGTGGCGCAGCGGAAGCGTGGTGGGCCCATAACCCACAGGTCCCTGGATCGAAACCAGGCTCTGATATTCTCAGATGCAGGCTTCCACTTTTTTTTTTAATTGACCCTTATTCTTCCCCTTTTTGTGCACCTCACCCTCATCTTTCATTACTCTGTCCAATCTTATTCTCAATTGTCCAACTTTTTTCAATTGACCCTAATCTTTCCTCTTCTATGCAACTCACCCTTATCTTTCATTACTTTGTCCAAACCTTTTCAATTGCCCCCATTCTTCTCCCTTCTATTATACCCGCATCTTTCAATAGTTTTTCTTTCTCAAATCCTAATACTTTCTTTGCTCTATGGACAACACCCTCATCTTTCATTATTTTGTCCAAAATTAACCTTATTAATCCCCACTTTTGCGAATCCTTCCCCTTTTTTCTCTCTCTTTTTGTGCACCTCTCCCACATCTTTTATGAGTTTTTCTTTTTAACTGTTATTTTTTTTTCCATTTTACGTACAATCACCCTTATCTTTTATAAGTTTATCATATTCAATCAATCTCTTGTTCAATTCTCAAAAGCAAGCTTCATACAGTCCCAAACATTTTTCGATTGAATCAATATCATCATGGATTCACTTTTGGGCGTCTTATATCTTTAAATCTCATCCATCTCTGTATCAAATCTGCTACACTTGAACTCCCCTCCCCACTGTTGTGAATCAATATCATCATGGATTCACTTTTGGGCGCGTCTTATACTCCCTCTGTACTTTAATAAATGTTACAATACTTTTTTTTTCCTTTTGGGCGTCTTATAACAAAATATAAAATGTTACAACAATCAATTTGCTATTCCGTATATCCCGAAATAAATGTCATAATTTTCATTTTGGTTTGTCCCAAAATAAATGTCGTGTTTTCAAATAAGAAAAGTGAGCTAGTGCAATTTTAACATTATAATTGTACGCATAATGTACATACTAATAGATCATCTTCCTTAAAAATGTTGACAAGTCAACTGCGACATTTATTTTAGGAGGGAAGGAGTATTTCTTATCCAACTTTTTCTTTTCCAACTTTAGTTTTCATACTTGTAACACCTTTTTTCCTCTTAATTCTTGCACATTTTAATATTTATTATGAACAAATAAAGAGTAATCTATATAATATATAATAGTAGAGTCCAATACTATTTATAAAGAGCGCCACGTGGAATTATGACGTGTAAGTCCACATGTCGTTATTTCATTGGCTTAATCATTGTCAATTATGAGAATTTAAATTATGGAAATTATCAAATCAAAGATTTTTGAAATTTCAATTCTTAGTAACTAATCCTAAATTTGTTCACTAAACCAAAAAAAATTGCTTATCATTCCTAAATCCATGGCAAAATTTGAGTTTATCATATTTGGAATTTGAACATCATATTTATTTGTAAGTATATTCAAGGGCAAAGGAAAAGAAAAAGATACCCTGAAATGAAATAGAAATAAGAGAATGAATGGAAGCGGGCTAATCTCACTAAAACATTCCCTTTAGACAACTTTCTTTCCTATCCCATTCAATCTCTTTAAAGGGTCGGCGAAATCTTCATTCAAAGGCTATCAATCGGCCTTAAGGAGAAGATTGGACTAGCATCAAATCAAAGAATCGAAGAAATTTAGGAGTTGCGGCTGGATCTAGACTTTCAGAGTTGACAACTGGATAAACCACCGGGCTTGAGTCAAGCACTTGATCGCGAGGAGCTCTTGTGAATGCTTCCCCGAGAATGAATCGAAGTCGGAGAGGTGAAAGAGCATAAGTCAAAGGAATGACCAGGCATCATACAAGGACTAGCACGGGGAGCTATCCGTGAACAGTAGTTGGATGTGATAGAAGCTATGAAATTCCATCCATTCGTGCAACTCTTCCAGAAGAACTCATCAGAAATAATTAAGGTGTGATATGTATTAAGAATTGGCGGATGCCTTGCTCAAGGGTGAGAGGAATCCCGCTTCTCTTGGTAAGAGAATTTGTTCGCCATCATCCTATATCGGAAGTGCTCGATATATGATTCAGAACTATCAAGATGCAATGGCTATCTGTAGATGGTTTGGTTATCCTAATTTGTTGATTACATTTACATGTAATCCCAAGTGGCCTGAAGTTGTTCGATTTCTACGAAGCAAATCTCTGCAACCAGAAGATAGACCTGATATCATGTGCAGGATTTTTAAAGCTAAATTGGATATTCTTATAAACGATCTTCGAGAAAATAAAATTTTTGGTCCTGTACGAGCAGGTAATTATATATAATTTTTATGTATGTTTATCTTATAATTACTCTTTTATGAATTATTTTTTTTTAAATTTAATCACACTCTTTTTCCAGTTATTTACACAATTGAGTGGCAGTACCACATGTTCACATTATCCTATGGTTATTGATGCCGCAGGAAATGTGCTTATCAATCTTCCTCCACGTGGCAGGACTGATCACCTGGCTCCTTGACCTGAAATCAGAACCCACGACTAGCCGGATGTGTCTCCGGCTTAGACCCTCGGGCGTGAGAGTAAGTGTTTGATAATTGGAGAGCAAAATATGTCTTGAATAATGGAATTCAGATAACAAAATTGCAGTTACCTTATAACCGTGGTAGTGATGAAGTATTTATAGTTGGTGAGAGCGGTTATTTTTGGTATAGTTTCATGAGCTCCGAGATTCTAGGGACAGTTACATGTAATGTGAACGTGTCCTAGAACGGTCCTTGATTTGTAGGGAAGTAGTTATGGCAAGAATTATTGCTTGTACGCCTGTAACCGTTAGGTCGACGCTTGCCTCAGTAGGTCGAAGTCGACACTTGTGTTTGGGTCGACCTGACTGTCGGGTAGAGTTGGATCGTACCCGAAATATGACTGGGTCATAAGGTCGGACTAAGTTAGGTCGGAACCTAATAGGTCGGATAATGAACTTAGTTGACTGATGTGTGAGATGGGCCTTGAGCCATGTAATGATTGGGCCTAGCCCATAGAGAATATGGTGGCAATAATTGCTTGTGGATTGGGCTTTACTCGCTTGGCCCAGCTAGATACTTTTGGTATGTTCAGTGGCCCCCAACTTTCGAGTTGACTTTGTCGACTAGGAAGTTAAGGAAATTTTTTGGTGAGAATTGCTGTGACTCGCAGGTCGCTACTCGCTCTGAAGTTGTAGTCGATCATAATGACGTGGCACAATCTTGGAACGTCGAATGTTTAAACGGTCAGATCTGGGAGAGCGCCGTTTTTCGCAATGATTACTGTTTTGACGTTTGAGAGTCCGCCTTGGAAACTGTTTCCGCCATTAATTAGGAAAATAAATTTTTTGAATTTTTCTTTTCCCCTTCCAATTCCGAAAAATATATATAGCAGAATCCTTCTCCATTTACAACTTTTACCTTCTCTGATTCCTTGAATTCCGGCGAAAACAACGAAAGGGCAATTGGATAAATCAAAGCTTTCGCCTCCGTCTGTAATCCTTCTTCACTCGAGCTAATTTTAAGGTATTCCTCTTGCCTCTCAATATTAGGGTTTTATTTCCGTAATTTCTCCAATTCCGCCATGGCTAGGACCTTTAGCACCGAACCTAGAGCTTGGTATAGTTATTATAGTGTCAACCGTAGGGTTTATAAGCACTTGAATGGAGAGTGGAGAGAGATGACTATGGAGGAATGCACTTCAATTTTGACCCGTTGGGGCTTGCGTTTCACTGAATTGACCTTGCCTGTGGGAGAGAATTTAGGTACCTTTGGAACGAATGACCCTAGAGTTGAGTGCTTTCACCTTTTCCATGAACTTCTTGACCATCTATCTGTGTTCTATGTCCGAGATTCCAATAAACCTTCTTTTATTAGGAATATAATTAGCTTTCCGGGGGAATCTAGGTCGCCCCTTAGTGTGTCTGATAGGTCCCATGAAACCGAGTTTAGAACTGATTCCCCTGTTTCCCCTTCTTCTTGTACAGATATGGAGACTCAAGGAGAAGCCAATGCCTCGACCTCGTCAAGCCCACGTATTGTTGATGCTTTCGAGACCACTGTGGTGCCGGGCAGAAATGAGAGGGGATATGTGCCCCAAGGGCCACTTAGAGGAAAGCAAAATTTTCCTTCTCGACTGTCTATGATCCATGACTTCTGTGAGATGGACAGGGAGGAGTTCGACGTTACTCTCTACAGCAAGAGAGATTTCTTTGATCAGTTTGGTCGTACTTACAAGACAAATCCCACCAGAGTCGCCTTTTACTATCACTACCAGAAACAGGTGTTTTAGCGACGGAAAAAACAGCGACGGAAGCATTCCGTCGCTATTTAGCGGCAAAAATTAAGATTTAGCGGCGAAATAATTTTGGCGTCAAATTTAGCGACGGAATTTAATTCCGACGCTAGATTCCGACGCTAAAACGAATATTCCTCGAATATTCGTTTAATTACCGCCACTATTTTGGAGCTTGATTTACCGACGGAATATTTCGCCGCTATTTCTTTATCAGCGACGGAATTATTCCGGCGCTGAAAATATTTTTTTTTTATTTTTTTTTATTGATCAGCGGCGGAAATATTCCGTCGGTGAAAATAAAATATTTTTTATTTTTTTTTGATATATTACAACGACGGAATATTCCGTCGCTGATAAATTAATTTTTTTAATTTATTAGCGTCGAAAATATTTCGACGGTGAAAATAAAATATTTTTTATTTTTTTTTTGAAATATTACACCGACGGAAAATTTCCGCTGCTAAATAATTATTTTTTTTTAATTTATCAGCGTCGGAAATATTTCGACGATGAAAATAAAATATTTTTTTTTTGAAATATTACACCGATGGAATTTTTCCGCCGCTGACTAATTAATTTTTTTTAATTTATTAGCGACGGAAATATTCCGTCGCTGATAATAAAATGTATTTTTTTTATTATTTTTAGAACTAATTAACAAAATAACAAATTAAAAAACATTAAAATATTTAACTACACCCTAACCCCTAACCCATTACCCCTAACCCATAACCCCTAAACCTTAAACCCTAAAGCCTAAACCCTAAACCCTAAACCCTATACCCTATGCACTATACCCTATGCACTATACCCTATACACTATATCCTATACCCTATACACTATACACTATACCCTATACCATATACCCTATATATACAATATACCCTATACACTATACCCTATACCCTATATACTATACCCTATACCATATACCCTATACCCTATACCCTATACACTATACCCAATACCCTATACACATACCCTATACCCTATACCCTATACACTATACCCTATACCTTATACTCTATACCCTAAACCCTAACCCCTAACCCCTAAACCCTAATCCCTAAACCATAACCCCTAAACCCTAACCCCTAAACCCTAAACCCTAACCCCTAACCCTTAAACCCTAATCCCTAAACCCTTAACCCTAACCCCTAAACCCTAAACCCTAACCCCTAACCCCTAAACCCTAAACCCTAAACCCTAACCCCTAACCCCTAATCCCTAAACCCTAAACCCTAACCCCTAATCAAATATATAACATGTTATATTTAGTAAACATAACATGTTACACATTTAGTAAACATAACATGTTACATATGCAACAATTAGATAAGTTAGTAAATATCTAATTTTCAAGTCTTTTAAAGTCAAAGGGGGAGGAAGGGGGTAAATGTCTCAATAATGTAACATATTCAACCGCACACTACCTTAGTGGTTCTAGATCCCATTTTGGGGCGATTGATGGCATCGCGGACGGTGATTATGTCGCCTACGTTTGAGCGCCTGATATCAATCCTGGCACCCTAGATACACCTTAGGGTATTGTGGTTGGTGGTTAACATCTTAAAATATAAATAAGATGAGAGCCTTTCTCACCCACAGCTATCAAAATCCGTCTATCTTTGATCAAAAAAGATAGAGCAAATAAGTTCTCCACTGTTTGAGAAAAGGATTTTATGTTTAATAAGAGTTTTTCCAGTTTCACTGTCCTCTTCTCGCTAAGGATATCAAACATCACAGCCATGTTCTTGACAGTGTCTGTTTTCTCTTCACTGGTGGTATACGGTCACAAGTAAAAACAAGGTAACAGTATAACACCAGTGAAGAGAAAACAGAACTTTCCTCCAATTTTTTCAATCTCCACCTTCCATTTACTCAAGATCCTGATTGCAGAATCTTCCTCATGAGCTTGAAAGCTGGCGGTGTTGCCCTCAATCTCACTATTGCTTCGCATGTTTTATCACACATGCGAAGCAACCGTGAGATTGACGAGATGCTGTGCGAGGTGTTAAGAAGCACGCCATATTTGACCTCGTCGATGTAAAGGACTCGTCCAGACATAATGGCGACGACGTCTTCATCTTAGCATCTCAAGCACAACAGGTATACATGACTCCCTACCCTCATCCGCGACCCGACGGATGGTGGGCTGTCTGGATGACCAAGGCTAGGAGCATGATTGGCAACCTACCCTCGTCGACAACTACATAGTCGTCATTAGAAACACCCTATCAAGAGGATGAAATGCCAGTGCCACCTAACGTTTCATCAGCTAATCATCCATTAGATGATGTCACTCATATTCCTCAAAATGTTGATGAACCCGAGGAGGATATCTTACCAGTGAATTTGCCAACTCCTCCGCCTCATTCAGGTCATCTCGCGCACATTGATATTGATGAATCAGAGGAAGAGGAAGAGGAAGAGGAACCAGAGTTTGATTCATCAGAGTCCGAAGACGAAGATGAAGAACTCGAGTTTTGTAGTAATTCAAAGTCCAGTGATGATGATGGGGACGAAGATTAATAATAGTTTAAAGTTTAAAATTGTATTGTGAATGCTTTAGATTATTAGAACTTTAAAGTTTTATATGTATTGTGAATGCTTTAGATTATTAATAGTTTAAAGTTTTATATGTATTGTGAATGCTTTAGATTATTAGAACTTTAAAGTTTTATATGTATTGTGAATGCTTTAGATTATTATTAATATCTGTCGTTTTATATATATTGTGAATGCTTTAGATTATTAGAACTTTAAAGTTTTATATGTATTGTGAATGCTTTATATTATTAATAGTTTAAAGTTTTATATGTATTGTGAATGCTTTAGATTATTAGAACTTTAAAGTTTTAGATGTATTGTGAATATATTGTTTCCTATTGTTAAAGTTGTATATTTTAATATTTTTCTTGTAATACGAGATATGAGTTCTAGTAGAAAGGGTAAGGGTAAGAAGACTAAGCCCATCTACACATCTATTCTTGGGGCCTTGGCCGTCCCGGTCCGTGCTTGATGATGTTGACCCTTCACACAGTAGTACTAGCTCCACCTCTGGGGCCGATACTCAGACTACTGTCGATTATGAGGGGAGGATATTTGTCCGGATATCATCACATTATGACCAGTAAGTAACTCTTCATTAATTTGATATAAGTTGATTCCTTTTTGTTTTATATATAATTCATTATTTAAGTTAAAATGTTATTGTATAAATATACTTGGCAGGTTTGTAGGGGGATACCCTACCACGGGGACTAAGATCGGGCAATGCGGCGGTCTCGGAAAATGACCGAGTATTGGCCCAACTGGAAATCATTGCCACCGAGGCAGAAGGAGGATGCGTGGGAGGAGTTTAAGGTAATGTGTTAATGGTTTTTATTTAAAACTTAAATGTTAGTTTGTTATTAAAATGTTATAATTAATAATGATTATACTCTTTTTGTTTTGTAATGTTATCATTATATGTTGTAGGATAAATATTATTGGGCGCCGGAAATCGACGAGGCGACGGCTAGATATGTTTTCGATATACAGGCTCACAAGCTATTTAGGGATTTTATTGGTAACATATTTATCTATCCTTAATTATTTTAATTAACAATGATTATACTCTTTTAATTTTATAATGTCATCATTATATGTTTACGAGATATTCATATTTTTTATAGGTACCACGAAGAGAAATTATTATACTAATCGGCTCGCGGCGGGACAACAGCCCTCGACACCTACTTGGATGACCGAGGAGGTGTTTCGTCAATTTTGCGAATATTGGGGGTCGGATGCGGCGAAGGCTATATCCAATCAGGCCAAGGCCAATAGAGCAGGCTCCTCGGGGTCAGCGGCGATGCATACCATTGGGACGCTCACGGTCGCCGAGCATCACGACCGCATGGTATGTATGTTAGTTTAAATCTAGTAGTGTATGGATGCTTTTAAATAGGTTTATGTACGTATGTTAGCTGGGAGCCATGTTGATGCTATGAAATCCATGATTTTAGTGTAAATGTAGTGTATGCATGCTTTTAAATTAGTTTAAATGTTGCATTTATACAATTTCAAAGTAATAATCTCGCTTATTTTATTTATAGGAAAGGGAGTATGGCTAGAATATCAGTTTTGTGGATGTTTACGCTAGCACCCATCTTTGGAATCCTACAGCGCCCGATCAACCTCCTCAATGGGTTGACGATCGCTCTGCTAATGCCTTTGTAAGTAAACTATCATTAAATGACTTGATTTTGAATATGTAAATTTATTTATGTACCTTACATTGTGTATATGATTATAATTGTTTGTTTTATTTTGACGACCGCATATCAAGCCGCCGTTGTTCCCGAAGGAACGCCTCCGGCGAGCCCGTCCCCTTCGTGCACGATGTTTGGCACTCGGTCACCTACGAGGGACATCTAAGAGAGGAGCCCGAGTGTTAGGGATGGGGATTACGGGCGGCAATGCCCGTCGGCGTCGGCCGGCCGTCGGCGAAATGTTGCCACTGCCCACGTTTCATGATCAGAGGTTGACACTCTGGAGGCTGCGTTGGAGGAGGAGAGACGCGGGCAAAGCTTGCGGAGGCTTTGGCGGTTCAGACGCAGATGCAGGAGGAGAATGATCGGCGTCATGCAGAGACTCAAAGACAATTGGCGCTGTTGATGGCTCATATCGGTCAGGACTCCCAGGGTAATTTCCAGCCTCCCCCGAGTTGATTGCAGACTTTTTTAGACATTTTTGTACTAATTTATACTTGTTTGTAAACATTTGAGACATTTGGTACCTGCGGGAGCCCCTCCCCCTCTCCCCCCCTCTCCCCTCCCCTCTCCCCCTCCCGAATTGGTACGGTGATATTTAGTTTTTATTTGGTACGCTGATATTTGATTTTTAGTTTTTATAGTTTTAGTTTTATTAATTGAAATGTTATATCATGTACAAAAAATTTTGATTTATTGATATTTTAAATTATTTTTTTTTAATTTATTTCAGAATCAGCGACGAAAATTTCCGTCGCTGAAATTAATTTATTTCAATTAATTTTTTTTACAGCGATAGAAATTTCCGCCGCTATATCAATTAATTTTAATTTAATTTTTGATTATAGCGACGGAAATTTCCGTCGCTGAAATAAAAATTAATTAAAATTAATTAATTTCAGCGGCGGAAATTTCCGTCGCTGAAATTAATTTATTTTAATTAATTTTTATTTCAGCGACGGAAATTTCTGCCGCTAGCTCATTTAATTTTTATTTAATTTTTGATTTCAGCGGCGGAAATTTCGTCATTTGTAATAAAATTAAATTAAAATTAAATAATTTCGGCGACGGTAATTTCCGCCAGAAATTAATTTATTTTAATTTAATTTTTATTCCAATGACGGAAATTTCCGCCGGCGAAATTAATTTAATTAAATTAATTTTCATTACGGCGACGGAAATTTCCGCTGAAATGAAAATTTAATTAAATTAAATTGATTTAACAGGCGGAAATTTCCGTCATTGGAACCGATTAATTCACCGGCGGAATTAAATTTCGTCGGTAAAATCAAAAATACCGGCGAAAATTGGCCCGTCGAGCCTTTGCGACGGGTGCAGTGCGGCGGACCACCGACGGAATTTTTTCGCCGGTGATTATTTTTAGCGACGGAAATTTAATTTTAGCGACGGAAATTTCCGTCGCTAAACGACCTTTTTCTGGTAGTGTATGGTCAGTTTGTGGCCGGTCTAAGATTGCCCCTGGACCCTTTCATCAATGAATTCCTAGAGTGTGCCAACGCCCTTCCTCTCCAGCTGGGTGCCAATACATGTAGAGTGTTGGTATGCTTCGCCATGGTGTGTCGCTTCTTAGGGTACGAGCCCTGTATGAGAGTGTTTAGGAAGTTTTTTGCTGTGAAATTTGATAAGTCTCAGGGCATAAGCACCCCCTCAAAACCACGTTCCCCCAAGCTGTTCATAAACTTGCCTAGCAAAGTCAGTGGTTGGAACTCTCACGTAGCAGTAGTGGAGAGTAGGTTAGGATGGGAGTTCCATTTGCCAAGTGAAGACACCCATGTGGTGAGGGATGAAGATCAGTGGGAACCTCATTGGCATGCTGATCTGCGTAGGAAACTAGCAGAGTTGGTTGCTGATAGACCCATCAGTTGGGAGGTTCTAGGGACCACAAAAATAACTATATTCAAGCTGGCATGATGCTAGGAGATGATGACATCGTGCCCTTGGTTCCCATAGTCAGGTTCTTGAGGTATCCGCATTGGGTGACCCATGCTCTGGGTAGGTTTGAGAAGATGTGCTCTCTTTGTCAGAAGACTGAGAACTACTGCAGGGATAATGGGGAGCATGTTGGTGGTAAGGATTTACTCGCCTCTTCCTTCCCCTTATGTGAAAGTTTCTATGAGCGAGCTCCAGCTTGTTTGACATTAGCATTTAATTACTTAATCGCCACTTATTGATTCCAGTGTAGAGCTCGTAGCGTGTACATGTGTAGCTTTTGCATAGAATTTTTTAGCTCGCAGTTGTCTTGCTCGTATCTAGAACTCGTAGCTCGTACATAGAACTTATCTTTATATGTCGAGCTAATACTCTTTCCTTTTTGTCTCATGCAGTTTTAACTCCTGCCCAAGAAGCTAACATGGGGAGAGCAATTGATGTCAGGAAGAGTAAGAAGAGTCATGGAGCGGCCAATGCTAAGGAGAACCGTGAGACTGAGGGTGCCAAGAGGAATGATCTGTTGAAGGTGGTTGATCAGGACACCTCCAAATTCATTCCTGCTGAGGAGAACTTGGAAGAGTTGAATGAGGCCCCAGTGGGAGAACATGTTGAGGGAGGCGATGCCCAAGGCTCTGAAGAGGTCAACGTTGCTGGTGTGGAGGGGGTCGAGCTGAATGTGGAGCCAGAGAGGGAGGTCGCCCGTACCAGAACTCGAGCTCGGGCTAAAACCAAAACTAAAACCAAGACCAATGCCGCTTCTAAGGCCAAGTCGCCTGTGATTGAGCTTGATGAAGAGGAGGAGGATGATGATAATGCCCCTCTTAGTAAGAAGATCAAGATTAGTCCTTCCCCAGCTGGCTCTGTCCCCGATCTAGTTGATGCCACTAAGCGTGTGGAAGCTGAAGCCAGGGGTCCTCAGTCATCTCCTCTCCGAGTCTCTTATGCCGAGATGGTTCAGGCCCGAGTTGATGAGCTGAGTGATGTTGTTCCTCTGACTAGGATTAACTGCTTGGCTAGGGAGTACCCTGAATTGGAATATGGCCAAGTGGTTGTCAGGAGGGAAGCTAACCAAGATTTAATCAAGAAATACACCAACAGAGCTTTAACTCCTGAAGCTTGCCGAGCTAGGGTCGGGCTAGCTTCCTCTGAGGTAACCTTTGTAGTAGTTTACATGGTCGTCTTTATACTTCTCTCTCTTGTCTCAAGTCTCCATTTTATTTCTGATTGACCTAATCCTTTCCTCTCACTCGTCATTTCAGTCTCTTGCCATGATTGACTTGGCTACAACTTATTAGAAGGCTGCTGAGGAGCAGGAGAAGCTAGCCAAGTCCATGTTGGCTAAAAAGAATGAAGAGTTGAAGAAGCTGGAGGAGGAGAATACCAAAGTGGGGGAGTTGAAAGAGGCCAATGCTAAGTTGAAGGAGGAGTTTGAACAATTGAAGGAAACCCATTCTGACCTAGATAATTCGTACGATGCCTTGAAGCTTGTCAAGGACAATGAAATCAAGTTGAAGGAGGAAGCCTGGAAAAGTTTGGGAGAGGCTAACAATGAGCTCGCCATTCTCAAGGAAGAGAAGAAGAAGATGGCAGCTGACTTTGAGCTGGCTAAGCAACAATTGGAAGAGGTACCAGTCACCTTGGCAAAGAAACAAGAGGAGATGGATGCTGCCGACATCAATGGGAGGTGGATTTGGCGGCTGCTGTGAAGACCGCTAAGGAGGAGGCTGTCAAGGCCTATAAGGACAGCGATGAGCTCAATAAACATATCACTGAAGAAGCCAGGGGATTCTTCGAGGTGGGTCTGAGACATATGGCTCGGCGCATCATAGTGGATCCTTCTGTCAACATCTCTGTCGAGCAGCTAGCCAAATGGGCCTCGGAAGATCAATATAACACAACAGCTCGTCAAGGTCACTCCTTGGTTCAGTTCAATGACAACGACTTAGAGCTTATCGCCAAAGATGATGAAGAGGCAGAAGCAGCGCCCTGGAGCCCTCCTAATGTCGAAAAGGTCAACTTCAATACCATCTTAGCTGAACTTGAGGAACCTGATTCACCGGCCTTTGATGGTGATACTCCGAGGCATGGGTTTTCAGAGTCAGGCAAATTACTTGGCCCCCAGCATCAAGGAAATGATGGAGAAGGTCGAGCTGCTGTTGACGAGCAATCAGATGTTGAGCCAGCCTCTTGATCTTGTATGAATGACGTTGTAATGGTGTGAATACCCCGTCCCGATGCAACGCGCATTCGGAGGTTTGAAATAGATAATCATATAATGTCGAATCGAAATAGGATATTCATTTAGTGACACTCGCTTTTAAATCATATTAAAATATTAGTTTAATTTTGTGAGAGTCGCCACGCCACTTTGATATAGCCCAAAGCTTTGAAAAAAGGCTAAGCATGTGATTGGGTTCGGGGGTCAAGTTACAACAGAAGAAGAAACGCTATCACTCCTATTGCCCGACGGATCGGTCTTCCTAGCATGTGGGGTGTTGGTTGTGTGCGGTGTTTACAGGAATAGATAGAAGAAACGGGATCATGCATAAGAAGGAGGGGAGAGAAAGAATTAATTAATGATCACACCCTAGAACCTTTGAGTTAGGCCCTCGGAAGGTGCACTAATCAACGTTCATCCTTGGGGGATTGTTGATCATGGGACAATTATTACTAAGGTGGAAGGAAAGAAATAGTTCCTAGATCCATTGGGTTTTCTTGGGCGAAACCTTAGATCATCCTCGGCTATACATATTTAAATATATTAAAACAGTCCTAAATCTAGCATAAAGGAACAATTAAAATATAATAAGCATGTAAATATAATAAGACAATAATAATAATAGGGAACAAAAATATTAAAAAGAGTCTTACCAATTGTAGCAAGACTTTGGGGTCGAATCTAGGGCGATTCGAAGAGAGTAGGAAGAAATACGGGTAAAGCAAGTGTAATCTCGCTTCTCCCGAATTAATTGTGTGTTTAGAATGGGAGCCGGGCACACTTATTTATAGTGCTTCGGTAATTGGGCTGGGCCAGCTGAAGGGTCGATCGGCCCTAAATAAAAGGGTCGATCGGCACAAAATAAAAGGGTCGATCGGCACAAAGAGCTTAGGTTCGATCGGCACAATAATAAAGGGTCGATCGGCCATTCAACAGGGAAAGGGCCGATCGGCACAATATTCTGGCGTACTTTCCACGCGTACGGCCGACGGCGGGGGAGACAGAATAAAGAGTAGGTTTTTAGGGTTTCACTTAAATAACCGGGCCAGACATTAAGAATGCCTTTTTTCGGACCGGGTACTAACAGTAGCCCCTCGACGACGCTTCTTGTAAGACAAGTGGGGTCGACGATAGAAAAATAGGATCCGTCCTGAAAAAAGGGATTTCAGGAGGTAAGAAAATGATCTTGCGGATATGAGGTTTGGACTCGAGCTGAGTCGCAAAGGATGACCGAGGTAGGTCGAGCGGGTGGACCCACGTCGGGCTACCTACGTATCCCAAAAGGAATCAAGCCAAGTCGTAGTTCGGAAGAGTGGGCGTTTTAGTACCCCGAGAGTGGCGGACGTGCAGCGTCTCAAACCGAAGATATAATTGTGTGAGAATCACCCAAAGATGCGTGACTGCGTGAAAGTCACTAGAATGTGAAGACGTGACTGCGTGAAAGTCACTGGTGTAACTGTGCGGGAATCACCCAAAAGTTTTGTGAGAGTTTGACTTCTGCGGGAGTCACCCCGAAAATTGTGAAATTTTGACTTCTGCGGGAGTCACCCCGAAAATCGTGAAAATTTGACTTCTGCGGGAGTCACCCCTTGTGAAAATTTGACTTCTGCGGGAGTCACCCCTTGTGAAAATTTGACTTCTGCGGGAGTCACCCCTTGTGAAAATTTGACTTTTGCGGGAGTCACCCCTTGTGAAAATTTTGACTTCTGCGGGAGTCACCCCTTGTGAAAATTTGACTTTTGCGGGAGTCACCCCTTGTGAAAATTTGACTTCTGCGGGAGTCACCCCTTGCTAAAATTTTGACATCTGCGGGAGTCACCCCTTGTGGAAAATTTGACTTCTGCGGGAGTCACCCCTTGTGAAAAATTTGACCTGCGGGAGTCACCCCTTGAAAATTTGACAATTTGACTTGCGGGGAGTCACCCCTTGTGAAAAATTTGACCTGCGGGAGTCACCCCTTGTGAAAAATTTGACTTCTGCGGGAGTCACCCCTTGTGAAAATTGGACTTCTGCGGGAGTCACCCCTTGTGAAAATTTGACTTCTGCGGGAGTCACCCCTTGTGAAAATTTTGACCTCTGCGGGAGTCACCCCTTGTGAAAAATTTGACCTCTGCGGGAGTCACCCCTTGTGAAAATTTGACTTCTGCGGGAGTCACCCCTTGTGAAAAATTTGACTTCTGCGGGAGTCACCCCTTGTGAAAATTTGACTTCTGCGGGAGTCACCCCTTGTGAAAATTTGACTTCTGCGGGAGTCACCCCTTGTGAAAATTTGACTTCGTGGCTGCCGGAGGACTTAGGCCACTAATGATGAAAACAAGTAATTGTTGCTGCCAAAGGACTTAGGCTACTGCTTTACTGATGAAGAATGGTGGCTGCCAAAGGACTTAGGCCACTAATGATGAAAAGCGTAGCCGAAAGGACTTAGGCTCTTGCTACTGATGAAGAATGGTGGGCCCAAGGACTTAGGCCACTAATGATGAAAACTGTAGCTGCCAAAGGACTTAGGCTACTGATGAGGAATAGTTGTGTGAATTGATTGGGATTACTATGGCTTCCCGAGCCGAAGAACCAAGCGATTAAAAGTTTGGGATGATCATTGCTAAGGCTTAGAGAGGAGTCTTGTCTCCTAGGCTTAAGGCTAGGGTTTAGAGAGGTATTTGTCACCTAGGCTTGGAGCTAGGGCTTAGAAAGGAGTTTTGTCATCTAGGCTTAAGGCTAGGGCTTAGAAAGGAGTTTTGTCATCTAGGCTTAAGGCTAGGGCTTAGAGAGGAGTTTTTGCTTGAGGCTAGGATTTAGAGAGGAGATTTGTTACCCAGGCTTGGAGCCAGGATTTAGAAAGGAGATTTGTCACCTAGGCTTGAGGCTAGGGTTTAGAAAGATAGTCTAAACAAGGCAGTTTGAGCAGAAAGGTTATGGTTTAAACTAGGCGAGGCCGAGTAAGTGTCTATGGTAGAAGGTGGGATTAGGTAAGTTTGATGTCCAGAGATAAGGACCGAGTCATCTTGAGAGTCACAGAGATACGTCTTTGATGGATTTGAAGAGTTTGAAAATTTGTGGAGACCAAAGAGTGATTTTTGTAAACAAGGTACCAAGGAGGACGGTATTTTGAAAGTATGTTTATTTGATAAAGAGGCCTCATGATTAATTATGTTTCTAACTAACTCAAAGCGTTTGCCACATGCTGATCTTGATGACAAGAGATGCCCTTCTTGCTAGATATGACTTTGTCGGAGCCTCGATTAGAGCCCCCGACCTCTTACGAAGAACCACATAGTCGACCTATTTACGTTGAGGGAGCCTCAACATTTGATGAAGTGACCATGGCGTAGCCCCGGTCGATGATGCAAAGTAAACCCAAGGGAATGCGGTAAGAGAGCACGAGAGAACGGCTTAATAAAAGCCCCGACTTGGAGAGATTCAATGTATCCTTATTGCGAGACGAGTCATCTTGCGGCCACGGAGGCGACCCATTGTTTCGAACAACGGTCGATCAATCGCTGGACAAGACTCGGAAATGTATATGTGCGGAGGGCACATTTTTTGAAGGTGGGAATGGATCCCGATTTCGTGTATGACACTCTCGTTTTTGGGTTTGACTCTTTTGGGAGAGTATAAGCATCACTAGGTGTAGAAAAGTGTATGGAAGCCCCTGCTGACAGAAAGACAGTGTTTGGCTCTTCCTAGATTGTAGAAAAGAAGACTTGTCGAGACATTTGAAGACTTGTTTTGTTCAGAATTATATCTTGATTGCTTGAGAATGGACCTCACTGATTGGTTTGTCAAATTCCAATTATATAAGTAAACCAATAATGACTGCTTTGATTAGAAGTTGGAAATCTGGCTTGACTTTTGGAAGGAGAAGGATGTTCCGTTGTTGCTTCTTTACTCACTGAATTTCATTTGGTGGTAATTTTCGTGCGGTGCCCTTTGCATTGATCTTCTTTATGGGAAAGAATGAAAAATAGAAAAAAGATTGGAGGGAAAAAAAGGAAAAGATTGGAGTGGAAGAGAAATTGGGATTTGACCGATTATAGCCCCTTCTATTTTTCAGTCTTTCGAGTTAAGATTCGTTGCTCCTTTGTTCTCACAATTCGAGGGGAGTAGTCCCTGGCACGCGTCTCCTTGCTTTTACCGGAGTGCCGCTGAGAGGCACGGATGCGAAGCCCCAGTGAGACTTTTGCAGACAGTGTTTGAAGAGTCGAATAAACGAATTTCAAGGATAGGACGAGTTCCCAAACTTGGCGAGAGTATGCAATATGCTCACGTAGGATAACAAGTGACTCAGAATGAGAATGCCATCCGGTAGAGGTTGTAGCTGGTCTTTGGGTTGCGATCGACCATTAGGTGATGCTTAACATGACCTCTTAAAGTGAGAGGTCGGCTGGGCCATTTGCTGAGAGGTTGGCTTGAGGGATGTGTTTGGAATTTCTAAGGTGAGGGGATTTTCTTGTTGCTGCTTCTTTAGAACCTCTAAGAGTGAGGTTAACTTTGATTTTGATAAGGTCAAGGGTGGTGATGGAATCCTCTAAAAGTGAGAGGATGGACTTTGGAATTGGTTTACGGGATTTGTCCAAGAGGGAATTTTTGTTGCTTCTTCTCGCGAGTTTGTTGTGATTTCAGCAAGTAACTTGATCACGATAGGACCTTCACTCGATGTCTCGTTTTCACAACCTTTGAGATGGGAGGTTCTTTTTTTTTTTTTTTAACCTCTTCTCGAGAAAAGCCTTCGGATTTGCTTGCTCGCGATAGCCCCTAGCGTATGCCTTAGGATGCGTTTACCTTTTCCCTTTTGGGCTTGGAGGTGGTCTCTTTTTTTGTGAATCAAGGGAGTCCCTAGTATGGGCTTCTTTCGCATTCCGCCTTTCTTGAGCTTTGAGGTGATTACTTCCTTTGTGAATCAAGGGAGTCCCTAGTATGGGCTTCTTCCTTAGGGTCTCAAAACTTGTCGATCTTGAAATAAAAGGGTATTATTTAGTGAGGATAAGGTTATGTCTTCCTATGGTGAGAGGTTTAAGCTTCAATCGCTACTGGATAGCATTCTCAAAAGAGTAATTTTAAAATGCAAACTCATTTAACCGACTTATTAATGTAAGGCAAAATATATTCAGACCATGGGAAAGATATGTGAGCATATTCAATGAAAACTTATCGATCAAATGGAAAATCAGAGGAGACGCGAGATTTGGGGGTTGGTGAGCCCCAAGTTGATATTCACGTAGCACTTGTGAAGGATAAGAACAACTCCTTGCATCTTCTTTAAATTGCAGTGGCGTGAGCAGCTATTTTCTGATGATGAGCAACAACGGTCTTGGTGCTTGTCTTGATCATATGGAAAGGAGGTCAAGCGGGGGTTTAAAATAAATGATCATATGAAAAGGATGTTTAAGTGGGGGAGAGTGTATTTGGGGAAGTGTATGCTCGAGGGAGCATAGAGGGTGTGTGTAAGGAGAGGGTCTGGAGATAGTGTACGAAAAGTATATGGTTGAGTATGTAGAGAGTGTATGAGAGAAGGGTGTATAGGGATGGTGTATATGAAGAAGGAACGGTGAGTTGTTTACTCCAATCAAAGCATTCATTCATTGTTTACTTTATTAGCCGGTGAGTTTATCAGTGAGATTAGCAACCAAGTGATAATTATAAATAAAACAATCTTCTTGAAAGTAATGCGAGATTATGTCTCAAGTCTAGAGAGAAAAGAAAGAAAGACTCTTTTATTATTGAAGCAACTAATCTAAAGTGGACATTACATATCAATGCCCAAAGTGGAAGTAAGAAAGACACACTAGAACCTACAAGACTGAATGAATCTAAATCCTTCCTTGAAGTACGAGGGCTTCTTCATCAATGAGGCCTTGGTTGATCAAATTTTGAATCAAGCGTTTCAGCTGCTTACAGTTGTCAGTGGTATGCCCAATGTACTTGTGGTATCTGCAAAACTTGGATGTATCCAAGTTAGACCTCGGGTTAATAGGCTTGTAATTCTCGAGCGGCTTGATCAAACTCTTTTCCACCAAAATGTCGAAGAACTCACCCACAGGCATTCCTAAGTCATCAAAATGTTCCTTGTTGATTTCTTCTCGGGTATTGGTGCCTTTCGTTGGTTGGTGGTCACAACAGGCATCCTGAATGAGAAATTCTGATGTGTAGGACCATAAGGGGAACCATAAGCATGCGAATGGTAGGGACCCTGAAATTGAACAGGAGGAGGAACTCTTCTCAAGTATTCTTGGATGTAGGACAAATGATGCTGCTCAATTTCATGCATGTCTTTGAGGAGGTTGATCACTCCCAACCTCATGTTTGAGACTTCTTTGAGGGCTTCAATGCTTTTCTCCGAGAGACATGATGTGGAATTCAGCCAGAACATATGGCGGAGTCAAACCAATGAGTTGAATTATATTCATAATTAATCTTAAGGCATCCTTGAGAAAATATTTGACCTCCACAATTTTGAGTTTGGCCAGAGGCTGAAGTTGCCTACGTAACCCTTACCATTTAAGATACGAGTCTCAGGTCACCGTAGTTCGAGGGGGCCCCGATTGATGATACAACCAGGGTTAAGTTTAGAGAAAGAGAGAGGATGAATGTAAAAGAGTCCGTTTGGTGAAAAAGGGAGAGGAATATGACTCGATCCTTGGTCAAATGAGGGTGATCTAGGTGAGTTAATTTGGTCTTGGGTGAGGATTGGCCTTGGTTGGTCTTTGGCTGAAGGGTGCTAGAGATAAAGGATCTAAATTATGGATGGTTTTAAGGCTAAGGGAGCAGACTATGGAAGATTCAAGAGATGAGAGGTAGAACTTTGAAGGGTCCTAACTTGTAGACCATGGGGGTCTAAGGTAGAGGAGTGGACCATGGATGGTCCAAGAGACGAGAGTGGACCTCGAAGAGTCTCAGGTGGAAGGGTGGACCTTTAATGGTCCTAGATAGAGAGAGTGGACCTCGAAGGGTCCTAAATTGAGGAGTGGACCTTGAATGTTCTAAGATTGGGAGAGTGGACTTAGTATAGGAAGGGCACAACGAAGGGTCAAAGAGTGGACCTTGAACGGTCCAAGATAGAGAGACTGGACTTAGGGCGATCCGTAGTAGAGGGTGTGGACCTTGAAGGGTCCAAGAGATGAGGAGTGGACTTTGAATGGTCCAAGATTGGGAGACTGGACCTAGGGCGGTCCACAGTAGAGGGTGTGGACCTTGAAGGGTCCAAGGGATAAGGAGTGGACCTCGGAGGGTCCTAGAAATGGAGAGTGGACCTCGGAGGGTCCTAGAAATGGAGAGTGGACCTCGGAGGGTCCTAGAAATGAAGAGCGGACCTCGGAGGGTCCTAGAAATGAAGAGCGGACCTCGAAGGGTCCTAGAAATGAAGAGCGGACCTCGAAGGGTCCTAGCGGACCTCGAAGGGTCCTAGAAATGAAGAGCGGACCTCGGAGGGTCCTAGAAATGAAGAGCGGACCTCGGAGGGTCCTAGAAATGAAGAGCGGACCTCGGAGGGTCCTAGAAGTGAGGAGCGAACCTCGGAGGGTCCTAGAAATGAGGAGCGGACCTCGGAGGGTCTTAAAAATGAGGAGCGGACCTCGGAAGGTCCTAAAAATGAGGAGCGGACCTCGGAGGGTCCTAAAAAATGAGGAGCGGACCTCGGAGGGTCCTAAAAATGAGGAGCGGACCTCGGAGGGTCCTAAAAATGAGGAGCGGACCTCGGAGGGTCCTAAAAATGAAGAGCGCGGAAGGTCCTAAAAATGAAGAGTGGACCTTGAAGGGTCCTAGAAATGAGGAGCGGACCTCGGAGGGTCCTAAAAATGAGGAGCGGACCTCGGAGGGTCCTAGAAATGAAGAGCGGACCTCGGAGGGTCCTAGAAATGAAGAGCGGACCTCGGAGGGTCCTAGAAATGCAGAGCGGACCTCGGAGGGTCCTAGAAATGGAGAGCGGACCTCGGAGGGTCCTAGAAATGGAGAGCGGACCTCGGAGGGTCCTAGAAATGGAGAGCGGACCTCGGACGGTCCTAGAAATTGAGAGCGGACCTCGGAGGGTCCTAGAAATGGAGAGCGGACCTTGAAGGGTCCTAGAAATGAAGAGCGGACCTCGGAGGGTCCTAGAAATGAAGAGCGGACCTCGGAGGGTCCTAGAAATGAGGAGTGGACCTCGGAGGGTCCTAGAAATGAGGAGCAGTTAAGCATTTTATTTACAAAAAAGCCCTCTATTTTTTTTATAGAACCTACCCTTGGTTGGAAGGGATACCCCTTTTTCGCAACTAACTAAAGGTCCTAAAGTGGTGGATCCTAATGACTAACCGTCTCATATAGACATTTAAGATGATATATATGGGAAGTACTACAGACCTATGATAAGACAAGATCTAGCATTCAAACTTTACATGGTGCGTCCTTTAAAAGGAAAATCAATTTTTTTTTAGTGCCTTTATTTTCTTTATAGATCTTGACTTATCATTGATTCGTAGTGACTTAACACAAAGACCTTATTAATTGTCTACATGAAAAAGCTAGTCAAACCAACCGGTCACGGGGAGTGTACTCCTAGCAAAGTGGGTGACACAAGGGTTAGGTTTCAGGCTCCCACCGTGCAGCCGAAGCGCACTGTTGAGTGGATGGCCAAGTGAGACTCGGAAGGGAGGCGACATGATCACCACACTTCCCGCACTTTGGCTTCTCCGAAGGGTTAAGGGTGTCTGTGCAGTGTGACACGGACTCTAGTGGTAGTGTGAGGTAAAAAGTCTAATTCTTTTTTTTTTTTTAAGAAAAAAAAGAGAAAGATTTTTTTTTGTTTTAGGAGATGCATGCATGCAATGCAACAGTTAAGAATAGAACAAATAGAAAAAGAAAGCAAAATACAACACCATAAAAGAAAACAAAAGTCTGACCCACTTAGTTTGAAAAAGTTTCAAAACAGTCCCCAGCGGAGTCGCCACTGTGAATACCCCGTCCCGATGCAACGCGCATTCGGAGGTTTGAAATAGATAATCATATAATGTCGAATCGAAATAGGATATTCATTTAGTGACACTCGCTTTTAAATCATATTAAAATATTAGTTTAATTTTGTGAGAGTCGCCACGCCACTTTGATATAGCCCAAAGCTTTGAAAAAAGGCTAAGCATGTGATTGGGTTCGGGGGTCAAGTTACAACAGAAGAAGAAACGCTATCACTCCTATTGCCCGACGGATCGGTCTTCCTAGCATGTGGGGTGTTGGTTGTGTGCGGTGTTTACAGGAATAGATAGAAGAAACAGGATCATGCATAAGGAGGAGGGGAGAGAAAGAATTAATTAATGATCACACCCTAGAACCTTTGAGTTAGGCCCTCGGAAGGTGCACTAATCAACGTTCATCCTTGGGGGATTGTTGATCATGGGACAATTATTACTAAGGTGGAAGGAAAGAAATAGTTCCTAGATCCATTGGGTTTTCTTGGGCGAAACCTTAGATCATCCTCGGCTATACATATTTAAATATATTAAAACAGTCCTAAATCTAGCATAAAGGAACAATTAAAATATAATAAGCATGTAAATATAATAAGACAATAATAATAATAGGGAACAAAAATATTAAAAGGAGTCTTACCAATTGTAGCAAGACTTTGGGGTCGAATCTAGGGCGATTCGAAGAGAGTAGGAAGAAATATGGGTAAAGCAAGTGTAATCTCGCTTCTCCCGAATTAATTGTGTGTTTAGAATGGGAGCCGGGCACACTTATTTATAGTGCTTCGGTAATTGGGCTGGGCCAGCTGAAGGGTCGATCGGCCCTAAATAAAAGGGTCGATCGGCACAAAATAAAAGGGTCGATCGGCACAAAGAGCTTAGGTTCGATCGGCACAATAATAAAGGGTCGATCGGCCATTCAACAGGGAAAGGGCCGATCGGCACAATATTCTGGCGTACTTTCCACGCGTACGACCGACGGTGGGGGAGACAGAATAAAGAGTAGGTTTTTTAGGGTTTCACTTAAATAACCGGGCCAGACATTAAGAATGCCTTTTTTCGGACCGGGTACTAACAAATGGACAAGCCCCAAATGATTTTTAGCTTTTTATCTCGTTAACTATTTAAATGCGTTGGCCCAGTTTTTGGGAGGCATAACATTTCGTAGCTTAAGTCTTGGCCCATTTTGGGAGACTTAATTTTTATTTAATCGTAGCTGACTTCCCTTTATTGTATGTTTGTATGCTTTTGATTTTAGCATGTGAGTGCCAAGCTAGATGTAATAGAACAAATAAGTTGTCTCAGACTTTGCAAGAATTTTTGTAAACGAGGTTGACTCTGAGTCGAACCTGTTTAAGAGATCAAAGCTAACCAAAGGTTGAGCTGATCAGAACGAAGTCGACCTAAGGTCGGACTTGTTAAACGAACAAAGCTGATTGAGAATCGAGCTTGTTAGGACGAGGTTGACTAAGAGTCGAGCCTGTTAAAGGAACGAAGCTGACTAAGAGTCGAGCTTGTTAGAACGAAGCTGATTAAGAATCGAGCTTGTTAGAACGAAGCTGATTAAGAATCGAGCTTTGTTAGAACGAAGCTGACTAAGAGTCGAGCTTGTTGAAGTTAGTGTAACACAATGTTTGGTCGAATAGAACTGCGATTTTTATTGAAGTACGATCATGCTTACATCAATTTGAAAACTAGAACTAAGACAAGCTTGAACTTTGGAAGTTGCATCATCTTTCGAACTGAACTAGGGAGTTGAAACTAGAAGTAATACTTGATGAGGTGGGTGGCGTGCCATGGATACTTCAACTCTTCACCATCTGGATGAGCGATCATGTAGGTCCCCTCTTTGACGACTCGAGTAACAATGTAAGGACCTTCCCAGTTGGGAGATAGTTTGTTCTGCTGGGTCCTTCTTCCCGTTGCCTCGATCTTCCTCAGTGCATGATCTCCTACTTGAAATGATCTGACTTTTACTTTCTTGTCGTGGTAACTTTTAGTTCGCTGCTTGTAATTGACCATCCGTAGGTAAGCAGTATCTCGTTTCTCGTCGATCAGATCCAGGTCGATCAATCTGTTGATATCATTCTGCTCTTGATCAAAGAAAGTTACTCTAGCAGTAGGAAATCTCAATTCAGCTGGTGCCAGGGCCTCTGACCCGTATGCTAGAGCGAATGGGGTTTCCCCTGTAGGCCCCCGAGTGGTTGTGCGAACTGCCCAAAGAGGAAGGGGATGTTCGTCCAACCAGTTGTTACGTCGACCTACTAGACCCGTCTTTAGTGAGGATAGTACTAGCTTGTTCGCTGCTTTAGCTTGCCCATTTCCTTGAGGATAGGCAACAGAAGATTGCCAATGTTTGATCCCTACTCGATTCATCTCTGCTTCGAAGGCTTGGGAGAACTGTAGGCCGTTGTCTGATACTATAGCTCTAGGGAACCCAAATCTACACCAGATGAAGTCATGTATGAAGTTGATGGCATTTTCCTCCGTGATGTGAGCTAGCGGCTTTGCTTCAACCCACTTGGTAAAGTAATCAATTGCAACGATTGCATACTTGCAATTCCCACGGGCGGGTGGGAAGGGTCCAATTAAGTTGATGCCCCACATATCAAATGGCCAAGCTGCGATCACGAGTCTTGCACTCCGTTAACAGCATATACGAGGTAGGTTGGCAAACCTTTGGCATTGATCACATTGCTGGACAAAGTTGTGAGTGTCAGCTCTTATGTGTGGCCAGTAGTATCCTAAAGTGATCAACTTGTCGGCTAGAGTCCTGGCCCCCGGGTGTCCACCGCAAATCCCACTGTGTACTTCATGCATTAACAGTGTGATTTCTTGAGGATGAATGCACTTCAACAAAGGTCTGGTATATGATCTTCTGAACAGCATGCCTCCTTGGATGACATATCTCGGAGCTTTCTTTTTGACAGCTCGAGCCTTCTTCTCGTCTTCGGGGAGCTCGCCACTTTCCAAGTATGCCTTCATCTCTTCAATCCATCACTTCTCATAAACCCAATTTCTAGAGGGGTCCTCAATGCATGGATTTTGACCCTTTCATAAGCTGGGTTCTCAAGGTAAGAGATGGGCTCTTCATGTGGCTCGTCAGATGTAGCTAGCTTTGAGAGTAAGTCGGCTAACTCATTGTCTTCTCTACCAATCCTTTGTATCTCCCAAAACTCCAAGTCTTTTGTCAGCTCCTTCACCAGGTCGTGGTACTTGATTAGAGTAGAGTTCAGTACCTCATACTCTCCTCGAACCTGGTTGACTATCAATTGTGAGTCACAATATGCCATGATTTTGGTAGCTCCAAAGCACCTGGCATACTCTATGGCTGCTACTAGAGCTTCATACTCCGCCTGATTGTTGGATGCATCGAACTTGAACCTTAGTGACTCCTCATATACTGTTCCAGATTCTGGCTCGATCAAAACTATCCCAGCTCCACTGACATTCTTGGTTGCTGACCCATCCGAGTAGACTTTCCAACAATCATCGGGTAGATTAGTGGCGACTTGGGACTCTTGCTCTTTCCCTTTGGTTTTCTCTTTCTGAACTCGCACTTCACTATCTTCCTTGGTGAACGTTAGCTCGACCAAGAAGTCTGCTAGTGCTTGAGCTTTCAATGCCTTTCGAGGTCGATACTCAATGTCGAATTTCGTGAGGGCAATTGACCAGTTGAGTAAGCGACCTGAACTCTCTAGCTTATGAAGGATTTTTCTTAGGGGGGCATTCGTGAGCACAACAATAGGGTGAGCCAAGAAATAAGCTCGCAGCTTCCTTGAAGCGACGACTAAGGCATATGCGACCTTTTCAGCATTGTAATATCTACCCTCTACATCTGACAGGGCTTTGTTGACGTAGTAAACTGGTTTTTGAAGCCCTTCCTCTTCTCTAACCAAGACTGCTGCAACTGACTTGTCTCCCACAGACAGATACACGAACAGGGTCTCACCAGTGGTCGGGCTACTCAGTAGAGGTGGAGTAGCGAGGTAATCCTTAAGTTGTTTGAACGACGAATGACATTCGGTCGTCCATTCAAAGTTTTTCGTCCCCCTCAAAGCTTTGAAGAAGGGGAGAGACCTTTCTGCCGACTTGGATATGAAGCGACCAAGAGCTGCTACTCTTTCGTTGAGTCGCTGCATTTCTTTGATACTGGTAGGCTCTTTCATGTCGACTAAAGCCTTGATCTTCTCAGGGTTAGCTTCTATACCTCTCTGGGACACCATGAATCCAAGGAAATTGCCAGTTGCTACTCCAAAGACACACTTGCTAGGGTTGAGCTTCATGTCGTTTGCTCTCAAATTGCCTAACGTTTCATTTAGGTCGACCACGTGACGTCCGGTCTTTGTTTTAATGACCATATCATCGACGTAGGCCTCCATGTTTCGGCCAATCTGTGAAGCAAAGACCTTGTTGACCATACGCTGATAAGTCGCCCCTGCGTTCTTCAATCCAAATGGCATCATAGTGTAGCAATAGATGCCACCCGCTGCTTGGAAGGCTGTCTTCACTATGTCATCCTCGTGCATCTTGATCTGGTGGTAACCTGAGTAGGCGTCAAGAAAACTGAGGGTGGAATGGCCAGCAATGGAATCGACGAGCTTGTCAATTCTAGGGAGAAGATAGCTATCCTTTGGGCAGGCAAGGTTGAGATTGGTGAAGTCGATGCACATTCTCCATTTGCCATTTGACTTCTTCACCATGACCACATTGGCCAACCAGGTTGTATGAGTGGCTTCTTTAATTATACCTGCACTTAAAAGTTTTTGTACCTCAGCTTTTATGGCCTCTTCCTTATCAGGGGCGAAGCTTCTCAATTTCTGGGGTCTGGGCTTTATGGTCGGGTTGACTTCTAGTCTATGAACATCGACCTCCTCCTTAATCCCCTTCATATCCTCTACTCGCCATGCAATGACATCGTTACTTTCTTTCAGCAGTTCAACAATCTCTACTCGCTCTTCGCTTGATAGCTGCTTTCCTATTTGAATTTTCTGCTCCGGATAAGAGGGGTTTGTGATCACCGATTCTAGTTCGTCAACAACCTCTAGCTCTGGACCATCTCTGAACTGTAAGGTCTCAATGATGATCTCCTTCACTTTCTGCCTCTCTTTGGCCCCCAAATGTGGAGCTTCCTCAGCTATCATATCATCTAGCTTATCAGCGATCTCATCGGTGGTGGCCCCCGAGTTATTGTTGACCTGGAGGCATAGGTTGCCTATGATGATTTGGTCGACCATAACTACATCTGGATCGACCGCTGTGGCTTCAGAGTGATGTGTCGACTCGACCATGACCTCGTCATTTGAGCGATAGGTCGACTCCTCCACGTTGGTGATCGTTGACAGTCGAGTAGTTTTGGTGACTAACTGGGACAGCTTTAAGTATCCCTCCGCGGTTTCAATCTCCAGTTCCCTCTTCTTTCTTTCTCGTAGGACATGGTCTAAGTATGCTCGAGCTGTGCCTTGTACACAACCGACTCCAGCAGGGGTTGGAAATTTGACTCGCTGATGGGGGATTGACGCCACCATTCCAAGTACGACCTGACCAGGAATACCAAGGATAGCAGCATAGTCACTGTTCACATCTATCACAATAAATTTTACCTTAGAAACGACCCTATAAGGGTGTTGGCCTAGGTTGACATCTAGCTCGATCTGTCCCTTAGCGTCGACTCGATGATTTGTGAAGCCCTCCAACCTGCCATCATATCTTTCAAGCTACTCGTTGGAAAGACCCATCTCCTGGAAGGTTTTGTAGAACAGAATGTCTTTGCAGGCCCCCGTATCGACTAAGAGTCTGCTCGTCGTACATCCGTCGATAAGACCTGGGATGACGAGAACTTGCTCTCTAGCTGCCATATTAGTTGCCAACTCATGGGGGTAGAAGCTGATCACCTCATCTCTGACATCTCTCCTTGGAGGCATATGTGGGGCTTTGTTGAGTTGAAAGATTTTATGTTTGATGGCTGTGTTGCTGGCTTGCTCTGTGATGACCCCCAAGTTCAATCTGGGTTGCCTTGGTCCCTGATGTCCACCTGCTTGTTGCTCGCCTCCACCAGCTTGAGGCCTTTTAACATAAGCGTCAAGCCTTCCCTGGTCGACCATTCTCTGGATGATACGCTTCAAGCCTAAGCAATCCTCTGTGAGATGACCTGTATCTTTATGGTAATCACAGTATTTGCTATTGTCCCTTCTAAACTTGTTGCCTGGGTTCATTGGGGCTGGTGGGGCTAACTCGACCGCATTCATTATTTCTGTTCGACTCACCGTCAGGGGAGTGAAAACTTCGGGCACCTTCTCCGTCGCCCTGGTCCTGTTCTTTCTATTCTTGTTGTTTCCCCCATTTTTGGCTGAGTCCTTCTTATCATCATCGACCTCGACCTCGACCTTGGGGCCTTTTCCATTCTTCTTTTCTTTCCTTTCCTCGGCTAATGCCACATGGTAAGCCTTCTCAAACAACTCATGTCGAGTGATGACGGTACGAACCGTCAGTTCATAATCCATGTCTGTCGAGGAAATGCCATTGCGGAAGCAATTGATCACCTCCCTGTGTGAATACCCCGTCCCGATGCAACGCGCATTCGGAGGTTTAAAATAAATAATCATATAATGTCGGACCGAAATGGGATATTCATTTAGTGACACTCGCTTTAAACCATATTAAAATATTAGTTTAATTTTGAGAGTCGCCACGCCACTTTGATATAGCCCAAAGCTTTGAAAAAAGGCTAAGCATTTGATTGGGTTAGGGGGTCAAGTTACAACAGAAGAAGAAATGCTATCACTCCTATTGCCCGACGGATCGGTCTTTCTAGCATGTGGGGTGTTGGTTGTGTGCGGTGTTTACAGGAATAAATAGAAGAAACGGGATCTTGCATAAGGAGGAGGGGAGAGAAAGAATTAATTGATGATCACACCCTAGAACCTTTGAGTTAGGCCCTCGAAAGGTGCACTAATCAACGTTCATCCTTGGGGGATTGTTGATCATGGGATAATTATTACTAAGGTGGAAGGAAAGAAATAGTTCCTAGATCCATTGGGTTTCTCGGGTGAAACCTTAGATCATCCTCGGCTATGCATATTTAAATATATTGAAATAGTCCTATATCTAGCATAAAGGCATAATTTGAATATATTAAGCATGCAAGTAAACAGCAATAATAATAATAAAAAATGAAATAAAAGACTTACCAATTGTAGCAAGGCTTTAGGATTCGAATCTAGCAAGATTCGAATAATATTGAGAGATGTACGGAAAGGAGAATCAAGTATAGTCTTGCCTTCTCCGTGGGAAAATATGTTGTGTGATGATGTGTGGAAAGGAAATTCAAGTATAGTCTTGACTTCCCCCTTGAAGAAAATATGTTGTGTGATGATGTGTGGAAAGGAAATTCAAGTATAGTCTTGACTTCCCTCTTGAAAATTGTGTGTGATGGAACAAATCAAGTGTAGTCTTGATTTATTCGTTGAGAATCCGTGTGTTGTGGAAATAAACCAACTTTAGTCTTGGTTCGTGTACTGAGAGAACGTGTGTGGGGAGATGTGGGGAAAAAACCGTGTTCTTGAGTGGGTACCGAGTGCACGTATTTATAGTGCTTCGGGGAATGGGCTGGACCGAGAAAAGGGTCGATCGGCCTTAATAATAAAGTTCGATCGGCACAAAAAGGAAGGGTCGATCGGCCTTAAAAATAAGGTCCGATCGGCACTAAAAATAAGGTTCGATCGGCACTTTAAAAGATAAGTTAATTATCCTAAATAAAAAAAGAGTCGATCGACCAAATTGATTCTTGAGCTTAGCCCAACCTTGGCCCCATTTGGCATAGAATGGCCCTAACAGTTTCCCTCCTGGCCGGCCATAGCCCAGCAAAGCTCCACCAGGCCCCAATAACCATTCCTTGTTTTAGTACCATTATTATTCGGTTCGTCTCGCACTTTTGCAACCGCACTTTGACCACTATAATGACTTCTTTTGCACTTCGTTCTTTGGGATTTTATTTTTCATTTAATCCCATGAATTTTTCTAAATCAATTTCGTCCCAAATTTCCATATTTCCAGTTAAGTCCCCGAATTTCCAATAAATTCCAACTTGGTCCAAAAGCTTCCAAATGCCAATTTAGTCCCAGACTTTCCCGAATTGCACTTCAGTCCCTTTTTTCAGACCGGGTACTAACAGTAGCCCCTCGGCGATGCTTCTTTGTAAGACAAGTGGGGTCGACGATAAAAATAGGATCCGTCCTGAAAAAAAGGATTTCAGGAGGTAAGACAATGATTTTGCGGATGTGAGGTTTGGACTCGAGCTGAGTCACAAATGGAAGATGACCAGGTGGGTCGAGCGGCTGGACCCACGTTGGGCTACCTACGTATCCCAAGAGGAATCAAGCCGAGTCGTAGTTCGGAAAAGTGGGCGTTTATTACTCGAGAATGACGGACGTGTGGTTTCAAGGATACGTGACTGCACGGGAGTCACCAAAGGATTTGACTGTTCGGGGAGTCACCCAAAGATTTGACTGTACGGGGAGTCACCCAAAGATTTGACTGTACGAGGAGTCACCCAAAGATTTGACTGTCCGGGGAGTCACCCAATGATTTGACTGTACGGGGGGTCACCCAAAGATTTGACTGTGACGGGGTCACCCAAAGATTTGACTGCATGCGGGAGTCACCCAAAGATTTGACCTGTATTTCGGGAGTCACCCAAAGATTTGATCAGACGGAGTCACCCAAAGATTTGATTGGGATTATTATGGCTTCCCGAGCCGAAGAACCAAGTGACTGGAATAAGTACGTCTTCCTTAACACAAGAGATTAAAAGATTGGCGATTATTGAGGCTAGGGTTTAGGGAGGAGTTTGTCTTCTAGGCTTGAAGCTAGGGTTTTGAGAGGAGTTTTGTCATCTAGGCTTGAAGCTAGGGTTTTAGAGAGGTATTTGTCATCTAGGCTTAAGGCTAGGGTTTAGAGAGGAGTTTTGGCTCCTAGGCTTGGAGCTAGGGTTTTGAGAGGAGTTTTGTCATCTAGGCTTGAAGCTAGGGTTTTAGAGAGGTATTTGTCATCTAGGCTTAAGGCTAGGGTTTAGAGAGGAGTTTTGGCTCCTAGGCTTGGAGCTAGGGTTTGCATTTGTGGTAAATATAAACAGGGCAGTTTGAGCAGAAAGGTTATGGTTTAAACTAGGCGAGGCCGAGTAGGTGTCTATGATAGAAGATGGGCTTGGATGAGTTTGATGTCCAGAGATAGGAGGTAGGACCGAGTCATTTTGAGAGTCACAGAGATACGTCTTTGATAGATTTGAAGAGTTTGAAAATTTGTGGAGACCAAAGAGTGATTTTTGTAAACAAGGTACCAAGGAGGACGGTATTTTGAAAGCATGTTTATTTGATAAAGAGGCCTTATGATTAATTATGTTTCTAACTAACTCAAAGAGTTTGCCACATGCTGATCTTGATGACAAGGGATGCCCTTCTTGCTAGATATGACTCTGTCGGAGCCTCGATTAGAGCCCCTGGCCTCTTCTGAAGAACCACATAGTCGACCTATTTCTGTTGAGGGGAGCCTCAACGTTTGATGAAGTGACCATGGCGAAGCCCCAGTCGATGATGCAAAGTAAACCCGAAGGCAATCTGGTAAAGAGAGCCTGAGAGAACAGTTTAATAAAAGCCCCAGCTTGGATAGATTCAATGTATCCCCATTGAAGACAGAGTCATCTTGCAGCCACAGAGGCGACCCCTCGTTTCGAACAATAGTCAATCAGTTGTTGGACAAGACTCGGAAATGTATACGTGCAGGGGCGCATTTTTTCGAAGGTGGGAATGGATCCCGAATTCGTGTATGACACTCTCGCTTTTGGGTTTGACTCTTTTGGGAGAGTATAAGCATCACAAGGTGTGGAAAAGTGTATGGAAGCCCCTGCAGACAGAAAGACAGTGTTTGGCTCTATTTTCCTATGATATAGAAAAAGAAGACTTGTCGAGACATTTGAAGAATTGTTTTATCCAGAATTATATTTTGATTGCTTGAGAATGGACCTCACTGACTGGTTTATCAAATTCCAATTATATAAGTAAACAAATGAATGTTTTGATTTGAAGGTGAAATCTGGCTTGACTTTAGAAGGAGAAGGATGTTCCGTTGTTGCTTGCTGCTCAAGGCTGTTCGGTGGTAATTGTGGTGTGGGCTGCCGCTGCATTGATCTTCTTCATGGGAAAGAATGAAAAATAGAATGAAAAATAGAAAAAAGATTGGGGTGGAAGAAAAGGTGGGAATTGACTGAGAGGCACGGATGCGAAGCCCCAGTGAGACTTTTGCAGACAATGTTTGAGGAGTCGAATGAACGAATTTCAAGAATAGGACGAGTTCCCAAACTTTTGAGAGAATATGTAATATGCTCACGTAGGATAACAAGTGACTCAAAAATCTGAATATGCATTTCTTTTAAATAATCTTTTGAGAATGCCATCCGGTAGCGGTTGTAGCTGGGCTTTGGGTTTCGATCGATCATTAGGTGATGATTAACATGGCCTCTTAAAGTGAGAGGTCGGCTGGGCCTTTTGCTGAGAGGTTGGTTGGAGGGATGTGTTTGGGATCTCTAAGGTGAAGGGATTTTCTTGTTGTTGCTTTTTCAGAACCTCTAAGAGTGAGGTTAACTTTGATTTTGACAAGGTCAGGGGTGGTGATGGAATCCTCTAAAGGTGAAAGGATGGACTTGGAATTGGTTTACGGGATTTGTCCAAGAGGGAATCTTTATTGCTTCTTCTCGTGAGTTTGTTGTGATTTCAGCAGGTAACTTGATCATGATAGGACCTTCACTCGACGTCTCATTTTCACAACCTTTGAGATGGGAGGTTCACTTCGGAGTGATGGAGATTTTTTTTTTTTTTTGACACCTTCTTCTCGAAAAGCCTTCGGATTTGTTTGCTCGCGATAGCCCCTAGCGTATGCCTTAGGATGCGTTTACCTTCTTCCTATTGGGCTTGGAAGTGGTCCCTTCTTTTGTGAGTCAGGGGGAGCCCCTTGTATGGGCTTCTTCCTTAGGGTTTCAAAACTTGTCGATCTTGAAATGAAAGGGTATTATTTAGTGAGGATAAGGTTATGGCTTCCTATGGTGAGAGGTTTAAGCTTCAATCGCTACTGGATAACATTCTCAAAAGAGTATTTAAAATAAATGCAAACTCATTTAACCGACTTATTAAGTAAGGCAGAGTATATTCGGACCATGAGAAAGATATGTGAGCATATTCAACGAAAGCTTATCGATCAAATGGAAAAAACAGAGGAGACGCGAGATTGGGGGGTTGGTGAGCCCCAAGTTTGACATTCATGTAGCACTTGTGAAGGATAAGAACAACCCCTTGCATTTTGTAGTGGCGTGAGCATCTATTCTCTGATGATGAGCAACAACGGTCTTTGTGCTTGTCTTGACTATATGGAAAGGAGGTCAAGTGGGGGAGAGTGTATTTGGGGAAGTGTATGCTCGAGGGAGCAGAGAGGGTGTGTATAAGGAGAGGGTCTGGAGATAGTGTACGAAAAGTATATGGTTGAGTATGTAGAGAGTGTATGAGAGAAGGGTGTATAGAGATGGTGTATATGAGGACAGGACAGTGAGTTGTTCACTCCAATCAAAGCATTCATTCATTGTTTACTTTATTAGCCGGTGAGTTTATCAGTGAGATTAGCAACCAAGTGATAATTATAAATAAAACAATCTTCTTGAAAGTAATGCGAGATTATGTCTCAAGTTTAGAGAGAAAAGAAAGAAAGACCTTTTTTATTATTGAAGTAACTAGTTCAAAGTGGACATTACATACCAATGCCCAAAGTGGGCGTAAGAAAGACACACTAGAACCTACAAGACTGAACAAATCTAAATCTTCCCTTGAAGGGCGAGGGTTCCTTCATCAATGAGGCCTTGGATTTTTCCTTGGTCGATCAATCTTTGAATCAAGTGTTTCAGCTGCTTACAGTTGTCAGTGGTATGCCCAACGTACTTGTGGTATCTGCAAAACTTGGATGTATCCAAGTTAGTTCTCTTATTAATAGGCTTGTAATTCTCGAGCGGCTTGATCAAATTCTTTCTCACCAAAACTTCGAAGAACTCGCCTACAGGCATTCCCAAGTCATCAAAATGCTCCTTTTCGATCTTCTTCCCTTGGATTGCACTTGAGGGTGATTCGGATATTGGTGCCCTTCGTTGGTTGGTGGCCACGGCAGGCATCCTGAATGAGAAATTTTGATGTGTTGAACCATAAGTGGGACCACAAGCATGTGGATGGTAGGGACTCTGGAATTGAACAGGAGGAGGAGCTCTTCTCAAGTATTCTTGAATGTAAGACAAATGGCGCTGCTCAATTTCATGCATGTCTTTGAGGAGGTTGATCACTCCCAACCTCATGTCTGAGACTTCTTTAAGGGCTTTAATGCTTTTCTCCATAGACATGATGTAGAATCCTGTAAGAATATATGGCAGAGTCGAACCAATGAGTTGAATTAGACTCATAATTAATCTTGAGGCATATTTGAGAAAATAATTGATCTCCACAATTTGAGAGTTTGACCGGGCTGAAGTTGCCTACGTAACCCTTACCATTTAAGGTACGAGTCTCAGGTCACCGTAGTTCGAGGGGGCCCCGATTGATGATACAACCAGGGTTAAGTTTAGAGAAAGAGAGAGGATGAACGTAAAAGAGGAAGAGGAAGATGACTCGATCCTTGGTCAAATATAAGTGAGGGTGATCTAGATAAGTTAATTGGACTTGGATGAGAATTGGACTTGATTGGTAAGTTGGCTTAGGTAGGCCCTAGATGGTGGTTTGATCTAGATGAGTCGAGAGAGGTTTGATCTAGGTGGGTCTTTGGCTGAAGGGTGCTAGAGATAAAGGATCTAAACTATGGATGGTTTTAAGACTAAGTGGAGCAGATCATGGATGGTTCAAGAGATAAGAGGTAGAACTTTGAAGGGTCCTAACTTGAAGGATGTAGACCATGGGGGTCTAAGGTAGAGGAGTGGACCATGGATGGTCCAAGAGACGAGGGGTGGACCTCGAAGAGTCTCAGGTGGAAGGGTGGACCTTTAATGGTCCTAGATAGAGAGAGTAGACCTCGAAGGGTCCTAAATTGAGGAGTGGACCTTGAATGGTACAAAGTAGAGGAAGTGGACCTAGAAGGGTCCAAAAGATGAGAAGTGGACCTTGAATGGTCTAAGATTGGGAGAGTGGACTTAGTATAGGAAGAGCACCACGAAGGGTCAAAGAGTGGACCTTGAACGGTCCAAGATAGAGAGACTGGACCTAGGGCGGTCCTTGAAGGGTCCAAGAGATGAGAAGTGAACTTCGGAGGGTCCTAGAAATGAAGAGTGGAGAGTGGACCTCGGAGGGTCCTAGAAATGAAGAGTGGAGAGTGGACCTCGGAGGGTTCTAGAAATGAAGAGTGGACCTCGGAGGGTCCTAGAAATGAAGAGTGGTCCTTGAAGGGTCCTCGGAGGGTCCTAGAAATGAAGAGTGGACCTCGAAGGGTCCTAGAAATGAAGAGTGGACCTCGGAGGGTCCTAGAAATGAAGAGTGGACCTCGGAGGGTCCTAGAAATGAAGAGTGGACCTCGGAGGGTCCTAGAAATGAAGAGTGGACCTCGGAGGGTCCTAGAAATGAGGAGTGGACCTCGGAGGGTCCTAGGAATGAGGAGTGGACCTCGGAGGGTCCTAGAAATGAAGAGTGGACCTCGGAAGGTCCTAGAAATGAAGAGTGGACCTCGGAGGGTCCTAGAAATGAAGAGCGGACCTCGGAGGGTCCTAGAAATGAGGAGCGGACCTCGGAGGGTCCTAGAAATGAGGAGCGGACCTCGGAGGGTCCTAGAAATGAGGAGCGGACCTCGGAAGGTCCTAGAAATGAGGAGCGGACCTCGGAAGGTCCTAAAAATGAAGAGTGGCAAGGTCCTAGAAATGAGGAGCGGACCTCGGAGGGTCCTAGAAATGAGGAGCGGACCTCGGAGGGTCCTAGAAATGAGGAGCGGACCTCGGAGGGTCCTAGAAATGAAGAGCGGACCTCGGAGGGTCCTAGAAATGACGAGGTCCTAGAAATGAGGAGTGGACCTCGGAGGGTCCTAGAAATGAGGAGCGGACCTCGGAGGGTCCTAGAAATGAGGAGCGGACCTCGGAGGGTCCTAGAAATGAGGAGCGGACCTCGGAGGGTCCTAGAAATGAGGAGCGGACCTCGGAGGGTCCTAGAAATGAAGAGTGGACCTCGGAGGGTCCTAGAAATGAGGAGTGGACTTCGGAGGGTCCTGAATTGAGGGATAGTTAAGCATTTTATTTACAAAAAAGCCCTCTATTTTTTTATAGAACCTACTCTTGGTTGGAAGGGATACCCCTTTTTCGCAACTAACTAAAGGTCCTAAAGTGGTGGATCCTAACGACTAACCGTCTCATATAGACATTTAAGATGATATTTATGGGAAGTACTACAGACCTATGATAAGACAAGATCTTTTAACAAGCACTCAACCTTACATGGCACGTCCTTTAAAAGGAAATCAATTTTTTAGTGCTCTTTTCTCTCTATAGATCTTGACTTATCACTGATTCGTAGTGACTTATCATAAAGACCTTATTAATTGTCTATATGAAAAAGCTAGTCAAACCAACCGGTCACAGGGAGTGTACTCCTAACAAAGTGGGCGA
Source organism: Adenophora triphylla var. japonica (assembly GCA_022495995.1). NCBI lineage: Eukaryota > Viridiplantae > Streptophyta > Magnoliopsida > Asterales > Campanulaceae > Adenophora > Adenophora triphylla. The sequence continues at coordinate 138,960 of JAFEMH010001769.1, forward strand.
CACAAGGGTTAGGTTTCAGGCTCCCACCGTGCAGCCGAAGCGCACTAATGAGTGGATGACCAAGTGAGACTCGGAAGGGAGGCGACATGATCACCACACTTCCCGCACTTTGGCTTCTCCGATGGGTTAAGGGTGTCTGTGCAGTGTGACACGGACTTTAGTGGTAGTGTGAGGCAAAAAAGTCTAATTCTTTTTAAGAGAAAAAAGAGAAAGATTTTATTTTAGGAGATGCATGCATGCAATGCAACAGTTAAGAATAAAGAAAATAAAAAGAAAGCAAAATACAACACCACAAAGGAAAACGAAAGTCTGACCCACTAAGTTTGAAAAAGTTTCAAAACAGTCCCCAGCAGAGTCGCCACTGTGAATACCCCGTCCCGATGCAACGCGCATTCGGAGGTTTAAAATAAATAATCATATAATGTCGGACCGAAATGGGATATTCATTTAGTGACACTCGCTTTAAACCATATTAAAATATTAGTTTAATTTTGAGAGTCGCCACGCCACTTTGATATAGCCCAAAGCTTTGAAAAAAGGCTAAGCATTTGATTGGGTTCGGGGGTCAAGTTACAACAGAAGAAGAAACGCTATCACTCCTATTGCCCGACGGATCGGTCTTTCTAGCATGTGGGGTGTTGGTTGTGTGCGGTGTTTACAGGAATAGATAGAAGAAACGGGATCATGCATAAGGAGGAGGGGAGAGAAAGAATTAATTGATGATCACACCCTAGAACCTTTGAGTTAGGCCCTCGAAAGGTGCACTAATCAACGTTCATCCTTGGGGGATTGTTGATCATGGGATAATTATTACTAAGGTGGAAGGAAAGAAATAGTTCCTAGATCCATTGGGTTTCTCGGGTGAAACCTTAGATCATCCTCGGCTATGCATATTTAAATATATTGAAATAGTCCTATATCTAGCATAAAGGCATAATTTGAATATATTAAGCATGCAAGTAAACAGCAATAATAATAATAAAAAATGAAATAAAAGACTTACCAATTGTAGCAAGGCTTTAGGATTCGAATCTAGAAAGATTCGAATAATATTGAGAGATGTACGGAAAGGAGAATCAAGTATAGTCTTGCCTTCTCCGTGGGAAAATATGTTGTGTGATGATGTGTGGAAAGGAAATTCAAGTATAGTCTTGACTTCCCCCTTGAAGAAAATATGTTGTGTGATGATGTGTGGAAAGGAAATTCAAGTATAGTCTTGACTTTCCTCTTGAAAATTGTGTGTGATGGAACAAATCAAGTGTAGTCTTGATTTATTCGTTGAGAATCTGTGTGTTGTGGAAATAAACCAAGTTTAGTCTTGGTTCGTGTACTGAGAGAACGTGTGTGGGGAGATGTGGGGAAAAAACCGTGTTCTTGAGTGGGTACCGAGTGCACGTATTTATAGTGCTTCGAGGAATGGGCTGGACCGAGAAAAGGGTCGATCGGCCTTAATAATAAAGTTCGATCGGCACAAAAAGGAAGGGTCGATTGGCCTTAAAAATAAGGTCCGATCGGCACTAAAAATAAGGTTCGATCGGCACTTTAAAAGATAAGTTTATCCTAAATAAAAAAAGAGTCGATCGGCCAAATTGATTCTTGAGCTTGGCCCAACCTTGGCCCCATTTGGCCTAGAATGGCCCTAACAGTTTCCCTCCTGGCCGGCCATAGCCCAGGCAGTGCTCCAGCCGTGGCCCCAATAACCATTCCTTGTTTTAGTACCATTATTATTCGGTTCGTCTCGCACTTTTGCAACCGCACTTTGACCACTATAATGACTTCTTTTGCACTTCGCTCTTTGGGATTTTATTTTTCATTTAATCCCATGAATTTTTCTAAATCAATTTCGTCCCAAATTTCCATATTTCCATTTTAGTCCCTGAATTTCCAATAAATTCCAACTTGGTCCAAAAGCTTCCAAATGCCAATTTAGTCCCAGACTTTCCCGAATTGCACTTCAGTCCCTTTTTTCAGACCGGGTACTAACACCCTGTCAGTGAGATCCTCCTCAATCTTGTCAACCATTTCTTTAAACTTGGTTTAATAGCTCATGGAGCTTTCACTTTTCCCTTGCACCAAGTTATTTAGGTCGGTGACAGTCACTTTCCGAGCTCCAGCAGTTGAGAAGCGCTCTAGGAATTTTGTCCTCAAACTCATCCAGGAGGAGATGCTACCAGCTGCCAAACCATTAAACCATGTTAGAGCTGCCCCTGTGAGTGTGCTTATGAGGGCTTTGCACATATTGTCGTCCTCATTGGCAACAAAGCACATCATAGCTTCTAGGTGTGCCACATGGCTTTTTGCATTGGTTGCCCCTGAGTACTTCTCTAGGAGGGGTAATCTGAAACCAGCGGGAGGTCGACTATCGATCAAATCCTTGGATAAGGGTCGAAGAGCAAAGTCAATTCGTTTGACCTTTCCAGTATCACTCTTCTTCTCAGCCTCCCATTGTTCAAACTTCCTTTTCCATAGCAGCCACTCCCTAGCATTGAGTCTGTCTTCTCCAGCAGGGGAACAACATTTGACCTTTGACCCTCACTTCTGGGGGGAGTTACTTGTCTGCTTCTCCTATTCTTGTGGGAAGGTGACCTTACTGACCTGACTGGCGACCTGCGCCCCTCATCTCTTGTTGGAGACCTGCGCCTTTTGTTTCTAGGTGGCGACCTGCGCCTATCATCTCTGGGTGGCGACCTGCGCCTTCCCTCTCTTACAGGCGACCTGCGCCCATTCCTCCCCCTATTGGATTGAGACCTCTCTGTTCTGGCTGGTGATCTACGCCTACTTCGATTTGCCTCTAGCTGCGTCCTCAGGTCCGACTGTGCCTCCTGCTCCCTGTTCCTAGTGAGACTAGCCCTTAGGTCGTCACTGGGAACGTGAATGGGTGATTGAGGTCGCACCACCATCCTTTGATCAACGTTCTGACCCACAGTTTCGTTTGGCCTGGTGCTCCTGTCACGCTCCCTATTAGAAATCTGAGATGGGGCAACTCTCTCAGACCTTCTGTCCGCCTGTTCTGCCTCCTCCATTGCCAATAACTCAGCCAGAATCTGAGCTCGCTCCATCAGCATTTCCTTTCTACTCAATGGATTGGATGAGGGACCTGCCCGGTTTCCTATATTCATTTGTCCAGTTGGACGCTTTGGAGGAGGTGGAACTCCTTGTCCCTCCATAGGACGCTTCTCTCTCCTTGTATCTGGCAATCCTCTGCCATCAGCTACACTGTTAGAGCGTGTTGCCCTAGCATGATGACGAAGAGGAGGAGTAGGAGGAGGGGGAAAATCTGCATTCACATTGGTAGTAGCATTGGTGTTGGCATTCACTTCATTGAATTCATCAGAAGCCTCTGCAACATGCCCGTCTGGGGTTACCATGATTGTGGATTGAAGAAAAATTCGAGGTCAAGCTATGCACTCGTTCCCAGCAATGGAACCAAACTGATGCCGCAGGAAATGTGCTTATCAATCTTCCTCCACGTGGAAGGACTGATCACCTGGCTCCTTGACCTGAAATCAGAACCCACGACTAGCCGGATGTGTCTCCGGCTTAGACCCTAGGGCGTGAGAGTAAGTGTTTGATAATTGGAGAGCAAAATATGTCTTGAATAATGGAATTCAGATAACAAAATTGCAGTTACCTTATAACCGTGGTAGTGATGAAGTATTTATAGTTGGTGAGAGCGGTTATTTTTGGTATAGTTTCATGAGCTCCGAGATTCTAGGGACAGTTACATGTAATGTGAACGTGTCCTAGAACGGTCCCTGATTTGTAGGGAAGCAGTTATGGCAAGAATTATTGCTTGTACGCCTGTAACCGTTAGGTCGACGCTTGCCTCAGTAGGTCGAAGTCGACACTTGTGTTTGGGTCGACCTGACTGTCGGGTAGAGTTGGATCGTACCCGAAATATGACTGGGTCATAAGGTCGGACTAAGTTAGGTTGGGACCTAATAGGTCGGACAATGAACTTAGTCGACTGATGTGTGAGATGGGCCTTGAGCCATGTAATGATTGGGCCTAGCCCATAGAGAATATGGTGGCAATAATTGCTTGTGGATTGGGCTTTACTCGCTTGGCCCAGCTAGATACTTTTGGTATGTTCAGTTATAAAATGATATGAATTTAAAAATATAATTAGAAAATATAATAAAAATAAAATTAAAATAAAAGTAAAGTTAAAAAACAACATAGTCAATGGCACAGTCACAACAAAATAGTTATATAACCATTAATAGGGGATGGAGTGAGTATTTAAAATGATAGTAGGAGTACTTAGCAATCTTAGGTTAATATAGTATCAAATATGTACTGCTTCACTCATTTTAGGGTGGTTTAAACAAAATTAGTACACATTTATTAGAAATAAAATTATTGAACGTTGTAATCTAAATTAGATCTACATATTTCTTTCAAAATGAACCATAATCAAAAGGGAAATAGTGAGTTTGGTAATGAAGTACCAGATCTGTGGCGTTCAACTCATTTTGTTGTGTTTGAGGACCTTTTCTGACCATCACCGTCTTTTTCCATTGTTACGAGTGATTACTCACTTTCTTCGCCACAAAAACACCGGAATTCGCAGAAAGAAAATAGCTTCTATGATTGAAAATTGGTTTGTGTGCTTAGTGTAGGGTATTTTTGTTTGGGTTTTGTCAATTCGGCTTCATAGATGTAGGTATAATGGTTTTTTTCCTTCTCGAGGTTTCTAGGGTTTCAGGCTTAGCGGCGGAAGAGATGAGAAGATGGAGAGAAAATTGAGAGGGCAGTATTTTATATTTATATTTAGTTTTTATTTTTTTTTCTCATTTGGGCCAGACTGAGTCTTAAAGATTTTAAAAATGATGATTAAATTTCATTATATTCTTTTGGTTTCACTCTCGGGAAAAATTAATAGGCCCACATTGATACTCATTATCTAAATATTTATCTAAATATATAATGTAATAGTTGATTAATTATTAGTTGTATTTTTAAATAAATATATAATTTAATATTTCATTGTTTATTTGGTATAGTTGTAAATAATTAATAAGAAAAAATTATTGATTGATTTATCCTAGAAGTATACTCCTAGGAGTTTATTGTCTCATTTAAGTATGTGTAATTTATTACAAGAATGTCGTTGACACCATAAAATTCGAGGATACTATTTAAATTCGAGCGAATGCAGTTCCCGTTGATGGTTTCTTATGCGATGTCGATTAACAAAAGTCAGGGTCAATCATTATCCACGGTCGGTGTTCTTTTAAGGAAACATATTTTCTGTCATGGTCAATTATATGTCGCTTTATCACGAGTTACCAATCATCAAGGTCTTCATATTTCAATCACCCATAAAGACGGTGACAATGAAACTTCAGACAATACCACTAATGTCGTTTTCAAGGAAGTTTTTCAAAAGACCGGTATTTAGTCATGGTGCTTTATGTTGAATTGTCAAGAGTAACTAATCGTGGTGATTTAAAGATTTTAAAATGTGGTGAAGATGGGAAGCCAACAAGTCAAACAACTAATGTTGTTTACAAGAAAATTTTCCAAAATTTGTAATATTATTTCATTAACATGTGTTAGCTTTTTTGTCGAAAATTATTGTTTTAGAAAGTGGTATATGATATTATATTCTTTTTTACATAACTTTTATATATTATTTATAGTTTTCTTTATATTTTTCCAACATATCTGATTCATATATTTAAGTGCATAAAATATTTATCTGCAAGACATTATTACATGGGGTAGAAGTTAAAATGATCATCACATTTATACTGGTCAGGCATTATCGAATATAATTAATTGTATGATAAATTTTATATCACTTGAAATATTTTGTTGTACTTTTATTTTAATAAATGTTAAAAATTCATTTACTCAGAAAATATTCTTGACACAAAGTCTAAGAGAAGAGTCAATTTAATATTTATCCTTATATTTATATTGACTCTTTTATTTATGGCTCTGTTTTTGTCAAAGTGTTATGACCGTGCGTTTAACGCACGGGTGTTACACTAGTTGCTCTTAATTGTTTTAAACTTGCACAAGAGAGGCATGCATTTGTATGTACATGGTATGCTTTATTAAGGCATGATAAAGCATTGAAATAGTAAAACAATTTTACTTTGATATCAATGATTGAGAGACGCCACCCAATCCATATGAAAATGATTGAAAAATCATTGCATAAAAAAAATTTGGAAGATAATCCATATATTTACCAGATTAATATATGCTAAACAAAAGAAAAATATATCAATCCATTAAAAAGGACACCCGATTCACAACTTGCCAGTTTGATCTAACCGTGAGATGCAATTAGATTTGGATTATCTGTTTATGATTATAAATCTAAAATGTTAAAGTGTGACGAAAGAATGATAAGTAGTTATTGATTTCTTAACTTATATATTATTATAGAGGGTTAATGAGTTTCTATTTATCACTTACATGTAAAAGTTATTTTATTTGGTAAATTGTGAAAATTTTACTGATTTAATTGTATTTAATGGTGAAATAAAACTATCTTTTATAAATAGAGGGCAAAATAGTCAATATTTTATCGAAAAGGTGGGCAATAAAATGGAACCAAGCCTAAATGGAGATGGTGATAATTTTTCCAAAATGAAATTAATCCTATTTGTATATTTATATATTAAAAAATAATATTTAAGGTCGGATAATTCAACAATTAGTGTAATTCACTTATTTTCGTTGACGACAATGGTGTAGGTAGCGGCACTTTGAACTGTAAAGAGGCTTCAATTTTTTGATGTTCATCGAATTTTGGGACCCTCTATAACTAGCAATTTTGTTGTTGATGGTGGTGCGACCCTTTGTGTTAGAAAAGATCTAGTTGAGAGTTTAATAAATAAAGAAGTGACAGGAGCAGAGCAACAAAGAATGACAACAACAATAAATTTCAGCATGAAAGAGGACATATGGGAAGATGAGTTGGTTATGTTTACAACTAAGGAGGTATAGTAGAGGAATGCATCAAAGTCATGATTTGGTAGTTAGATAATTCGTGGGTGATAACAGTATATGTGGTAGTGGGAGATATAGTATATTTGAGAGAGGGAGAGATAAAGATGAGAAGAGGTGGGGAAGAGTAGGAAAGTGGGTATTGTTTAGGCTTTAGTAAGTAATGATTTATGTTTAAATCTTCATTTTTAGTGAAAAAAAAATATTAAGGTTACTATTTGCAATTTTACATTTGTACCCTCTTTCTTTAGTAAAATTATATACTTACTATTAAATGATTGTCAATTAATCGTAAATAATCAACATATGTTGTCTTTAGCATTTTCATTGGGTGAAAACTTGACAAATAATTTTTAGGCTAAAATTCGTTCAAACTCCTCCCCCACCCACAAAAGTATCCCACTATGCGTTCCCGGGTAAAAATTCGTTTCGAAGTGGTCATCATTAGATTTCGATTAAATGTGATCATGGTTTGGTCGTTGTCGCGATGTGGTGGTGAGATTACGTATAATGTATTAGAAAAAATAAACAAAATTTTTGTAATAGTAGGGTTGCATATAAAGCTGTCAATTTAGGTTGACGGGGTGGGGCGGACCTAACCCGCCAAAGCTCGCCATTAAATGGGTGTGGCGGGCTGGCCCACATTTCTGGCGGGCTGTAAGTACGTCATCCTAACCCAACTCACATTGGGTTGATGGGTCATGCGTACCATTCAAATAAATGAAATTTGGTCTTGAAATTGTGCATAACTGAATCAAAAAAATAAAAAATCATAATAGTCAAACAAACACAAACTTTCAAACACAATAATACCTCAAATGATAACAAAAATCTTAACAGTCAAACAAACACAAACAAAGATTCATATCAATATAAACTAATTTTTAAGGCAACACAAATAAATTTTACACAAATTGCTACAAACAAAGACATGTAAACATGATCACAGAAATAAAGATTCATATCAATAAGAATGAAGATAAAGATAGAGATACAAGTGTGTGGATCGTAGACAGTAACGACAACGAATTAGTGGTCGTGATTGAGTGCACCGACGACAATGAAAACAACGACGAGGGCGGCGGTGTCTTCTTAGGGTTTCTCCGTTTCTGTTCTCTACTTCTCTCGAGTCTCTCTTGTTTAACGATTCACGAATTGAGTCCACAAAGTCGATTTAGCCCCAAAATTTCCACTTATAAATGACGTTATTTTGTGGGAAAAAAAATATAAAAAATATAGCGGGCTGGCCCGTCCCGAACCCGTTTTGGCCTGCACCTATATGGGCCAGCCCGAATTGATCCACTTTTATTTGGGTTAGTAGTTTTAAAATCCAAACCACCATTATTGCATAGCGGGGCGTGTTGGCCCGACGAGCCCAACCCAAATTGACGGCACTTGCATATATTAGAAGAGTAATTTTTATTTCTCCACTATTTCAGATTAAGAATTCTATCTTAATTATTTTACACATTTATTAAGAAAATAATAAGAAATGGGTAAAGATTGCTATTTTTTAAGGATATAATTTGAAAGAGTATGCAATACTCTTGATATCTTTGTTTGATTTTTGTAATTCTAATTTGTATTTTGTCCATAATTAGTTTATATTTAACTTAGGAAATAATTGTGTATATTTACTTATTTTAGAATTGATTTTATTTGACTAACAACTAATCCCTATTTTTAGTAGTTATCATGTAAATAAGGTAGATTTCAATATTGGAAAGGATTCTATGTTAATATGGAAATGAGAGGCTAGAAGACTCCTATTTAGAGAAAGAATGAACTCATCTATGTTGATAAAGAAAGGAGCGGCTAAAAGACTTCTACTTGAATAATGAATGTACTCATCTATATAAACAAGAGCCGCCTCACTTTACTCTGTACGAATTCCATAGATTAAAAAGAGCACATCATATTCTTTAAAAAGTCATTTGTTTCCTTAAAGTCTTTGGTTAAATTATTTATTCTTCAAAGTGTTTTGGTTTTAGATTTATGAAGAACGATTGTTAGAAATTAATCAATATTCTTTATTGCCTTGTGCAGCTTTTAGGGATCGAATTCACAAGTTCTAGATCTAGGTTTTTAGGCTTTTAATTTGTTTTGTTTTTGTTTTGTTCTAGGAGTCTAGAACTCATTTGATCTTTTCATAGTTTTTCTTTTCTTTCATTTGTAATCGTTTATTAAAACTTGCTCCGTAAGTATTTGATTAATGAAAGTTTTCCAGCAAGTTTTGTCTAACTGAAGTGTTTAAAATTCTGGGTATTTGTATTACGCTACGTTTTTATTAATTCTGTTTGTGTGCACTTGTGCATTCACTTGTACTGACGCTTGTGTAATCATTGTTACGCACAAATGGCTAATTTCCAAAACAGTTACATCTACAATTCTTTCATAATTGTTCAAAATACTATTTATAATAGAAATGTGTAAAAAATAAGCAAGCGTTGATTTTATTTTTGGGTTAATTACAAATTAGGGCCTGAAGTCTCACATGAGGTCCCCAAGAGGGGCCTGACTTTTTTTTTTTTATAGCAATTTAGGGTCTGACTTCACTTTTTTTGATCAAATCAGGGCTTTTTGTCGATTTTCATCCAAATAATCCGTTAAGTTAAAGAATAGGTAACGAAGGGACTATTTTGTAATGATTATTAGTTTTAAGGGGTCAAATGCAAAGTTTAAATATAAAGTGTTCAAAATTTATTTATTTTTCCAAAATAGTTAATATTATCTTAATTCTAAAATAATTAATATCCGGAATAAATATATGTTTTTTAATTTTTATATTAAAAAATATAAATATTTTTTTACGTTAAAAAATAATTAATGTTCGTATTTTTAAAATTAATTTATTAGTAAAAAATATATTTTTCAAAACTATTAATTATTTAATAATTAATATAATGTTAATTATTTTGGGAAAAGAAATAAATTTTTAACAATTTATATTTAAAAAATTCATTTGACCCCTTAAAACAAAAATATTTTTTTAAAATAAATTAATTTTAAAATTTTAAAAAATTAAAGGTTTTCTTATTTTTAAAATTATTTTATTTTTAAAACGAGTATACGAACATTAATTATTTTTAACATAAAATAATAATAATATTTTTATTTTTTTAATATAAAAATTAAAAAACATATATTTATTACGGATATTAATTATTTCAGAATTAAGATAATATTAATTATTTTGAAAAAAGAAATAAATTTTGAACACTTTATATTTAAACTTTGCATTTGACCCCTTAAACTAATATTCATTACAAAATAGTCCCTTCGTTACTTATTCTTTAACTTAACGGATTATTTGGATGAAAATCGTTAAAAAGCTCTGATTTGATAAAAAAAAATGTGAAGTCAGGCCCTAAATCGTTAAAAAAAAAGTCAGACCCCTCTTGGGGACCTCATGTGAGACTTCAGGCCCTAATTTGTAATTAACCCTTTATTTTTTTGTAATTATACAAACATTATTATAAGGACATAGTTGTTCAAACCGATAATCATCATTTACCATTTAAAAATGAGATTCTTACTCTATATAACGTATAGAAAAAAGTAAAACTCTTACTCTAATACTAAAGGAGAACAAATTTCAGAGTAAACATAATGGCGGTTAGGGGGCAAAGTTGTTAAAAGGCTTAAAAGGTCTTTGATGTTAAAATGCTAAATCCGTCCAAATTGGACTTGAACCATTCAGATTTCAAACCGCTATAGCATGGATTTGTTAAAGCGATCTAAACAATATAACCAAATGTAAAAAGTGTACTCCCTTCGTTTTAAAATGTTTGTCCTATTTGACTTTTTTTTATTGAACTTTGATCACAAATATATGACAATTTAATTATGTTCATGAAATTCTAAAAATTTCTATTGATTCACCATTAATAATATTATCAACAACAACTTTTAGAATTTCATGAACATGATTAATCTCTCATAAATTTGTGGTCAAAGTTCAACAAAAAAGTCAAATGGAACAAATATTTTGGGACGGAGGGAGTATTACATAATGTAAAATCCTTTAAAAATTATAAAAACACATTTTTATATTAAAATGTAATTATAAACAAGAAGAGTAATCGAAAAGTTCTAAAAAAATATTATAATGTTCGAAAAGTTTCTAAACCATGTTTTATTGTAGATACATTATTATATTGATATATAAGTGAATATAACAATATTGTATCCAATATTATATACTACCGTATAAGAATTTTATGACAATTTCAGCATGTCACACTTTTACTAAGTAATGTAAAAGTATTTATTTTTTTACATTTATGCACAATATTTTACATTGTGTTGTACGTTTTCTTTACATTTAATTATGCAGTATTAATTGCACCAGCACTATATAATTCAAATTTTCTTTCCTTTATACCCTCTCCATACGATAAGAAATAAGTCAAAATCTAGGGAGAAACGCGTTTCTCCATCATTTACGGAGAAACGGTTTTTTTTTCTCACAACACACGCACAACACACGCAGAGCGAAAAACGCCCCTTTCTCTCTCTATACGCAGAAGGCCAATTGAGCTCCATAAATCGTCTTCATCAACCTCCATCACCGATCCTCACCTCCAGATCTCTCTCCGGTGACCAAAGCCGCCTGAATCGCCCATTGGAGCTCCCTAGATCGTCTTCCTCAACCTCCATCTCCGGTAACCAAAGCCGCCTGATTGAATTTTTTCCGTATTTCGTAGTAGTGATAATGGTTCTTGAGTTGATTGTCATTGTTTTTATGGGTTAGATTGTGTTTGTGTGGGTTGGATTGTGATTTCGGTGACAGTTTTGATATGCATAGAAGCAGTTTGATAAAATGCTCTCACATGTTTTAACGTTTGTTTGTTATTTTCTGGATATCCAGAACCTTTTGAAAGGATATCCAGAACCTTTTGAAAGGATATCCAGAAATTTATTAAATGTTTCTGGATATCATTTTGTAAGTTTCTGGATATCAATTATAAAGCTTCGGATATCCGTAACTTTGAAAGGATATCCGTGAACCTTATGTAAGTGATATCCAAAAATTTAAAATTGGCTTCGGATATAAGTTTTAAGGTTTCGATATCCATATTCAATGTTACGGATATCCGTAACCTTGTGAAAGTGATATCCAGATCAGAAATTTGGTCTTGGCCTTGGATTTGGTCTCAAATCTTTTTTCTGGATATCCGTCCCAAAGTTTCTGGATATCAATTCCAAAGCTTCTGGATATCCAGAAACCCGTTTCTCCATAACTTATGGAGAAACGCGTTTCTCCCTAGACCTACTCAAGAAATAATGCATATTTGACTTTTTGACCAATTTGATTTAATTTTGACCATCAAATTACCCAAATTTAATTATTCTTATGAAGTTCTGAAAATAATTAAAGGTAGAAAATTTAATGGATAATCAAATACAACTTTTAGAATATGTCGTTAAATTTTGTTCAAACTTCAATCAAATTTATTAAAAAGTTAAACATGCGACATTTATTTTATGATAGAGAAAATTTCTTTTGTAATTTATTTATTAATAATACTAGGGGCACAAAATAGTTACAAAAACTTGCTAACAAAATCCTATGTGTAATGATCTTATTGGTGTTTTTAATTAGAGGGTAGCGGATCCACTATCGATACAATCAATAAAATATTGCCAACTGATGCTGCCAAAAAGATCAAATCAGCCCAAATCCAGCGGTCGATTGTACTCTGGCGATTGAATAGCCTAAAAAAGAAACAACACACATAAACTAAGCCGGGGCTTCTTCGGTGAATGCCTCCGGCGTGAGAGTAAGTGTCGATTTATAGAGAGAGAAATCAAATTGACAGAGTTTAGGGTAAAAAAGATAACGTACCCAAAATATGTGAATTATGGCTTGTATTTATAGATAGAATAATGTAGAATCCATGTTGAATTGGATTGCTTAAGAGATAAGATATGAATCCTAAGAGGATTATATTTTTTGAGGAGTCCTTGTTGGATCTGAACTTGTATAGGGTGTAGTTACAATCCTAATAAGATTATAACTGCTTCAATGTCCTTATTTGGATAGGACTGATAAACTACAATTCTGCCGTTAAGCCGAGGTGACTCCTCCTCGTCATACATAGCCTGGCCGGCTTATGATGAGCCGGGGAAGGAATAAGAGAGTCGAAGAGTTATGATCGAATAGCCTAGGAGGCCTCCTCGTCGCCAAGGGAGAGCATCTTGGCCTTGGAGGGGAGTCTCCTCGGCCCTTGAGTTGGGCCTTGGACATTTCACCTGTTTAGGCCTTGGTCGGCCTAGGTAATGCCGAGGTGTATAAGTACGAGGAAGTCCAAGTCTTCCCTCGTACCTGAGACTTGATGAATTATGTTTATGGCCCAATCCACTTGGGCCTTGCTCGGACAAGCCCATGTTCGTATCTCGGTTTATACTGTTCATTGGCCCCCGACTTTCTAGCTTGACTTATGACGAGGAGAAAGTGATCTCATCCTCGGCCTACGAGAATACGAACAGGCGTCACGTGGCAATGTCGCTTCAATATCTGTGTCGTTCCATTATTCGCCAGTTACTAGTGCAAATGATGGGGTGTTGTCCACTAGGTCTGACATGTCTTGGGAACCCACCAACGCATTAAATATTGGGGGTAAGGACGGAGCCATACCCGTTTGACCCGTTTTGCTTTGGGTTTGACCCATACTTGAGGGTATAAAATCAAAGTTCCCCTTCAATTTCAACCTTTATCAACCTTGGCGTTTGAGAGCGTATTAACAGGATTCAATATCGTTCTTCGTGTTCTTGATTTCGAGTTGCCCAGAATCGTCAGAGACGCTTGAATCGCCCGCTCGTTTTCATTCATCTTCATCGAAAACAAGTATAATCGCTTTTCCCTTACTGATTTCTATCTTTAACTTGTATTTTCTAGGGTTTTGCTTGGATGTGATTTTTGAGAAACCGCCATTGTTATTCCTTTTGAAGCTTTTCCGAGTTTCTTGTATTTGAACAATTTCTTGAACCCATTCTACCCCTTTATACCCTTTTAGCAATGACCCGTTCTTGGGAACATGAACCTCGTGAAATTCTTGGCTACCACAAGGGAAATGTTAGGGTTTAGCGAAGGGATAGGGGGCCATGGTTGTTGGTGATCCTGATGGAAATAGGGGAAATATTGACGAGATATGGATGTTCGAGGGAAGATATCCGCTATCTGAGCAAATTTAGGATTGACCGAGTTGATTCCATGTCCCCAAGTATGGTGGTATTTCACACCTGGGATGAGATGATTGAACACATCATTCTCTTCTACCTGATGCCAGACCATTTTAGTCGTCCTCATTTGAGTGGTAAGGCTCCCTCCTCGGCCTTATTATAAATGACGAGGAGGGGCAATCTTCCTCTTCCCCGTCCTTATGCCTTGGGGCTTTTGCTAACTCTTGTTCCTCAGTTTTATGCAGATATGAAGGGAAGAGGAAGTGAAGCCAGCACTAGTGGTCCCTCGACCTCGGCTAATATAGTTGACGCCTTTGTAGAGGGAGAGCAAGTAGAGGGACGAGGGAGAGCAGGCCGAGGTAGGGCTTACCAACCCAGGCCAAGGCTAGCTAAGGCCGGGGAGCCAATGCTAGTGGTCTTATACTCGAAATACGGAGTGCCAAGGGAGGAGTATAGATTAACTTATCTCGGTCATCCGACCTTTGAAGACGAGAGAGAGAGGCATCTGTTCTATTACAGCCTGAACCACATCCATTTCTATTTCAAACAATTCCAGCAGGGACTTCGTCTTCCCTTAGATCCCTTTATAAATGAGTTTTTAGGAGATATGCAAGCCGTCCTGGCTATGCTCGGAGCAGCCAACGTGGTTAGGGTCCTTGTAGGCTTCATAATTTTATGTCGTAGCTTGGGGTTCGAGCCTACCCAATCTGCTTTCCATCATTTCTTCTCTGTAAGCTATATCAAGGATACCAAGCTCATAGTAATAAGGAGTGATTCTAAGAAGCAAAATATCATCCTTCCCATGTCTAGAAAAGTATCTAGCTGGGATAACCACGTAATTAGAGTGGAGAGCCGACAAGGCTGGGAGTTCGCTTCTCCTTCTCATGAGCCTGCTGCGCCCAAGGCGGTGTTACGAGCTGAATGGTCTGATGCCTTGATAGCTCGACTTACGGAGTTTTCCGGGGTAGGTCTCCTTGATTGGTCGGTTTTGGAGACGGATGATCGCTACTATATCCAAGCCAGTATAATGCCGGGACCTAGGGACGGTCTGGAGCCTCTCGTCCCCATCTCTAGGGGTAGGAGATTCAATGACTGGAGGATCCATCCTGGTCTGGTCTTCCATTCTGATTGTGCTCGTTGCCAGCTTGATCCAAAGGATCAATGTCTTATAGAGGAGGACGTCGTAGGCTATAATTCCTCTTTCCTCGTATTTTGTTACAAATATTTCTTGTTATTTTATCCATATCGTAATCTAATGTCTCTTCCTCGTATTTGTAGATCTAACACCCGAACAAGAAGTTGAGATGGCCTCTAAGAGTGTTGATCCTCGGGAGTTGATCAAGATCAAAATGCGGGCAGCCAAGACCTCGGCTGTCGGCCAGAGGAAAGACGAGGCAACCCGTCGTCAATTGCTCCTGTCTAGCAAGGAAGCTGCTGCCGTCCCCGTTAAGCCGGCCAGATAGGTCGTTAACGTGGAGACTCCAGGGAGCCAATAGAAACAACCAATCGAGGGGCATAGCCCCCAAATTCCAACCATTGAAGCCGAGGAGAGACAGACCGACTCCCCGACTGCCAAGGAAACGGACCTCGCTCATAGGTCCTCGAGACAGAAGAGGCCTCATTCTCGTGCTGTCGAGGATGAACCTGCTGCTAAGAGGGATGCTGATGCCTCCTCTCCTCCATTGCTCACTCCTCATATCGTCAAAACTTGTCCCGAGGCCGAGCAGCTAGCTCGGCAACTCATTGCCTCGCCTCAACCAATTAGAGGCCTTAATGTACTAGCCAGTGAGGGCCCCCATGTCAAGCTGGGCCAAGAAGTTGTCAAAAGGGCCATGGACAAGGAGCTTCTCCAGGACTTACTAAAGGCCAAAAATAGTAAGGAGAACATGGCCAACAGGAAGGGCTTGATGCTTGCCGAGGTAATTATCTCGTCTTTTAACCTCGTACTTTGTACTTGGTATTTTTACTAAATTTTGCTGATGTTGCTTTTACTTTCGTAGTTTGTTACCATGGTGGAATATGAAAATATCCAAAACAAAGCCTTGGATGAGCAGATAGCTAAGCTCAAGGCCAGACTGGGAAAGGGAGAGGCCGAGATGGCTGTAGCTGCTGAGTTGCTGAAGGCCAGGGATGAGGAGCTGGAGGCCGAGAAGGCGGCCAAGGCAAAGGCCGAGGAGGCAATGAAGATGGCCGAGGAGGCCAAGATCCGGGCTAAGGAGGCCCTCAAGTTAATGGATGTCGAGATGGCCGAGCTAGAGGAGCTCAAGGCTGAGGCACTCAAGGCTGCCGAGGTAGCTGCTGCTAAAAACCTGGAGCTGGAGGCCAACATTACCTTCAAGGAAGAGGAGGCAATATCCCGGTTTAAGGACATCCCGGCCTTCAATGATGCCGTTAATGACAAAACAACCACCATGTTACAGGATGGCTATTTACACTTGGCTCGTCGGCTTATGGTGGACACCTCCCATGTCCTAGACTTGACAGCCATTACTCGGCTTATATGAAAGGACGGGTACGATGAAGCAGCTCAGGCTCTTCATTACCTTGTTCCTTATTCTGAATATAATTTAGAGGTGATAGCCGAGCTGGATGCTCACTCAGGCCGAGAAGCTTGGGTTCCTCCGTCCGTTGATCCTGATAATCTTAACGCTTTAGTTGAAAGGATCGAGGACGAGATGGAAGTGGATATAGAGGGGATGACCATTGAGGAGCCGATCAACGAGGAAGATCAAGTTGACGCTGTGAATGTGTGCCCAAATTCTAATTTTTTGATTTTAGATCGGATTCACACGAGTTTGAAAACATCCGGTTTAATTTGAAAAACGGAGTCACCACGCCATTTTGATTTCCTCAAAACTTTGAAAAAAAGGATTTTAGGGTTCGGAGGTTAAGTTACCCCTTGGGAAGAACGGATCTTCGTTCACCCAAGGTGCCTTGCCGTAGCAAGTCTCCCTAGATTCCATTTTTCGTGCTTGCTTGCGTGCTTTCTTGTGTGCATGTGTTGAAAAGAGAAAAGGGGGGGGGGAATGTCCCAAGTTGTCTTCCGGACGTACAAACCATTTAATTGGTTGTCGCTCGGGATTCCTTGGATTTTTATGTGTTCGGGACTTTGATCCCGTCCTCATCTTGGACTTGTGATCATCACTATTTGACCTTGGGTCTTGCGTGATCAAGAGAAGGACTCTCTTTTACAATCCAAAATGGGGTTCTTTAGGAAAGGAATGACCTTAGCCCATCAATCCTACGCCTTGAGACGATTGAGCTTATATGGGAGCTATCATGCTCGTCTCAAGCAATAATCGGAGATATAGGTTCAAAGTTTATCCCTTTCTAAAGAGATTGCGGCACCTTTAATGGAAGAAACGATGTAAAGATAGGATCTTTACACCTGTCCGTTCCGAAGGTGGTTAATGGGGACATGGGGGAATGCATGTAAAAATGACATTTTAGTGAAAAGATGACATTTTTAGGTACAAAGGATGCTCTTTGATTTGCAAAGGATGCTTTTTGGTGTAAAGAAAGGATTTTTTATGCAAAGGATGCTCTTTGATTTGCAAAGGATGCTTTTTGGTGTAAAGAAAGGATCTTTAATACAAAGGATGCATTTTTGATGTAAAGAAATGATCTTTAATGCAAAGGATGCATTTTTATGTATAAAATTGAGTTTTAGGGTGCAAAGGATGCAATTTGAGTATAAAGATTACATTTTTATATGCAAAGGATGCATAAAGATATCATTTTTATGTGAAAAAGGGACTTTTAGGTGCAAAGGATGCACCTTTAATACAAAGATTACATTTTTATGGGCAAAGGATGCTTATTTCATGCAAAGGATGCAAAGGGGGAAGGGGTATGATTTATATGAATAAAGATTTGATCTTTAACAACAAATACCAAGTCCCAAGCAAGATAATGGTAATATATGAATGCAAGGAGCAATTATATCACATAAACAAGCATAATGCAAGGTAAAGGGGTGAGAGGTTACCAATGGTGGTGACCTCTTATTCTTTGGATCTTGCCTAGTGGATGGACCAACTTGGAAGGCTTCAAGGAGGAGGGAGGTGGCTTCTTGGCACTCTTCCACTTCTTGGATTTTCGCAGCATGGCTTGAACAGAGCTTTTGGTGCTGAATATGGTCTGTTGTTGTTGTTTAAAATGGGTAGAGGAGGGCTCTATTTATAGACAGTTTGGATAAGGCTAATGAGGCCGTGCGGCTAGGAGTCTTCTCCTAATGCAGCCGTGCGGCATTATCCTGTATGACTCAGCATGTTTCTAGAATCATGCAAGGTGGCACTTCTAGAAGGTTTTCCATATTAAGGAAAACGTGCCCTTTTAATTTAAATCAGTCCCTTCATTCCTCGGAAGGTTCGGAACGATTCGAATTGCTCCCTGACTTTAGGAAAGTCCAGGGAATTGCCGAAAAACTTAACCGGAAGGCATGAGCCAGATTTGGGTACTTACAGAAGCCCCTCGGCAACGTCACTTGCAGGGCGAGTGGGGTTGTCGATAGAAAAGGATCCGATCTGGCGAATGACGAGACGGATTGGGTGACCAAGGTGGTCGAGTGGCTGAACCTTCGGAAGGCTACCTACGTATCCCAAGTGGGAATCAAGCCAGGCCGTAGTTCAGAAAAGATCCACAGGGGAATGGCGGAGAGAAACTGGTCTCTTGCTGGGAAAATAGAAGAGAAAGAGACCTAGGAGGTCAGGCGATTGATCCTACTGGGGATATGCTAGAAGTGACCGATGTGGTCGGATATTTGGACCTCTATGAGGGGCTACTTCACCACTGAGGAGTGATGAATGACAAAGGGGTGACCAATGTGGTCTGATGGCTGGACCTTTATGAAAGGCTGCCTCACCACTGAGGAGCGGTGATGGAAAAGGGTGACCACTGCGGTCGGATGGCTGGACCTTTTATGAAAGGCTACCTACGTATCCCGGAGGAATCAAGCCTTGATCGTAGTTAAAGCATCACTAGATAGTTAGGAACGATGTCTAGGATCCTTGAGGTTTTGACAATTAATGGAGGTTGTCACCTGAGGTGACTAAAGCTTACGTCACTATCGAGGAGATAGAGGTAGCTTAAGTTTGGAAAACTTGAGCGTACTTCTCAATGTGTGATAGAGGTAGCTTAAGTTTGGAGAACTTGAGCGTACTTCTCTATTCGTGATAGAGGTAGCTTTAGTTTGGAGAACTTGAGCGTACTTCTCTATTCGTGATAGAGGTAGCTTAAGTTTGGAGAACTTGAGTGTACTTCTCAATCTGTGATAGAGGTAGTTTAAGTTTGGAGAACTTGAGCGTACTTCTCTATTCGTGATAGAGGTAGCTTAAATTTGGAGAACTTGAGCATACTTCTCTATTCGTGATAGAGGTAGCTTAAGTTTAGAGTTCTGACAATTCGGAGGTTGTCACCTAGCGTCCTTCCGTTATAACGGAAGTAACGGAGGCGACTGGGGAGGAAAGTCTATTTGCATAGGAGATAACGAATATCTTTTGGAAAACGAAGTTATCCTAGTTAAAGGATGACAGGAATTATATGTCCAAGTGAGAAGTCCAAGGGCAAAACTGTAATTTCTGCTCAGGGCGAAAGAAGCCGCCCGGCGTGAGACGCGGGCAAAAGAAGCCGTACGGCTATAAGTCTGATTTTTCAAGATTATTTAAAACAGATTTGAACGGGCATTGGGCATTGGGCATTGTTGCCGCCCATCTACTGCCGAGGAAGAGAGAGAGGAGGGAGAGAATTTCTTCAAAATCCTTCAATTCCCTTGCTTCTATTGATTAAGATGGATCCGGAGGGGAATCCTATGCCAAGGCAAGCAAGAAGGAACATCTCCGAGACCGCTCGAAGGAGGAGGAAGGAGCTCGTCCGCACGGAGAGGAAGTATGACTTCCTTACGCCTCCATCGGAGCTCTATCCGGGCAGGAGGGAGCATAAATCGACGAATCCTCAATCGGTTGGGGTAAGCGTTCTTAATTTGCTCAATTCCTTCGATTTTGATTGAATTTTGATTGACTCTAGGGCTTGACTCGATTTTTAGGAATTTCTCGAATTTTTCTAGGATTTTTGATGATGATTTTGGAATATTAATGATTAACCTATGAGGCTAAGAAGATGAACAAACATGCATGTTGTAAGTACCCAAATCTGGCTCATGCCTTCCGGTTAAATTTCCCGGCAATTTCGGTAAGTTTCCCGGTAATTCCCCGGACCTTCCTAGTGTTCCGGAAATGTTCTGGAACAGTCCCAAATTAAATTAAGGGCTGAAGGGAGCCTTCCTAATTAAGAAACACGTTTTTCTTAATTAGGAAGAGGGTTCTAGAATTTGCCACCTTGCATGGTTCTAGAAATGCTGAGTCACAATGGATAATGCCGCACGGCTGCATTAGCTCAGCCGGCTCCTAGCCGCACGGCTTCATTAGCCTTATCCAGCATCGCCTATAAATAGAGCCCTCCCTCTACCCATTTCAACACACAACATTACCACCCCAAAAACAATACACCCACAATCGCCACTCCCAAGACGTGAAGAATATTGGTGAAGGCTCAAGAAGGTGAAGAAGAAGCTAAAGAAGCCATCTCCCTCCTCCTTGAAGACCCAAGACCAACCTCTCCTCCTAGCTCCGTCCGAAGAAACAAAGGAAGCCATTGGTAACCTCGCACGCCCTAACCTTGCATTTTAATTAATATACTTGCTCATTGCATTCATATATCTTGCTTGGGACTTGGCATTCATAGTTAAAGATCATATCTTTATCATCCCCTTCCCCTTTTGCATGCATTAAGACATCATTTGTCATATAAATGTAGTCTTTTTCATAAAGGTGCATCCTTTGCACCTAAAATCCCCATTTTTAAATAAAAATGTCATCTTTATGCATCATTTGCATATAAAAATCCAATCTTTTCAATAAAAATGCATCCTTTGCATTCAAAACCCTTTTTCATGCATCACTTGCATAAAAATCCTATCTTTATGCATCACTTGCATAAAGATCATGTCTTTTAATCAAAAAAGCATCATTTGCAAACCCAAAAATGTCATCTTTCCATTAAAGTGTCATTTTTCATCATGCATTTCCCCCTTTCCCCCAACCTTGGAACGGACCGGTGTAAAAGATCCTATCTTTACATCGTTCCTTCCATTAAAGGTTCACGATTTCTTTGGAAAGGGATAACCTTGAACCCTATATCTTCGATTATCGCTTAAGAAAGAGTATGAAGCCTCTATACGAGCTCGACCGTCTTAAAGTGTAGGATTGATGGGCTAAGGACCCTCCTTTTCTAAAGAACCTCATCTTTGACCAAAAGAGAGTCATTCTCTCGATCACGCAAGTCCCGAGGGTCCCGAGGTTAAAATGCGATGATCACAAGTCATAAGATGAGGACGGGATCATAATCCCAAATACATAAAATTCCAAGGAATCCCGAGCGACAACCAACAAATGGTTTGTACGTCCGGAAGACAACTTGGGACATTCCCCCCTCCCTTTTTTCTCAAACACATGCACACAAGAAAGCACGCAAGCAAGCACGACATCGAAATCTTGGGAGACTTGCTCCGGCAAGGCACTTTGGGTGAACGCCAAACGTTCTTCCCAAGGGGTAACTTAACCTCCGAACCCAAGTAAAAACCTTTTTTTCAAAGTTTTGAGGTAATCAAAATGGCGTGGCGACTCCGTTTTTCAAATAACTCGGATGTCTTCAAACTCGCGTGAATCCAACAAAATTTGGGCACCACATTCACAGTTTGGCGACTCTGCTGGGGAAAATCCCAAAGGAGAAAAGCTTTATTTTCAAAAAAAAAAAAAAAAAAAAAAATCGATACTCGGTATATAGGTGGAAACCACTTACCCTTCCCGTACACTCCCCGACGTGGGAGTTGGGATAACCGGTGGTTTAACAATCCACGTACCGCATCCCTTTGCGAAAAACAATTTTGAAAAAAAATAAAAGAAAGCTTTTCCCTTTGAGCGGGTTAGACTCCCATCACCGATTTCATTAATCGTGCTTGCTTTCTTTACCATGCATTGCATCATTTGCATCTTGGAATTTGTGCATACTTTGAAACGGGAAACAACCCGAAGAATAGCAAAAGGAGTGGAACCTGGAAAATTGATCCATGCGCCGTACGGCTCAATCCTCCTTGGATTCCCGACCGGGCGACCTCGGTGGCAATTCCACCGGGAAAAATTGAGGTTAATCGGCGATCCTAGCGGCTTGGGGCTACTTAGCTCCATGATCGATCGAGGCTCCTTAAAATTTACGTGCTTACGTGTTGCATTTTCCCCGTCCCAAAAATCATTCCTTTAAAACACATTTCGAAAATCTCTCGTTTTAACTCAAAAAGGAACATTTTTAGGAGACCGCACACTACGCGCACCCGATATATCACCGTACACTTTGCACGCACGTCCTTCAAACCCGAGGGTGGTTCCAGTGCAGCCACGGACAGCCTTACGATGCTCCCCGGCGCGCACGGAATCATCCCAACCTCCCCATGGCAGCCGGTGTCGACCAATGCACGGTCCCGTGTCACACGTTTCAAAAATCCGTGACTTTTGGTTGGTTTTTGGTCTAGTCCGTGTCATATAGCCCAGTTGCATACCCTCGTAAAGGTCAAACCTTAGTTCATAACGGAAGAAGAACTCTGCCAAAATTCCGACAAGGAAAAATTGGCGAGATCTCAACTCCGACATTGACTATTGACCTTGACCTGCACGGAATGCGTAAGAGTCAAGACCGAGTCTTTGCCAAGAAATCAAAAGATCTTTCGCTCAAGCGAAGCTCTGCCAAAATTCCGACAAGGAAAGATTGGCAAGATCTTGACCCGGCATTGACTTCGATTCTAACTCACGCCCGGCGTATGCAACGAAGTTCAATGTGACACTGTGTCATCCGGCTTTTGCCGCCCGACCCATGCCTATTATCTTCTCGGACATTACCGAAAGTCAAAACGTCATTCGCTCAAGCGAAACTCTGCCAAAGATCCGTCAAGGCAGAGAGACGAGACTTTCCCGGTATTGCCTTAACTATAATCCGCATCGCTCGTGCGTTGAAAGGTCCTATGACCCGCTAGACCCGATAGGAGCGTTCTTTACTCTCGGTCGGTGGGATCCGCGTGCCCTATAGGACCCTCGCCCGGGGCTGTCCACCCTGGGAGGTCGAAATACAGGTGGAATACGAGGGGCTTATAGACGTAGTGACGGAACCCACTGATCCAGGATTTAGAGTAGTTGCGAAAAAGAAGGGCAAACCCCCCTTTTCCAACCAAATAGGAATAAATAAAAGACATGATTTTAAGTAAACTTGAACAATTAATGTAATCATAATTGCATTTTCTTATCTCTGAAACCCCTAATCGAGACCTCCTTGGTCCGATTTCTGATTTTCCTATCTCTGAAATCCCTAATCGAGACCTCCTCGGTCCGATTTCTGATTTTCCTATCTTGACCTTTCATGGTCAAATCCTTAATCGAGACCTCCTCGGTCCGATTTCAGATTTTTCATCTCGACCTTTCATGGTCAAACCCCTAATCGAGACCTCCTCGGTCCGATTTCTGATTTTCCTATCTCTGAAATCCCTAATCGAGACCTCCTCGGTCCGATTTCTGATTTTCCTATCTTGACCTTTCATGGTCAAATCCTTAATCGAGACCTCCTCGGTCCGATTTCAGATTTTTCATCTCGACCTTTCATGGTCAAACCCCTAATCGAGACCTCCTCGATCCGATTTCTGATTTTCCTATCTTGACCTTTCATGGTCAAATCCCTAATCGAGACCTCCCCGGTCCGATTTCAGATTTTTCATCTCGACCCTTCATGGTCAAACCCCTAATCGAGACCTCCTCGGTCTGATTTCTGATTTTCCTATCTCGACCTTTCATGGTCAAATCCCTAATCGAGACCTCCCCGGTCCGATTTCCGATTTTCCTATCTTGACCTTTCATGGTCAAATCCTTAATCGAGACCTCCTCGGTCTGATTTCAGATTTTTCATCTTGACCTTTCGAGACCTCCTCGGTCCGATTTTCGATCTTCCATCTCCCGACCTTTCATAGTCAAATCCTTAATCGAGACCTCCTCGGTCCGATCTTCAATTTCTGATCTCGACCTTTCAAGGTCTCATATTTTCCGATCAATTAGGATTAGGAGAAAATGTGTTTTGAGTAAAACTTAAGCGATAAGTGCATGTTACTTGAGCCTTTGGCCTAAACACTTACCTCCAAGTCTAAATCTTACCTACCTTACCTATCCTCGAGTCTAAACCTTTCCTACCCCTTTCCCGCAGCGAGAAGGAAGTGGACGAGAATACTGGGTCGCCGGCTTTCCGTAAAACCTTAGGTTCGCACAGCTTCATCGCCAGTCAGAATGGCAAGATTTGACAAAAACAATGAGGGTGCGGGAAGTCAGATAGTTAGGAAGGAAGAGTTAGTCCTGGCCTTGGAAAGTGCCCATAAGGTTCATAAGGAACAGCAAGCCATGCTTATCGATGCGCTCCGTCGTCATGGGGTTCAGATAGTGGTCGAGTCCAACGGTTCCCTGGTTATGGTAGAAGATGAGACTCCAGAAGTAGCCATCTCAGCTCCCTCAGCCTATAACCAATACCTTCCTCCATCAACATATGATCCCTTGCCAAGGACCACTTCTCCTCAGTCCTTTCCAACATCCCAGCCATCGTGGCCCCATCGCCCTCAGTTCCTCAGAACCGATTGGGCTTCACCCCACCTATCCCTCAGTTTCAGCAGTACTTGCCAGTTTATGCTCCGGCTTCACATAATCAGTTTGAGCCATGTGGCTACGTTCTGAGACCTCTATACCCGCCTGAATGCAATCATGAGTTGCCAAAAGAAAATTCGGATGATTCAAGTTTTCAGCTATCACCTACCGGACTTAATGAATTCAGCCGTCGGGCCACTCGCTTGCTACTATGGCTCCCTCTCGCCGATACAAGTCCTGTTGCGAGAGTCCCCGTTGACCCCCATGTGGCAATACTAATGGAGCAAGTGAAACAAATGCAAGAGAAGCTTGACCTCATGATGAGTATCAATACTCCCTTGACCCAAGATGTTGAACCAGGCAAGGAAATGACTCCACCAAGCATAACCCAATGCCATCGCACTAAGCGGCAAAGAATCAGACTACCGGCTCGGCTCTCACAAAGGAAAGGGTGTCGTAGCTTCCTTCACCAAATCCAACAAAGTGGAACCAACTCGGACAATGGAAATCCAAGCCTGGAGAACAAAGAATGTCTCCCGAAAACCCCGCTCCTTCATTTTGACAATGCGGAGATGCCTTTAAGCAAGATGCTGGAAAAACTGATGAAAGAAAAGCTGATAAAGCCATTGGAAAATTGGAAGCCCAGGAACCACAATGCTCAGTTGGATGAGTCTAAGCATTGTCTTTTCCATCAATACCCTGGACACGACACCGATGATTGCACCTATTTGAGCTATGAGATCCAGTGGTTGATAGAAGATGGGAAGCTCGAGAACCTCCATGGGCCAAAAACAGAAAGCTATGGTAAGAGGTCGATTCGGGAAGTGGAAGGTCAGAAACGTCAGCCTGATAATTTTGGGATGCCCATGAGCAAAGTTTTCGATGATTTGATGAAACGAGGCCTTCTCACACCTCTCGAGAATTATAAGCCGAGAAACCCAAGTAGAGTTGACAGGACCAAGTTCTCGCGAGTACCACAAGCATTTTGGTCATGTGATGCATAAGTGTGTGGATCCGAAGAAAGAAATTCAAATGGCCGATCTACGAAGGAAAGCTCAAGTTACCCGGGCAAACCCAACCCGCGAAGAGTAGCTAGACTAGGGTCTACTTATCCTTAAGTAAGATTAAAAAAAAAAAAAAAAAAATAGTCTCTCAGTCAACCTTCGTAGGTTCTAGTACTTTTCTCTTTCAATCAAGTCCTCTACGGACATTGTATTTAATCTTCAATTTTCTATAAAAGAGTCTTCTTCTTTTCTTGCTAGACTTAAGACATTATTTGCATACCTACATTACATTTAATGAAATGGTTTTATTTTATATGATCACTTGCATTGCTCAACAAATAATCTCTCGAAATAATTAACATTCTGATTAATCGGTGTGAGAAAGTCAACTAATGCCATCAAGCCATACACCTTCCTTACCCCACAAAAGGCCTCCATCAAGCCATACACTTTCCTTACTTCACAAAAAGGCCTTCATTAAACCATACACTTTCCCAATCATGCCCCCACCTTCATCTTGACCAAGTCAACGACGGCGGCAACATCAAGGGACAACAAGAAGCCACTCAGCTTCGAAAGATCGACCCCGTGGTGACAACAACCTAGGAGCTTGGCTTAGACCTCAAGGGTATCAAGAATGTTCAAGCAGGGGCTCGCCTTGGCCCTCAAGTACTTCAGAAAATAAAAAAAATCTTAGTGCAAAAAGAGTAATGCCCAGCTAGGCTGAAAATCCCAAAAAAAGGGCAGTCTAGGCAAAAAACAGGGTTGCACATTAAAAAAAAAAAAAAAAAAAATGAGGCCAAAGACCCAGCACCGCCAATCAAAAGCTTGACGGACAGACAAGATCAAAGCTCAGAGAATGAAAGTTGTCGATAACAATGGGGCGGTCGAAGCAAAGCCAGAAGCACTTCATAAGCCTGCAGGCACGTGCAAATCCTTTCTTCCCCAATGAAAGAGGAAGCAATCAGAAGCAGCCGTCCAAGAATGACTTGGTCAAGGAATCATCCCGAGGCCCACGCCTCATCATCCAATCTTCTCATCCTAGCCTTTTCACTAAAGGAACCACAAATCCCATTTCCCAAAACAATCCGGCCAAGGCCGAACTACGGAAACCTGAGCTCCTCACAATGAGGGGAACGTAGGCAACCAGAAATGGCCCGGTCATAAGCATATTCAAATCCCAGAGAATTCGGTCTCATCAAATGACCTCTCCCATGGACACAGTCAGATCCCAGGAAACCCGGTCTCATCAATGACCTCCCTATACACAAACCTTTCTTTCACACCAGCCAACCTTGATCCGCGGCATTGGTTGACTTTCTCCTCATGACTAATAAGAATGTTTTTTCATATCGAGATTAGTGGTTGAATAACCCGAACATTAATAAAGGGTTTTAAGCAATCTTGTGATCATCGTAAATAAAACAAGTTTTCAGATGTCTTGACAAGTCTTCTCTTTCTACATCTTAGGAAAAATAGTGCTAAACACTGATTTTCTGTCAGCAGGGGCTTCCATACACTTTTACCAACCTTTCTACGCTTATACTCTCTCAAAAGAGTCAAACACAAAGCGAGTTTTGTGCCTACATCGAATAAGGCCGTCAAAATAACACAAAATTGGGATCTATTCCCACCTTTCGAAAAATATGCCCCTGCATGTATATATCTTCCTAAATTTCTTCTCTTCGTCCACATCTTCTTAAGGTTGACTGATTGATTAAAGAAAATAAAAGAAAAAAAAAAAGAGAAAAAAGGATAGGTTCTCCCTCTTCTGCTACAATTCGCATTAGGGCTGCCTCGAAACTCTCCAAGGCTGGGGCTTTGCCAAGCCATTCCTTTAAACTGGGGCTTCTTTAGCCATGTTTGGGGTTCGCATCGGGTTCTTCACTAGGTCCCTAGATAGATTCGATTTTGGTCAGATCAACCTCAGGATCACTTTCGCAGTACCAATCATATTGGGATTTTTGCTAGGTCATCAGATTGGGGCTTCATCAAGTCACTTGTCCGTAACCTAAAACTTTGCCTACTCAGTTCATCCAACCGGGGCTTTGCCAGTGAAAGGATCTTTCCTTACTTCAATAAGATATAGGGCTTTTGCAGAGAGTATTTCCTTAGACCGGGGCTTCGATAAGTTGCATCCATCCCTAGAAGAGAGGTTTGGTCACTTCAACATCTGCTTTGGTTGTAAAAGCCTGTCAGCATCAGCTTCAAATGCCAGAATGTGAGAAAGGAACATTCATCGAGACTCGAGGTTTAAACCCAGTCTCAGCCCAAGAGGGAAATCCAGTCCACGTTGACAACATCTCAGCAACAACAACAGTTCAGTCCGCAACCAATGGATACAACCCCACCTGTTTGAAACCCGTCTTAAACGATTCCCAAACACAATTCCATATGTACATCCAGACCCGGTCCCTACCATGTTTCCAAGAAAAAATCACCCCTAGGCTCAAGTAACGTGCCAATTGCTAATGATAACATTTTTTCCTAAAAAGCGCCTCCGTTACTTCCGTTATAACGAGATAACACTGTGCGACGCTTCCTAATTGTCAAAAAAAAAAAATCCAACTCTAGCTACCTCTATCACAGATTGAGAAGTATGCTCAAGTTTGTCCAGCTATAGCTACCTCTATCTACTCGATAGTGACGTAAGCTTTAGCTTCCTCAGGTGACAACCTCCATTAATTGTCAAAACCTCAAGGATCCTAGACATCGTTCCTAACCTATCTAGTGATGTTTGAACTACGATCAAGGCTTGATTCCTCCGGGATACGTAGGTAGCCTTTCATAAAAAGGTCCAGCCATCCGACCACATTGGTCACCTTTTTCTTTCCCCATTCCTCAATGGTGCGTAAGCTTTTCATAAAAGTCCAACTATCTGACCACATTGGTCACCCCCCTTTATTTGGCACATTCCCAGTAGGATCGGCCGTTTGACCTCCTAGGTCACCCTGTTTCCATCCTTATAGTAAGGGACCAGTATCTCTTCGCCATGCCCCAAGAGGAATCAGGCATGTGACCTCTTTGGTCACCCAATTCCAACCCGTATCGGCAATTCCAAACCCAATTCCAAAGGTTCTGTAAAGTACAATTCAGGCTACCTATCTTATGCGACAAACCTAGCCACTTGGAATACTGAGTCGTGCGACATACTTAGCCCAGGTGGCTGGATTTTACAATTTTGCTCCTGAAGGCTCAATTTTACAATTTCGTCCCCATAGGCCTGTTTTACCCTTTCGTGCCCCCGGCATTTTCAATCATTTTCAATCAAATTTTCCCTCCAAAGGCTCCCCGAGGCTTATTTTACAAATTTACCCCCGTGGCTCATTTTATTTGCCTTTGGCATTTTTAATTCACTTCTTTTACAAAATTATCGGAGTACGTCCCACTTCTTTTACAAAAATTATCTAGTACACCCCACTTTCTTTACAAAAATCATTGAGTCCTTCTTACTTCTTTACAAAATGCATTCTCTCTCGCGATCTCCGTCATTCCAAGGTGGAAGAATGACATTTCGCTCTATCTTTCGATCTCCGTTATTCCAAGGTGGAAGAATAACATTTCGATCTCTCTCGCGATCTCCGTCATTCCAAGGTGGAAGAATGACATTTCGCTCTATCTTTCGATCTCCGTTATTCCAAGGTGGAAGAATAACATTTCGATCTCTCTCGCGATCTCCGTCATTCCAAGGTGGAAGAATGACATTTCGCTCTATCTTTCGATCTCCGTTATTCCAAGGTGGAAGAATAACATTTCAATCTCTCTCGCGATCTCCGTCATTCCAAGGTGGAAGAATGACATTTCGCTCTATCTTTCGATCTCCGTTATTCCAAGGTGGAAGAATAACATTTCGATCTCTCTCGCGATCTCCGTCATTCCAAGGTGGAAGAATGACATTTCGCTCTATCTTTCGATCTCCGTTATTCCAAGGTGGAAGAATAACATTTCGATCTCTCTCGCGATCTCCGTCATTCCAAGGTGGAAGAATGACATTTCGCTCTATCTTTCGATCTCCGTTATTCCAAGGTGGAAGAATAACATTTCGATCTCTCTCGCGATCTCCATCATTCCAAGGTGAAAGAATGACATTTCGCTCTATCTTTCGATCTCCGTTATTCCAAGGTGGAAGAATAACATTTCGATCTCTCTCGCGATCTCCGTCATTCCAAGGTGGAAGAATGACATTTCGCTCTATCTTTCGATCTCCGTTATTCCAAGGTGGAAGAATAACATTTCGATCTCTCTCGCGATCTCCGTCATTCCAAGGTGGAAGAATGACATTTCGCTCTATCTTTCGATCTCCGTTATTCCAAGGTGGAAGAATAACATTTCGATCTCTCTCGCGATCTCCGTCATTCCAAGGTGGAAGAATGACATATCTCTCTCTCTTTCGATCTCCATTACTCCAAGTTGAAGGAATAACATTTCGATCTCTCTCTGCGATCTCCGTCATTCCAAGGTGGAAGAATGACATTTCGCTCTTTCTTTCGATCTCCGTTATTCCAAGTGGAAGGAATAACATTTCGATCTCTCTCGCGATCTCCGTCATTCCAAGGTGGAAGAATGACATTTCGCTCTCTCTTTCGATCTCCGTCATTCCAAGGTGGAAGAATGACATTTCGATCTCTCTGCGATCTCCGTCATTCCAAGGTGGAAGAATGACATTTCGCTCTTTCTTTCGATCTCCGTTATTCCAAGTGGAAGGAATAACATTTCGATCTCTCTCGCGATCTCCGTCATTCCAAGGTGGAAGAATGACATTTCGCTCTCTCTTTCGATCTCCGTCATTCCAAGGTGGAAGAATGACATTTCGATCTCTCTCGCGATCTCCGTCATTCCAAGGTGGAAGAATGACATTTCGCTCTCTCTTTCGATCTCCGTCATTCCAAGGTGGAAGAATGACATTTCGATCTCTCTCGCGATCTCCGTTATTCCAAGTTGAAGGAATAACATTTCGCTCTCTCTTTTTCGATCTCCGTCATTCCAAGGTGAATGACATTTCGCTCTCTCTTTCGATCTCCGTTATTCCAAGTTGGAAGAATAACATTTCGATTCAGTCAAAGCTCGAACTACGACCTGGCTTGATTCCTCCGGGATACGTAGGTAGCCTACTTTAGGTTCAGCCAATTCGTCACATTTGACGCCCCCCTTTCCCCAGTGGATTCCGAACTACGATCAAGGCTTGATTCCTCCAGGATACGTAGGTAGCCTTTTATAAAAGGTCCAGCCATTCGACCACTTCGGTCACCCTGTTCCTTCGTCGCTCCTCAGTGATGAAGTAATCCCTCATAGAGACCACCTTGGTCACTTCTAGCATATCCCCGAGGATCAATTGCTTGACCTCCTAGGTCATTTTCTATTTTCCCCAAAGAAGAGACCAGCTTTTCTCTTCTCCCTTCCTCGCAGATCTTATTCCGAACTACGGCCAAAGCTTCGATTCCTCCGGGATACGTAGGTAGCCTTCCAAAAGGTTCAGCCACTCGACCGTCTCGGTCATCTAATCCGTCTCGGCATTCGCCAGATCGGATCCTTTTCTATCGACAACCCCACTCACCTTGCAAGTGACGTTGCCGAGGGGCTTCTGTAAGTACCCAAATCTGGCTCATGCCTTCCGGTTAAATTTCCCGGCAATTTCGGTAAGTTTTCCGGTAATTCCCCGGACCTTCCTAGTGTTTCGGAAATGTTCTGGAACAGTCCCAAATTAAATTAAGGGCTGAAGGGAGCCTTCCTAATTAAGAAACACGTTTTTCTTAATTAGGAAGAGGGTTCTAGAATTTGCCACCTTGCATGGTTCTAGAAATGCTGAGTCACAAT
The DNA here is from genome assembly GCA_022495995.1 of Adenophora triphylla var. japonica. Lineage (NCBI taxonomy): Eukaryota > Viridiplantae > Streptophyta > Magnoliopsida > Asterales > Campanulaceae > Adenophora > Adenophora triphylla. The sequence goes on from JAFEMH010001769.1 coordinate 170,650, forward strand.
GGATAATGCCGCACGACTGCATTAGCTCGCTGGCCCTAGCCGCACGGCTTCATTAGCCTTATCCAGACTTCCTATAAATAGAGCCCTCCTCTACCCATTTCAACACACAACATTACCACCCCAAAAACAATACACCCACAATCAGTCACTCCCAAGACGTGAAGAATATTGGTGAAGGTTCAAGAAGGTGAAGAAGAAGCTAAAGAAGCCATCTCCCTCCTCCTTGAAGACCCAAGCCCAACCTCTCCTCCTAGCTCCGTCCGAAGAAACAAAGGAAGCCATTGGTAACCTCGCACGCCCTAACCTTGCATTTTAATTAATATACTTGCTCATTGCATTCATATATCTTGCTTGGGACTTGGCATTCATAGTTAAAGATCATATCTTTATCATCCCCTTCCCCTTTTGCATGCATTAAGACATCATTTGTCATAAAAATGTAGTCTTTTTCATAAAGGTGCATCCTTTGCACCTAAAACCCCCATTTTTAAATAAAAATGTCATCTTTATGCATCATTTGCATATAAAAATCCAATCTTTTCAATAAAAATGCATCCTTTGCATTCAAAACCCTTTTTCATGCATCACTTGCATAAAAATCCTATCTTTATGCATCACTTGCATAAAGATCATGTCTTTTAATCAAAAAAGCATCATTTGCAAACCCAAAAATGTCATCTTTCCATTAAAGTGTCATTTTTCATCATGCATTTCCCCCTTTCCCCCAACCTTGGAACGGACCGGTGTAAAAGATCCTATCTTTACATCGTTCCTTCCATTAAAGGTTCACGATTTCTTTGGAAAGGGATAACCTTGAACCCTATATCTCCGATTATCGCTTAAGAAAGAGTATGAAGCCTCTATACGAGCTCGACCGTCTTAAAGCGTAGGATTGATGGGCTAAGGACCCTCCTTTTCTAAAGAACCTCATGTTTGACCAAAAGAGAGTCATTCTCTCGATCACGCAAGTCCCGAGGGTCCCGAGGTTAAAATGCGATGATCACAAGTCATAAGATGAGGACGGGATCATAATCCCAAATACATAAAATTCCAAGGAATCCCGAGCGACAACCAACAAATGGTTTGTACGTCCGGAAGACAACTTGGGACATTCCCTCCCTTTTTTCTCAAACACATGCACACAAGAAAGCACGCAAGCAAGCACGATTACTGAAATCTTGGGAGACTTGCTCCGGCAAGGCACTTTGGGTGAACGCCAAACGTTCTTCCCAAGGGGTAACTTAACCTCCGAACCCAAGTAAAAACCTTTTTTTCAAAGTTTTGAGGTAATCAAAATGGCGTGGCGACTCCGTTTTTCAAATAACTCGGATGTCTTCAAACTCGCGTGAATCCAACAAAATTTGGGCACCACATTCACACATGTGCAATTTTCTTAAGAAATAATGAGAATGACCCATTTTTTGAAAATAAATTGAGAAAATAATTGTCTAAGATGTGACGGAGTCCTTGCATGTGCTAGAACTAGGTCAATTTTTGATCATGGATGCTAAAACGGGATTTTGGATGATGAAAAGGATTCATGCATGCCATTTTTTTGAGAAAAATTAATGCTTATGTGCAAATAATTTTGAAAATTGTGATTTTGTGCTTAGGAGAGTAATATGCTTGACATGATGTGCTTCAAGTGATGAAAGACACGTTTTTCTATGCATAGGATGCTAGAAAAATTCTATGAATGCTTTTCTTTTGAAAACATGTGCACTTTTGAATATATGCATGCTTTTGAAATGAGGTGAAGGACTGACCCGTTTCTTTTGCTGTGCTTGTCTATAGGAGAACAAGTCTAGGGGGCCTTCCGAGATTGAAGTGAGGCTGTGGCAGAGGATGCCCGATTTTGCGAAGGATGGGGTGAACCCCAAGCAGCTAGTGAGGGCTACCGGCCTGGATTTATTTATTGAGGCTATCGGCAGAGGTATTCACATTACCTCAAAGAGCAAGGGCTTTATCCAGGCCCTCTCGGAGTTTTGGTGGGATACCACCCACAGCTTTCATCTTAGCTGGGGGGAGCTGACAGTGACACCTGCGGATTTCACTGCTATCACTGGCCTACAGTTCACCGGGAGGCCTATGACCTGGAGGAACCATATTACGGCGGAGGAGTTTAGAGCTTTGGTTGGATTTGAGTATAAAGATTACATTTTTATATGCAAAGGATGCATAAAGATATCATTTTTATGTGAAAAAGGGACTTTTAGGTGCAAAGGATGCACCTTTAATACAAAGATTATATTTTTATGGGCAAAGGATGCTTATTTCATGCAAAGGATGCAAAGGGGGAGGGGGTATGATTTATATGAATAAATATATGATCTTTAACAACAAATACCAAGTCCCAAGCAATATAATGGTAATATATGAATGCAAGGAGCAATTATATCACATAAACAAGCATAATGCAAGGTAAAGGGGTGAGAGGTTACCAATAGTGGTGACCTCTTCTTCTTTGGATCTTGCCTAGTGGATGGACCAACTTGGAAGGCTTTAAGGAGGAGGGAGGTGGCTTCTTGGCACTCTTCCACTTCTTGGATTTTCGCAGCAGGGCTTGGACAGAGCTTTTGGTGCTGAATATGGTCTGTTGTTGTTGTTTAAAATGGGTAGAGGAGGGCTCTATTTATAGGCAGTCTGGATAAGGCTAATGAGGCCGTGCGGCTAGGAGTCTTCTCCTAATGCAGCCGTGCGGCATTATCCTGTATGACTCAGCATGTTTCTAGAATCATGCAAGGTGGAACTTCTAGAAGGTTTTCCATATTAAGGAAAACGTGCCCTTTTAATTTAAATCATTCCCTTCATTCCTCGGAAGGTTCGGAACAGTTCCGAAATTGCTCCCGGACTTTAGGAAAGTCAGGGGAATTGCCGGAAAACTTAACCGAAAGGCATGAGCCAGATTTGGGTACTTACAGACGCTTAGACTCAGCTTGTCACTACTACCCTCGATGCCGAGCTGAATGCTGATGCAGATGAACAAGCTTTCTTCAGGGAGCCCCCTCAGAGGGAGAAGCCTTAGATTTTGTTTTCTTTTTGATGTAATAAATTAGGGCCTTTTGTAATATCTCCCTAGAATATTAATGACAATCGTTCTCTTCCAATTCACATCGTCTTTGACTTTATGCTTTGATATATGAACTGTTGTTTGAATGTTTGTTTGTGGTTTTTGCACAAACACAAGTCTGTTTTTGGGGAAGCTGAGGAAGGGCTCCCCGTACTTCACCATTTTCCTAAATCGAGGAGGCTAGCTCGGCTTTAGGAGTTTTGGCAATATTGCATGCTCAAGTCATTAGGCCGAGGAAGGTTCCTTGGTCTTGACTGCTAGGTTTTTCTTCTTTTTCATCTACTTATGCCGAGGAAAATGACTCGTACATAGATCTTAGAAGGTTTTGCCGCTTTAGTTGTTAGAGCCGAGGGGTTTCCTCGTCAAGATGTTGGGCTTTCTTCTTTTTCATCTACTTATGCCGAGGAAGATGGCTCGTACATAGATCTTAGATGGTTTTGCCGCTTTAGTCATTAGAGCCGAGGGGTTTCCTCATCAAGACGTTGGGCTTTCTTCTTTTTCATTTACTTATGCCGAGGAAGATGACTCGTATATAGATTTTAAGTGGTTTTACCACTTTAGTCGTTAGACCCGAGGGGTTTCCTCGTCATGACGTGGGGCTTCCTTCTTTTTCATCTACTTACGCCAAGGAAGATGACTCGTACATAGATCTTAGACGGTTTTTGGTCTCACCTATCCATGCTGATGAGAAACTCGCTCGATCATAGGTCTTGAGTGAGTTACGATGGGAGTTTTATCCCTTTAAAGGCCGAGGAGGGTGCTCTTCATCTTCCAGTGTTGTCTTGATGGTTGCTTTGCATGTTTGAAGAAGTAAGTTCCATAAATTGAACTGATTACATCAAACTGCAATTCTATCTTGCTAGGAAAGTAAAAAACTAACAGAGATTAACCTATTACATAAAAATAGACTAAAACTAATGATCGAGTCCTGGCTTTTCTTGCTTGGTGTCTTCATCCATTTGCTAATTGTCAGAGTTTGGATTTGATTTTTTTGCTGTAGGTTTAACCAACTCAACCGGTTCGTCAACGTCCCGCAGATTTCCTAGTCTCAAGTCATGGGTGGCCCCCGAGTTCTGACCGTTGACGAGATGAGGGGCCGAATCTAGGACGGGCAGAACTGTATCATTGTTGTCCTTATAACCAGCTAGTATCTCACTTCCAACTGTTCATCTACATCCTGCAGCTCTCCTTGTCTCAAGTCATGGGTGGCCCCCGAGTTCTGGCCTCTGACAAGATGAGGGGCTGTATCTAGGACGAACATAACTTGTGTTTAGGAGAGAACTAATGGAGTTTAGCCCTAGGGGGCCTGTCTTCTTCTTCATAGTCCTTATCTTCATCATCGCTGTCCTCTTTCCTTTTCCGCTTGCCATCCTTTTTCAGGACATAACGATCAAGCTTGCCCTCATCAACCCACCTTTGGATCATCCTTTAGAGAGCGATGCATTTCTCAGTGTTGTGACCATAATCTTTGTGGAAATCACAATGCTTGGAGGGATCACGTGGGAACTTTGGTTGATTGCTGAGTGGATGGGGATTTGGAAGATTCACCAATTGCATGATCTCTGTGATAGGCTTGGTGAGGGGGGTGAAAATCTCAGCCTTTTCAGTACCCCTAGTTCTATTCTTCCCCTTATAGCCATTTCCATTGGAAGCATGGTGGGTTCCAGCTGCTTCCGTTTCCGTTTTGTCATATCTTTTCTTGCTTTTTTCTTCTGCCATGGCTATGACATATGCCACATTGTATAGGTCAAATTTTGACTTGGGTTCTCTAGCTGAGAGCTCGTAGATTAATTATCCGGATCTAAGTTCGGAGTTGAAGCATACTATCACTTCCCTGTCAGTCAAACTTTCCTCCACTTGGTCTGCCATAGCTCTGAACCTATTGTAGTAGCTCAGAGTAGTTTCATTCTTCCCTTGCTCGATGTTAGCAAGGTCGGTCAATCTCTTCTTCCTTTTCCCTGCCGTGGCAAAGTGATCCAGGAACTTCTTCCTCATATTCCTCCAGCTATTAATGCTTCCCTTTTTTAGCTCACGAAACCATGTCAACGCTGTTCCGGAGAAGGTACTCACAAAAGCTTTGCAGAGAATGTCATCTGCTTTGGTGAGGAGGGCCATAGTGGATTCGAAAATTTGCATATGGTCCTTTTTGTAAGTGTCCCAATCTGAACCGCCAATATTCTTTCAGCCCAATTTAACGACTTCCATGTCGGATAAACAACTAAGGGCATTTTGGTCATTTCCTAAGGCAATTTAACAAGAAAGGGCCTTAAAGGAATATCAAAAATAGGTCAAAAACTGGTTGGGAAGAGTCATTTCCAAGAAATTGACCAACTTTACATTAAATGCAAGCAGCCAAAACTGCTTTCTGCAGAGTCAGGCACGCCAGCATTCCCATCCGCGCGGACAGGAATGAGACTCAGTCTCATCCGCGTGGACATGTTTGAAACCTAAATTATGCCTATAAATACAATCATTCTCTCTCAATTTAACAAGGCCAACCATCCAAACCCTACTGTTATATTCACGAAAATCCCAGAAAACAGCCTAAATACCAAACAAAAACACTCATCTAAACACCAAATTCAAACACAAATCTTGATCACATTCAAGCCCCAAACACAAATCCAAGGAAGATAGGGTACAACCATTGGTAAACCCTCCTTCTCCTTACCTTAATCTCCCTCATCCATGCATACATCTCACATTTTAAAGATGTAACTTGTTCATTTGCTTATTGTCCATCCCTTGTCCTAGATCCAAGAGGATCTCCACGGAGTTCATCTCCATGGATGATTCTCTACATGGATCCATATTTTCTTAGCTTGTTCTTCCTTTTCTTTACATAAACTAGTTGTTACTTGATCTTTTGGCCTAAAGTGTGGTCACCTTGGAGTTCATTTCCATGGATGATCACACTAAATGGTTCATATTCTCATTTTATGTTATTAGTTCTCTCTTGACCTAAAATGTGGTCACCTTGGAATAAATTTCCATGAATGACCATTTTAAATGGTCTAAATTGTCTTTACTTCCTTAAAAATGTTTTTCCTAACCTAAGATCTTCACCTTGGAACAATTTCCATTGATGAAGATCATTAAGGTTTATAGGTTACAAAAAGGGTGAAGTTGATACATTGAGTTCAAAGATCTCAAGGATGGTTATCTTAATGACCACCTTAGAAATCCACTCTAAAGTTGATACATCCTTAACCTAAATTCAATTTTCATACATTAATCTTTGTTTTATGTTAAATCTCCCCATCCCAAGCAAATGAAATGCTTTCAAGTCCTAATGTACCCTAAGGATGGCTTGATATAGTAGATCACCACTAATCATGTTTAGTGATCACTAATCAAAGCCTAAGAAAAGTGGGAACAAGCATAAATGCCAAATTCAAAAATGTTTTTATTTATCATTTTCTGTTGCAAACTCCAGTTCTGATTCTGTAACTCCAGTTGACATTCTGGAATTTACTGTAATCAGATCGAAAGCCGCAAAAAGAATATTATTTGTCCCATCCGCGCGGACAGGATTGAGCCTCGGCCTGATCCGCGCGAACAGAAATGAAATGGACAGACATTTTGTTTTTCAGTCGTTTTTCACTCACAGAAGCACACTGTTTTGGTAAATTTCAGTCCAGTCCAGTCAAAACTTTTATTTCCAGAAAACTCCTTTTGCAAAACACACACACACATACACACAAATGGTTTTAAGCTAGGAAGACTCGTTTTACGAGGCATCCCGGGTGAACCCTTAACGTTCTTCCCGGAGTGCAACGTGACCTCCGAACTCACTTCTCTCATTTTGGGCATTTTTCAAAGTTTTGGCCCTAAAACTAAAAATGGCGTGGCGACTCCGTTTGATTTTTCAAAAAAATGTAAATCGGGTACATCACAGTGGCGACTCCGCTGGGGAAAAGATAAGCTTTATCTTTTAAAAAAAAAAATTTAAAAAAAAAGAAAAAGAAAAGCTTTTGTGGGTCAAACTTCCGTCCCGACATTTGAAACCATTTGTACTGTGTGTGTTGGTTTTGCACATTTCGTATTGTTTTGACCGTCCCGGAAGAATCGATATCTTGACTGTCAGACTCATTTCCTTAGCTGTTTGAATTTTGTGCTTATGTGCTTATCCGTCTCAAAAAAAAAATTTCAAAAAAAAAAATTTCAAAAAAAAATTTTCAAAAAAAAAAAAATCGAAAAAAAAAAAATCATTTTCAAAATTTTTTGCATGCATCATACTCTTTAAGACACATGTGAAAATTTCTATTCTACTTAGAAAAGGAAGATAGACTGCCGCACACTACGCGCACTTGGCCTTACACTGCACACTACGTCCTTAACCCGGGGAAATTCCAGTAGCAGCCCGTTTGGCCTTATTACGCCTCTCGGTGCGAGCACGGGACTACCCAAACATCCCTTGGAGCCTCGTGTCGACCATGCACTTGTCCGTGACACACTTTGTCCGAGACCCGGTTGGTTTTTAGTTTGGTCCGTGTCGTGCCTTGTCTGTGTATACGTGAAATTACCCGATCTTTTTCGCGCGCGGGCGGGGGGCGCGGAAAAGGCGGTTGTCTTTCGCGGAGGGGTTGGTGTCTGAGACCTCGCTTCATGGGAAGGAACAAAATGAGGAGTCGCCACGCGGTTTTTGTATTTTGAGCCCAAAACGTTGAGAAACGGCTTTTGTGAAAAGGTGTCGTTTTTATTGGTAGCAAAAACTTAGGAAAAAGCTTTGAAAAAAGGGATCATTTTTATTGGCAGCAAAAACGAGTAAAAAGCTTTTTTGTACCAGAGATTGTTAGGTTCGGAGGTCAGGTTACGTTTCGGGTAGAGTATTACGAGATCGCCCGAAACGCCTCGCATGACGAGTCTTTCTACCTTTCTCGAAATCGTGTGTGTGTGTGTGTCTTTTGAAATGGGGGCTTGAATGACAAGCTTAATCTTGGTTTGAATGACAAACGTTGATTAGGTGATTTTTGAAAAGACGAGCGTTTGAATGACAAACGTCGGTTTGAGTTTGAAATGAGCGTTTGCGTGGCAAACGTCGATTTTGAGCCGTGCGAGTCATTGTTAACGATTTTTACGGGAAAAATGCGTATTAAATGATTTTAAGTGTCAAATGGCGGCTTTGAGTTTGAAGATGAGCGTTCGGAGGCCGAACGTCATTTCGCGTTTTGAAAGAGAGTTCGACGGACGAACTCCGGTTTTGAACCGGGCATTACATTGTTAACGATTTTTACAGGAAAAATGCGTATTAAATGACATGCGATCAACGAATCGGGTTGCGACTCGGACTTTGAAAAGTAAATACTATCACAATCCAAACGGATCGGACTTGTAAATGACAGTATTTAAAGCGGTGTCAACGGAATCAAACGATCCGGATTCGTAAATGACGATCAACGAGGCCAAACGGCTCGGAATTGTAAATGACGATCAACGAGGCCAAACGGCTCGGAATTGTAAATGACGTTCAACGAGGCCAAACGGCTCGGAATTGTAAATGACGATCAACGGATCGATCGATCCGGAATGGTAAATGACATAAAAGTAAACGGAACTGGGTCGGAACGCCGTTTTAACCCCTGATTACTTCTCCTACGGAAAGAGAAGAGGATCGAGGGGCTAAAACGTATCGGACCCTATTAGACGGAGGCGTCTACATTTTGATAACGACGTTCGAAACGGTTATAGCGACTGGCGCGTAAACCGAGACGGAACGGGAGATTTAGAGAGAGGGAGTTATACCTATGGCTAGGGTCGACTCCTTTGGCTCGGGAGGTGTGTACGGGACATGGAAAGTGATTCGAAAGGTTGTTTCGAAGTTGTAGGGTGCGTATTTGATCGAAATACGAAGGTTTCACGCGAATCGAGACAGAACGGGAGGTCGGGAGGGGTGAGAACCAGTTTGGACCGTGGGGGTGGTGAAATTTTGGTGTCAAATTCTCCTCCTTTTGGCTTTGACAGCCATTTCTATTTATAGGTGAAATTTGCAGTAGGAGTCCGGACGGACTTGGCCTGAATCCAGGGGGTTTTGTGGTATTTTGGGAATTTGAAGGACTTGGCCGGCAATTTCGTAAAATGTGCACAAAGTGAGTCCGGCCGGACTTGGCTTGCAAACCAGGGGCATTTTGGTCTTTTTCCTTTGAAATTGATTGAAGGGTGACTAGAGGGAGGTGGCATGGCCACGTGCCCTCCGAGTCACCACCGAGGTGGAAGATTGTTCCCGGTCCCGCTTTGTCCGTTTTTAAAATAACAAATCAGGAAATGTCCGAAACGCCCGAAAGTGCCGGAAAATGCGTTTTGGAAAGCCATACTTTTACGTGAGATGTCACGTGCTAAGTACGGTTCGACGTCTGGATGCACGGGCGCCCCGGACGTCTCGTTGGCACGGCAACGGGAGTTTAACGAGTTTCGGTTAACTGGAGCGGGCCGCTTAACGGATTTCGGTTAACTTTCTCGACGGATTTGGACGATCCGGATTTGGGTACTTACGCTAGCCCCTCGGTGACGTCTCTTCCGAAGGAGGCGGGTCGTTGAAAAAGATAAGGATCCAAATCGGGATGCCTTACTTTGAAAGAGACCCGGCGGTCACCGGGCCGGACCCTTAGTGAAAAGGATTCCTACGTATCCCGAGCGGGAATCAAGCCGATCGTAGTTCGAAAAAGGGGCAAGGGCCGCGCATGGGGACCTTGACTCGAGCGAGACTATTAGGAGGCGTCTAAACCTCGGATGAGACCATTCGCGAGGTACTCGGAACCCGAATGGAGACTATTCGGGAGGCGTCTCGAACCTCGAGAGGAGACCATTCGCGAGGTATCGGAACCCGAATGGAGACTATCGGGAGGCGTCGAACTCGAGAGGAGACCATTCGCGAGGTATCGGAACCCGAATGGAGACTATTGGGAGGCGTCCGAACCCGAGAGGAGAACATTCGCGAGGTATCGGAACCTGAATGGAGACTATTGGGAGGCGTCTGAACCTGAGAGGAGACCATTCGCGAGGTATCGGAACCTGAATGGAGACTATTGGGAGGCGTCTGAACCTGAGAGGAGACCATTCGCGAGGTATCGGAACCTGAATGGAGACTATTGGGAGGCGTCTGAACCTGAGACTTCTGAGACCTTCGAGGGCGTGTGGCGCCTTAAACCGGAGTTGCGATGCTGACGAGGGTGTTCGTGCCTTGGGTGCTGGGCTTATTGCTGCCGCGCTTTATCCCGCTGGGATGAACGTTCGGGCTTACCTGGATGGCCGAAGAGGGATTGTTGCAAGGCGTTCGTGCCTTGGGGTTCGGGCTTATTGCTGTTGCCGCTGAGGTGGAACGATCGGGCTTACGACTGGCGGCCGGGGAGATGAATGTTTGCAAGGCGTTCGTGCCTTGGGGTTCGGGCTTATTGCTGTTGCCGGAGAGATGACTGTTTGCAAGGCGTTCGTGCCTTGGGGTTCGGGCTTATTGCTGTTGCCGGAGAGATGACTGTTTGCAAGGCGTTCGTGCCTTGGGGTTCGGGCTTATTGCTGTTGCCGGAGAGATGACTGTTTGCAAGGCGTTCGTGCCTTGGGGTTCGGGCTTATTGTTGTTGCCGGAGAGATGACTGTTTGCAAGGCGTTCGTGCCTTGGGGTTCGGGCTTATTGCTGTTGCCGGAGAGATGATTGTTTGCAAGGCGTTCGTGCCTTGGGGTTCGGGCTTATTGCTGTTGCCGGAGAGATGACTGTTTGCAAGGCGTTCGTGCCTTGTGGTGCGGGCTTATTGCTGTTGCCGGAGAGATGACCGCTTTGCAAGGCGTTCGTGCCTTGGGGTTCGGGCTTATTGCCGTTGCCGGAGAGATGACTTTTTGCAAGGCATTCGTGCCTTGGGGTTCGGGCTTATTGCTGTTGCCGGAGAGATGACTGCTTGCAAGGCGTTCGTGCCTTGGGGTTCGGGCTTATTGCTGTTGCCGGAGAGATGACTGCTTGCAAGGTCTCGATAAGAGAGTGGAGGTCGGACCGCGAAGGTCGGGGTTGACTGTTTGAGATGGGACCGTGAAAGGCCGAGATGGGAATTGAGATCGGACCGTGAAAGGTCGCGATTGAGACTTGAATCGGACCGTGAAAGGTCGCGATTAAGGATTTGAATCGAAACGTGAAAGGTCGCGATTGAGACTTGGAATCGGACCGTGAAAGGTCGCGATTGAGAATTGAAATAGGACCGTGAAAGGTCGCGATTGAGGGTTGAAATCGGACCGTGAAAGGTCGCGATTAAGACTTTAATGGTGAGGACCATTATTAAATTTTAACGTCGGGAGACGGAATAGTAGCTGAAATGTCCGGAGACATGGTTGAACGTTTGAATGTCAAACGCCAATCGATCGAATTTAACGTCAGGAGACGAGCGTTAGTGAGAACTAACTTTGATTTATCCTCGGGGGATAGGGTGTTAGACATGTCTAACTGGGGGAAATTTTTACACTTTTGGGGGCCAAAAGTGGTAAAATTGGAATTGCCAAAAGCTGAGGGGCAAAAGGGGCAAAAATTATTCTGGTGCAGTAAGAGTCCGGTCGGACTTTTACTGAATTTCCAGACCTTTTTAATGCCGAGGCCGGGAAGGAAGAAGGCCATTTTCTTCCATTATTGCCGGCGAGAGAGGAGAGAAAGGAGAGAAAAATCCAACCCAAATTGCAAGGTTTGCTTGAATTTGTGAGGGAAAATCGCTATGGAGGGTGAAGGAGGACCAATGGCTCGCCACGGAAGGACCGACGACGAAAGAACTCGATTGGTTCGGACCATTCGAACCACCACTCTCCCATTGAATCCGACGGAGTTTTATCCGGCGAGGGACCGCCACAACTCCAAGGGAGGGATCGAAAGACACGTAAGTTTCCTACAAATTCCATTAATTTCAAGAATGTGCATTCTTTAAATGTTAGAAATTTGTTAGGAATTTACTTAGGGATTTTGGTGCCCGATTTGGGGCTTTTGACTTTGCTATGAACATTTGTCGAAATTGACTAGGATGTAGTTCAATTAACATCACGGGTAGATGACATAAAAATTTTGGTTGCAAAATTCCATGTCTAAATGCATTTTCCAAAATTAAAGTAGCTTTAATTCGGGACGGAGCGAAATTTTCGAAAAATTCGAAAGAATTTGAAAGTTCCGGATTCGACGGAGTTTTCGAAATGTTTTGAAAGTTCCGGATTCGACGGATTTTTCGAAAGATTTTGAAAGTTCCGGATTCGACGGAGTTTTCGAAATGATTTTGAATATACGTAGGAAATGAATGAGAACCGTATCTGCATTGCATCCTTTTGACATGCGTTGTTGCATCTTGTTGACGTTGCTTCTGTCTTGTTTGTCTGCACGGGACAGGACGGTTAGTACCCAAAATCGTAAGAGTCGGGGTGCCTTTGAGGCGGTGCGGTGCATTGTGGGGCATTATCCCTGACGTGGCTCGAGAGGGAGAGAGGAGTCCACGACACTCGGTGATTGACTACGGTTGGGCCGGGTTTATCAAGGCCGTAGCCGCGACACCGATACGCCGAGGGGCAAATCCACGTATGTCGCGCCGAGCGAGTATCGTGGGATACGACCCACACTTTCCATTTCGTATGGGGAGGCGACGGTGACTCCCACGGATTTTGCCGCTATCACCGGGGTTGCCGACTTATGGCAACACGCCGGTGCGGGTTGATGGTTACACCCTGCAGCAGCTTGTCCTGGGCTGCCGGGTTTTGATATTACCGATGCCAGGGGCTTAGGCATTCTGTGACAGCCGATGGAGAATCATTTGAGGGAAGGGGTCGCCGATTATCCGGGCCGGGTCCTTGAGGATGACCGCGGAGCGTCTCGGATCGAGGGTTCCTTTGGTTTGCGCTATCAGCCGACTTTGTTCCCGACTTCCGACACGTCTTGTCACTTCCTCCGCTCGGGTCGCTAGTAGACTTGGATGCCGTGAGGGGGTTCGCATGGGGGAGGCCGGATCGGCCGAGCTCTACCATTCCCCTCGGACAGGTTCTCGTGGGGAGAGGAGCACTCATTTAGCCGCTTCACGCCCGTCTTGGATGTAAGTTTACGTGCTTTTTCTCTTCCTTGCCTCTTTTATGTACTCGTATGTATCTCGCTTTGTAGCCGACATAACTTTCCATTCTCTTGGCGTGTCCGGGTGCTACGAGGTATTCACCCGGGCAGCTTGGGACATCAAGGAGCCGTACCGTCCCCTCGTTCCTCGCCATGCCGGGCTCAAGTGTAAGAAGGCGAAGAGGGCGGTCTCTTCGAGAGTTGGCACTCGAGTGTCATACGAGGAGATATCTCCTGCGCCGAACCCGGAGTTCTCTCGAGAGGATCCGCCGACCTCGGTGGAGCAGTGTTTGATCATGTCGCGGTGCATTGCCGCCGAGACTACACGGCGGCGGAAGCTCCCGGTGGGACTTCACCGTGACGCCATGTATTTGGGGGAGAGGGTGACCCGTCAAAGCATAGGCAGGGTCTCTTCCATTGGTGCCGGTGGATCCTCCTTTGTACATGCAAAGCATCCCCTGAGATCCCGATTGATGAGCCGGAGGGGTACCTTCGTGGCGTGTATTTCACCGAGTACATCATAGCGGGGCCGCCTATGATGTTTTCTTGAGGATGAGGCCGAGGAGCCCGCAGTGCAAAGCATAGAGAGGGCGAGGTCCCCGGAGGTCCTCGAGATTTTCCGATCTCGCGAGCTAGGCTAGCGTACGAGGGGCCGGATGGTTCACGTAGGGCGACTTGTGATCCCGCCTCCGCCGAGCCGAGACCACGATACGGCGGACCCCAATGCTTCGGTGAGCACCTTTTGACTTTCTCGCATTTGATAGTAGCATTCGCACATGATGCATCCGTACTTTCGTTCGCTTCGATGATTTTCCCGGTTCGTAGGTTCTCGGCCGTACGTATAATGAGGCCATGAGGCCGGTGGACGGGTGGTCCGCCTACGCCAGAGGCTCGTGGAGTTCATACGGTGCGCTTCCCGTGAGGAGCGTGGACGTCCGTGATCGGGGGCCGCCTAGGCCGAGAGATTCGCCCGCTCCCACAGCTGGTGGGGAGGACTTTACACAGGGGGTTTGGCCGGTTCGCGGGCGGAACGGCTGGATTTGGAGCTCCTTCTTCGCGCATTCGGGCGCGAGAGGGGGAGTCCTCGAGTTCGCGTATCCGAGGAGGCCCTTTGCCTATTCCCTACCGGGAGGAGTTCGGCGAGTTCCCGTTTGCTGCGATCCGGCACGGCGGCAAGACGTCGAGTGTACGGATGACGAGCAGACTCGCAGTAGTCCCCTTTTTACCGCTTTCTTTCTTTACCGCTTTATTTAGACAAAATGCATGTATTTGTCGTGAACAAATTTTTGATTTGAACCGTATTTGCAAAAAGGCGCCCGTGGGGCGGAACTCGTACTTCGCATATTTATTCTCGTGATCACCTTCGTTATTTTTGGCAAATAAGCAAATAGGTTAATCAAAAATAAATAAAAAGGAGAAATGCATTAAAATTGAACGGGTCAAAAATTAAGCATGTATGCACTAATTTTTAATTATTTGCACCGTTGCACGAGCCCGGCGGAAGGGATATTGACATTGGTTGAATGAAATCGTAAGGTGCACGCAGATTTCATAAGAGTGAACAGGGCATGGTTTGGAAATGTTTCCAACTTTAAGGCAAATACTGCAGAGTTGACCAAGTCAATCGGCAGAGGGAGTCCTACGGACTAGAACCGAATTTCCGCATTCTTTAAATTGCGCACTTTGCAATTTGTAAGAATTTGCGCATTGTTTTTGCTCATTCTCGGCTGAATTCTTTTCCCTTTCTTAAGGTTTTCTTCACCTTCCGACATGGCTCCCTTTCCCAAGTTATCGTCTCGGATGCAAGAGCGATATTTGGACAACTTTCGCCGTGGGTACGGAACCACACGAGGCGTAACAAAAGGTTTTTCGAAGGTCAGTTACGGGATTAAATCTGTTTGGGCTTTGAAGGAGCTCATGCCAGATTGGGATCTTTTGAGAGCCGCGTCTCTGCTCGGGACGTAAGGAGGAACGTGTACAGCCTTTTCGTACAACGAAGTCACTCCTACGTTTGAAGATTTCCGGGCCATTCTCGGGAGGACCCGAGACGGAACAGCCTAGTTCTTCCGTATGTTGGTGGCATGGCCACCGTTGAGAAGCTAGTGTCTTTGTTGGGTATCTCTACCGGAGAAGCATACGGGATGCCGATACAGATACCGATTACGTTGACATTTCGGGACCGCCCGAAAGATTTGCCGAGCCGAGGGGAGCGTCTTTTCGTGGGACGCGTTTGCTCAGGCGCGCTTGCTACTCGTTCACATTCACGTCTCTCGGTGTGTGCCATCACAAGGTAATCGACCTCGGTGAGGCAGCCGGAGTGGAGGAGACATCGTGCCATTGGTCTTGGGCGAGACGTTCTCGGGCATAGGCCGGATGGCGACCGGTAGCCGATACATGCGGGAGGGAGTCCCGCTATGCCGACCATGTGGCCGAGGGAGAGGCCGCAGATGATGCCCGAGGTGCCAATGTCCCCGCGACGCTTGGTCTTTCTCGCGACGTCCTTCCGGTGATAGGGGCAATCAGCCGAGCCGGAGCTCGATGGCCGTACTTTGCACGCATCACTTGCGATGGTGGGTTCCCCATTGGAAGTTACAGACTTGTAGGACCGCTCAGAGGGTCCGTTGATCGTCAGAGTGCCTGGGCCGTCTCGCACGTCTTTCTATATTCCATCATTGGTTCTCAAGGGCAAGACGGCCGGGAGCAAAGCCACCGATCGATCCGAGTTATGCCGCTACCTTTGAGGTGGGATCTCTCGCGGATGGAGGATCCTTCGACGCTATTGCCGATCACCCGGTGGTGGCAATACACGTCCTTTCCGCCGTGGTTCTCTTTCACCGGAGAGAGGGCACCGTTCGTCGACGCAGATCCGAACCGGTACGAAGAGTGTATGGGGAGACACAGATGGCTATCTTGTGGAGACGGAGTGAGCCGTTGGGTGCCGATCACCCGGGATGCCTCGACCTTGAGGAGGACAAGCGAGGGCTAACCCCGGGAATCGTATCGGCGATGCCATGGCCGATTATGTGGCAAGTGCCGATCGGAGGCCAATCAAAGCACTATGATGATGGCTCGAAGCGAGGCGGCTCGAGACAGAGCTAGAGAAAGGATCAAGTGTTGACAGCCACAAGCTTGACGGAGGCGTCTGGAAGGGTCCCCGAGCTGTAGAAGGCCTACCGGAATATTTCCTACGAAGGTGAAGAACACTCACCGGGGAAAAGTGGAAGGGGAAGAAGGATGAAGGACCTAGTACGGAAACTAGGTTGACTCTTGCCTGTCCATAGTATCCACCCATTGTCATTGCGTACACATTAATTGATTAATGTTTTATTGTAGTTTTGCTAGCGTGTAGCGAGTCAAGAGTTGACCGTGCTTGAACTCATCAAAGAATGTTTTAACCGTTATGAATTTGTAGGTTAAATGAAAAGAGTTTTTCGAAACACAAGCAATTGATGCTTATTGTATTTTTTTTGCTTTTTAGACCGAACCAAAGATGGCTGCCTACGTTCCCCTTTTACAATTGGACTAAGGGGCTCAGGTCACCGTAGTTCGACACTTTAGGTGAATTTGAGAAAAACAAAGACAAAAGAAGTGCGACTCGTTTTTTACCCGGATCATTAGCGGGAATGTATCCAAATGGGTATTACTCTTTAGCACTTTAATTTACCGAGGGGACGGTGTATGGGGAAGGAGAGTTGACTCGTGCTCTTCCTCAAACGAAGTATCTGCGGAGCTTGCTTCCGTTCACGGGGTTAACAAAAGGGTTTCCGTCCAAGTCTGCTAGCTTCATGGCTCCTCCTGAGAAGATTCTTTGTACCACGAACGGTCCTATCCAGGTAGGCTCCCACTTTCCGAGGGGATTGGTCTGCGTAGGAGGTTTTTCCTTTAGCACCAAGTCGCCTTCTCTCGATGTCTCGGATCTTGACTTTCTTGTCGAATGCTCGTGCCATTCCGCTCCGGTAGGCTCGAGTGTGTTCCATGGCTTTCAATCTCGCGCCGTCGAGTAGAGCAAGTTCGTCGTGACGGCTCGTAGCCATTCGACTTCATTGATCCCGTTTTCCAAGAGGACTCGGAGGGATGGAATTTCCAATTCCACGGGTAACATCGCTTCCATTCCGTAGGTAAGTGCGAACGGAGTCTCCCGTGGCGGTTCTCGACCGATGTTCGGTATCCCCGCAGGGCTAGATGTAGCTTTTCGGGCCGCTCCCGACCTCTCGGTGGTCATCTTTCCGATTATCATGGCGAGAGTCTTGTTGGCCGCCTCTACCGCACCATTGGTTTGTGGTCCGTAAGGAGAAGACCCGTGACGTGTGACTCGAATTCGGCCGCAGTTGGTCACAATCTCCTTCGAAGTGAGTCCCATTGTCGGATATGATCTCGTTGGGCACTCCGTATCGGCACATGATGTTCTCTCGGATGAACTCGGCCACCTTCTTAGAATTCGCACTCGTACGATCCGGCTTCTACCCATTTGGTGAAGTAGTCGATCGCGACTAAAATGAACTCGTGACCATTGCTCCCCGGAGGAGTGATCTTGCCGATGACGTCGATTCCCCATGTGGCGAAAGGCCATGGCGTAGTCATGCAATAGAGTTCGTGGAGGAGGGATGTGATTGAGGTTGGAGAATCGTTGACATTTGTCGCAGCCTTCTGACGAACCGGATGCGCCTGTTTCCATTGATATCCAATAGTATCCCATACGGAGAATGATCTCGTGTCAATGCTCGGCGTTCATGTGCGGACCGCAGTTCCGCTGTGAACTTCGTTCATTAGCTCGGGCTTTTTCTTTGTTTACACACCGAAGGAGTGGCCTCGTGGCGCTTCTTGTACAACATACCCCTGCACGACGAAATGGGATGCCAGCGTTTTAATGCCATCATGTTTTTGGCTTTGATCCCTTCTTTGTATTTTCCATCTTCACTTGTGAAGGAAGCTTCTCCGCTTTGGAGGTACCGGTAAATTTGATTGTACCAGTGGTTCGTCGATCGTTTCTTTTTCTTTTCGATCTCACAAAGAATAGGCGGGTGTTTCCCGTCCGCCTATTCTCGAGGGGTTTTACCGCTTTCCCTTCGGGAATTTCGACAAGAGAGGCGAGGGCTGCTGTATGCGTCGCGGCGGTTCCCGTCTCTTGGCAAATAGTGAAAAGAGATGTCCTTGAACCGAGCAATGAGCTCCTCCATGTACGCGTGGTACTTCGAAGGCCGGAATCTACCGTCTTCCATTTGTTGGATACTTGATTGATGATCACGCCGAGTCTCCATATACATCCAGCTCTAAGATGTTGCGCTCGAGGGCGGCTTCCAAACTCGCCGCACAAGCCGTATTCTCGCCGCATTGTTGGTCGCTTCAAAATTCAAATTTGATGGCTATGGGAGTATGCTCGTCCTTGGGATCGACAAGGAGCATTCCAATACCATTCCCCTTCTTGTTGGCTGCCCCATCGAAGAAGAGTTGCCGCCGGTTTGCGCTATCAAGTGAAAAGATTCCGTCATCCGGAAATTGCGGATCGTGACCCTTAGGTTCATCAAGCTGGGAAGTCGGCCAGCCGATCTCGCCATTACTCGCCCTTTGTTGATTTTCTCGACCATGTACTTGATGTCGAACTCACCAGAAGAATGACCACTGCTAGCCGCATTGACAGTGATGGCTTGTCAAAGAGATATCTGGACGGGGTCCACTTTGGAGACCAGAGCACCGAATGTGACCGCATGTAGTGTTTCGCTTTCCCGACTACCCATACCAAGGCGGTACAAGTTTTCTCTGATGCCGAGTAGCCGAGTTCACTTCCTTGAAGCTTTCGGCTTACGAAGTAGATTGCATGCTCAACCTTGGAATCTTTCTCGTTCTTGTGCCAAAGATTGCTCCGATTGACGTGTCTCACTGTCGATACAGGAGTAGTGGCTTGTCTTCATGTGGCGGGCACATAATTGGGGGATTAACCAAGTAGGTCTTGATCTTCTCGAAAGCCGTTTGGCACTCTGAGTCCCATTTGATGTCGGCATTCTTTTTCATCGCTTGAACATGGGCTCGCAGAGAGATGTCAACCGGTTGATGAAGCGACCGATGTACTCAAGTCTTCCCATGAAGCTCTTTACTTCGTCAGTGGTTTGAGGCGGCTTCATGTCGATGATGGCCTTGATTTTCCCGGGATCGGCTTCGATACCTCTTTCTCGTAACCATGTATCCCAAGCACCTTGCCGCGCTTGACGCCGAAGGTGCACTTTGCCGGTTCAACCTCATGGAGTGTTTTCTCGAGTCCGTTGAAGAACTTCCTCGCATCCGTCATGTGCCGCATGTCCGATCCCCTTCGAGCGATGATCATGTCGTCGACATATACTTCGATTTCTTTGTGTATCATGTCATGGAAGAGGGTCAGCTGCAGCCCCGCCGGTAAGTAGCCCCGCTTCGCACCGAACGCATTTGACCGTGTAATGCATGTCCCCCACTGAGTGGTGAAGGCGCCTTGGCCTCGATCCTCCTGACATCTTGATCTCGGTTGTATCCAAGCCAACTCCGTCCACGAAGGACTTTACTTCGAAATTTGCCGTGGTGTCGACTCAAAGATGTCGATGTTAGGCAAAGGGAAATCATCTTTAGGGTCAGGCCTTGTTGAGATCCCGAAATCCACGCAAAGATCTCGACCTTTCCGTTGGCCTTGTGACCGTCACGATGTTGAGAGCCAAGTCGGGTACTCAATCACTCGATGAAACCAACTCTGAGCATTTTTCTCAATTTCTTCTTTTACTTGCAAGGACCACTCGCTTGATCTTGCGCAGCCTTCGTTCGACATGTGCTTGGATTCGGATCCAGGGAATTCTCGTGCTCCACGATTGAGGGATCGAGTCCCGGCATGTCCCGGTATGACCAGCGAACACGTCAACATACTCCCGAGGAGGCTTATCGTGGCTTCTTTTTCCGCATCGGCGAAGAAACCGCCCACTTGTGTCTCTTTAGGCTCTCAGACCGACCCCGTGTTCACTTTCGTCATAACCTCTTCGGCAATGGGGCCCGGTTGTCCTCTTGGTCAACTACACGCTCGAGAACTTCTTTAATGTATTGTTTCGTTTAATGTGTCTCGCTTCTTTATCAATTGAATTATTAACGTCTTTTAAGTTGTTTGTTAACTTATCGCTGTTAAAGTGGCAATGAGAGGATACTCCGAAAGGTCGACTTTTCATTAAACAAGAACGGAATACATGATTGGCTACAACATTATAGTCCTCCTGGCGTAAGGCCGCTGGATGACTCGCAGGACCGGACTCGACAAGGACCGACTGCAGGGTTTGAGACCGGGTTTAGGAGATGTGGGTGCGGGCCCGCCTTGTCTTCCAATTCGCCCGGCTTGCCTTCGTCCGGTGAAAGTTACCCAATTCTTCGCGGCATCAGCTGGATGCTTGACGAGGGTGCGGGATCGAGAGGCTTGGCTTCGCCGTCCCTATCATGGCGATCATGCCGTTGCCTGAGCCCCGCCGATCAAGTTGGGCAACTCCATGACTTCTTCAAACAGACTCGTAGAGCCGGTCCACCGAGAGCGTCTTCTATGAATTCCGGTTCCTTCGCTGACTTACTGCCTCGAATGTGGCCTCTGCGGCCGATCCGAACAACTTGTTTCCCATGGAGAGTACCTTGAGTTGCTCCTCCAAGTCTCGGGATTCCTCAATGTGTACTCATGCCGGACTCGTGGTGGCGCTGGTCCAGTAGAGCCGTGATGTCGAGGAACGCTCCTTATCGGATTAGCTTTGAGTCCTCTCGAAACGCTGAGGTCCCGTGCTAGCCGTTCCATTCTTCCCGTAGTCTTGGTGTCGACTATCCCCGCTTCTTTCTCATCTTCATCGGGCTCCACCGTCGGTCCCCTCGCCCGCTGTCGGGTTCCGCCGTCGGTCCCCGCCCGCCGGCTCCCTGCTGGGTCCCCTGCCCGCCGCTTCCTCGTGAAGTAATGAGCGAGGTCAAAGCCGTAAGGCCGGAGATTGGGTGTGCCGTCTGAGGTTCCCTTTGCGGGCCGTCGCCTTGGTGCGGGCGAGCCTTTGTCTTCCTTGATGTCACCCGGTGTTGGCACGTAGCCAAGCCCCCGGACCGTGGTGTGGTCCTCGACTTCAATAACTTGGTGTTGGCCTTGCAGCCTTTGCCGAGCCCCGCCCCGGGATGAAGTTCATGAGTTTCATCATCCTCATGGCGGGAGGAATCTCGATCGTGAGACAAAGGGAAGGTCCACGTTGCATATTTGGATCTTGGAGGTCTCCAGAGTGAATCCAAGCTTAATGGCATGTCGTCATTATGCTTGATTTCCAATACCGGAATGTCGTTGGTGCCGGTCCCCTATGGTGACACCGTCGCCGTAGACCGTGGTTAGCTCGTTGCCTTGCATGAACTTGAGGCACCGGTGAAGGGTGGATGCCACACCATTGATTTGATGCAGCTGTGGACGCCCAGATGGCCGTGAAAGTGATTGGAATGTCCAACACTTGGAATTCGGTGGGGATCACCCGTCACGAACCGCATGTTGAGAGTAGCAACCCCGAGAACCGTACGGAAGTAGAGTCATAGGCCTCGACAAAGGTGGACCGAAGGCTTAAGATCTCGCGGGGCTTGATGTCAAGCAGTCCATCATCTTGGCGGCAAGACATTCATTCCGGAACCTCCGTCTACCAACACGCGGGGAAGGCGACGCTCGTCCACTGGATCGTGATGTAGAGCGGCTCATTGTGATCGCCCCAAATTTTGGAAGGTCCAAATCATGCAAGGTGATAATGTTGCCATAGTGGATGTTGCCAATCATCCGAATGACTTCATCTCTGGGTTGCGTCCACTGGGACCATGGTACGGGCCAGCTTTCCTCTAGCTTGAGCTTGTGAGGATAAAGAGGAGGTGAGCAGAGACCAAAGGGAAATGTTCGCCCGAGTCCGCTTGAGCCGAGTGAGGATCGGGTCCTCTTTCAAGGAATTTGCGTCTTCGGGCCGGCCGGATTGCAATTCGCTCCGTCGGCTTTTTGGTGGCCTTAGGTGGTAATGCATGGATTTGACCCGATCGGGTTAGAACGCCGACATCGTTTGGTCCCTTCGAACAGTGCCGCTCCGAGTTGAGCCATAGTTAGAGGAGGATTCCTCGTAGCATAGGGCCATATGTCTTCCCTCAACTCATTGATCGTGGATGAATTCCTGAGCTTCGGCAAATTTGACGGATTCTCGTCCCCAGATACCGCTTAGGTGCCTCTCAAGGGAGGTAGCCTACGCTTGACGCAGCTTGTTCGAATGTCGCTGCACAACAAAGCTGGTTGCCCGAACCGAACCGTGCGTTGCTTAACCCTCCGGGAGGTTGGAGAGTTCTCGGCTTAAGCGAACGGTCTCCTTGATCTCTTCACGGTATATCGCGTTCCTTTCCTTCTTGCCGAGCATACTCAGGCATTCTCGAGTCGGGTCCGGCGATACTCGTGGTTTGCTAGTTTTCCTCCACTCGGGCCTGTATCAACCTTCTTGCAATGAGCCTCGCGTCGAGAGTTAGCGCCTCGCGTTTCTTCCCATGTGAGAATAGCCAAGCTTCTTTGAACCGCGTGCGGCAGCCTAGGTAAACCTCCATCGGGGAGAGTTTTCTCCTCTCGCTTTATCTCGAGTGGCGGGTATGTCGGAAGGTGAGTACACGGCTTCCCGAACATCGCCCATGTGACTCGGTTGCCGTCCCCGCTGATCGCTTCGTAAACGAAGGCCGTAGATCGTGGAATTTCCCCGAGTAGTTGCTCGAGACGAATTTCCATCCTCCTCCTCGTTTTTAAATAGACCTTCCTCCCCGAGTTGGCCTTTCAATTTGAGTGCGGCAATGATCCGTTCCCATCCTCCCAGACCCTCGGGAGTCCGGTTTTGTTGACTTCATGCCCGGCTTGGAAGAGAATGGTTTCATCGTCTTCATCGTCGCTTTCACAGAACTTGCTTTCCTCGGGAAGGTAAGCGCCGGGATTCGTTTCTCGCCGTGTCGTTCCATCTCCTAGGTCATTGGGACCGCTGACCACCTCGC
This sequence comes from Adenophora triphylla var. japonica, assembly GCA_022495995.1. Taxonomy (NCBI): domain Eukaryota; kingdom Viridiplantae; phylum Streptophyta; class Magnoliopsida; order Asterales; family Campanulaceae; genus Adenophora; species Adenophora triphylla. The sequence continues at coordinate 193,773 of JAFEMH010001769.1, forward strand.
CCGGCAGAGGGGTTGGATGAGAACAGACGGTAGTCGTGGAAGTTGCCATGAGCAAAACTCTTGAGGTCGAATCGGTCTAGAGTGGCCTCTAGCTTTCGTCCGAAGCCGCCCGTGACACTTTAAGGGCTTGGTCCCCGTAGGTCTTTCGAGCTTGGTCTTCGTCCCAAAGACGACTTTCTTGAGCGGCTAGTTCCATGAGAGCTTTCCTTGCGAGACCTAGGCAGCCTCCGTAGGTGCGCATCGTCCGGCTAGTGTCCGTAACCGTGATTACATTCAAATCGCCGAATGGCGGGAACACTTGGATTACATTGACGAAGGAAGTCGGATCGGGACATTCCATGCGCCTTCCTTGATCTCGATCACCAAGAAGTTTGCCCATATCTCGTTGATTGACCCCACGGGGTATTGAATTCTCGCAATGTTGACGGTCTCGTGATCTCGCTCGATCGCCAAGTCTATCAAAGCTAGCGCCGACCGGCGTGATGTCCGAATCCGGCCGTGACGACCGGGAGTAGAATCGAACCGAAGCATGTTGATGCCGAGGTGGTCATTTCCCGTGTCGGAAGCCGACTCGCCTTGCGGGGAAGACTTTCGCATGTTTTCGCGGCCGCCAAGCGTTCCCGAGGTTGATCCGACTTGTAGCAGGTGAGGAGCTTGGTCTCCTTCGCCGTTGCCCTTGGCCTCGCGGCGCTTGAGGGTATAAGCTTGACCGACGGCACGGGCCGGTTGCCACCGGGCCGGTACTGGAAGTAAAGATGAGCTCGAGCTCGCTGCCAAAGCCTCGTTTACCATGAGCAAAGCCATCGAGGGTGACCTTGGTGTTACGTAGACCGATAACAAGGACCGGATCCTCGCTTCATCAGATATCTGAATAGATGATATTGACGAAGTCGTCGTCCTTACTTGATCGAGGGATTCCTCGCTGCGTGAATCACGTGCTTCCAATTATCTGATAGCCGCCCTGCATCGGACATTGAGCTTGACAATTTCCATGGTATTGGAACCTTGGTCGTAGGTGACCCGATCGGAAGGAGTTCCGTCCTCAAACCGAGCATGTGAATGCAGAGGTCCGCTTGCGGGTCCGCGCGTCCTCGACTCCTGAGAGTCCAGATTCATCGTCATCCGATCGCTCAATCCAGTGTAGTGGACGTATCAAGCGTCCGGTTGCGTTGTTGGAGCAAAAGGAAAACATCATGCTCTTCGTTGAGAAGAGGGGTGCAATGGTAGTTCCTCGTGGAGGACATCCCATACAACTTCCATGCATTCATCACGAGAATGACGGTGCTTGTTGACCTTTATCACAAAGATCTCTTCACCCTAAGCGGGGCCGTAGAGTTTGTTTGGAGAATGCCGACAAATCTCCGAGCGGAGATCGGGGTTTATGTGCCCGCATCATGGCGATGTTCGCCGTTTCCTTCCACCCGCTCCAAATGTTGGAAACGACGCTGAACTTGATGTATCGGATCGTCTGTGGTCCGCCCGCTCGAGTACGTTTACATAGTTAGCATCTCCTGACTCGAGGGATTCCGATGAGATTTGCCCCGTAGTCCCTTGGTTGATTCGAAGGAGGTAACCCCGTGCCCGAGTGCGACACGTCGCACCGTCTCGGCTTCGTTTCCTATGAGGAAACTATCCCCTGATGACTTCAAGATCTCCCCGCCGGTTAATGAACTTGACGCACCGATGGAGAGTGGAAGCTATGGCTTTCATGTGGTGTAGCCAAGGGCGTCCCAAAAGAGCCGTGAACTCGGATGGAATGTCCATCACGTGGAATTTTGCCGGCACCATTCGGGGTTTCGAACCAAAGTTCCAGAGTCACCGTCCCCGTGATGGGACGAGACGAGTTGTCGTAGGCCTTGATAGTCCGAGCAGACGTATCAAATGGCTTTCATGGATGCGGAGAGCTCGCATCATGCCGAGAGGGAGGACATTAACGGCTGACCCGTTATCTACCAATACTCCGGGAGTGATATGGTGTTGAGTTTGAGAGTGATGTACAGAGCTTCGCTGTGCCCCGAGGCGTCTCTCGTAAGTCTTCACCACGTAACGTGATCATGCCGCCATACAGCGGAGTCGTAGATCTCGTCTCTATCCGTAGAAGGAGAGTCATCCACCCATCCGTTTCCCCGTCTTCCTCTTGCGAGGTAAAGCCTTCTGCTGGAACCTCGTGGAGTATGTTGAGGCCGCCCGCGGCGGCTGCCGCCCTTGGTTAGCACATTGATCGAGTGCGATTGCTAAGCCGACCTTGATCTTCCTTTACCGGTCCGAGCTCTGCCGGACAAATTGAATCTTGGCCGATCCCGCGGAGGGTTAGGCTTCGACCGCGCGCAAGATTACCAAGATCCGAGGTATTCCGGTGTCCTGTGGCCCGACTCGGTTTCTGGGACTTTTCGCTTTCCCACCCCCGTCCGCTCTAAAGCCGCATGGCCTCGGAGGCAAAGAGGACTCGGCCGGAGTACAAGACGTAGTAGTCGAACCTCCCTGAGGGTTCTCCAAGTGTACCTACACCGGTATCTCCAGCTTCGTATCTTTCTCTCGCTTGCCGTTGAGAGGATTTCTTCTTCTCGTTTTCTCTGAGGATTGCTCCTGACAATCGAGACTCGTACTCCAGCAAAAGTGAGCAATCACAAACATCGTAGCCGATGTGGACATTGAGGAGGATCCAAACTTGAAAGAGGCGGAGAAACCGGTTCTCGTGGCACTCTTCGGGCACCCACTCAATGGAATTCACGCCTGTTATTGTTCTGGAAAGGGATTCCCGATCGTATTGGGCCCACGGGGCGCTCTAACTTGCCTTCTTCTATCAAGTTCTCGGGATTTCGTATCGTAACCCCAAACAATTGTCGCGTGGTATGGCCGTGATACCGATGGAAGGCGCAAGATTTGCTCTTGTCCGCATTGGCTACGGGAACTTTGGGTTTGTAATTGGCAACGGGCTTAAGGAGACCCTCCTGATTAACCCTTCCAAAGATCTTGCTCGCCGGCATGTCCAACTTGTCGAAGTGTACGACAGCCGCTTCGAGTAGAACCGTTGCTTTGCGGGACTCGGGTTTCGTTACCCGACCGTTGTCCCCGATGGACGTAGTTGACAGACGTATCTTTCCCTTTGCCGGGGCCGGTGCGGGATTGAATGCAACCGTTGAGCGGTATCTCGTATGGCCGTGCAAGAGCCAACTTTTCCTTGAGATCCTTCTCGAACCGTGAGCCAGCATTGACCATGGCCCGAGATCCGGGAAGAAATTGTGACTCGATGAGAGTTCCGATGGACGGTCTCAAGCAAGACTCAAGATCCGCATCTCGTTCGTCTTTGGAGAGTGGCTCCATGATTTCTGTGAGAGTTTCCAGCCTCCATCTCTTGTAGAATTCCCCAACACTTTCATCCGCTTCGCTCGCTGGTGATTAAGTCCTCGCGACTTGTTTCCCACTCTAAGTTGGATCTGCACTGCCCAGAAGATGTTACCGATCCGTTCCTGTGCGGCGATCCGCAGTGCTTGACCCTCGAAACCATCGTAACGCTGAACTTTTGAGCGTATGCCGGAAGTGGCTCGCCATTTGCCGGAGGGTTGCTCCTTTTGCTCTCATGCCGAGAACGTAAGTGTCGACGTGCGTTTGAGGACATTCGGTTGCCCATCGAATCGGTCCATCTCCGGCATTCTCGAACTTGGCAGGGAGAGGCGTGACCATTCCCTGATCTCGTGGATTTGAGCGTTTCCCCGCTGAGCCGCTCATGGTGGCTTTCTGTGTCTTTCATCCGCTCGACCATCCAGCTAAGGTCAGTCCAAAAGAGTGGACTCGTGAGGCTCTGGCGCCGGGTGCTACCACGTGAGCGGTAAAGTGATTGGAGGTGGAAGGCTTGGTATATGAGAATATACGGGAGCCTTTTTCGAACCGTATCGGGGTTTGTCCCCGGTGTTTAGGATTCGTGTATAGGCAACGGGACGAACCCGGGAGGGTATTGAGGGATATTGGCATCTCGAGATGGTCTGGCCGGGTGCGCCGGTGATATTGAGTGATGGGCGTAGCACCGGGCCGACCAAAATTGACAGGGTTGCCCCGAGAGGTGGCAACATGGAGCCTAGGTCGGCCGTTTCCTTGGTTGGGAGGCATCCCGTAAGTTGGCGGGGGAGGAACCCGATTGAAGGTTTGGTGAACTGGTTTGGGAATCGTCATCCTCGACTGTGACAAAAGTACCGTCTCGACCTGGGGATAGCCGCTATACCTCGCTCATTCGTAAGCCGTACCACGAAATTCCGCCGATCTTCTTTCGCCTCGTGAACCTCACAAGCCCGGATGGCTTCTTCCAATGTCATATCTGTTACGGCGGGGGTCCTTCCCCGTCACGATTTCTCGGTGAGCTAGACATGTCGGAAATTCCGGGCCGAGGGAACCGAGGGAACCGAAGAACCGTCTCGACGCCGCCGTTACCGTGATCCCGGCAAGGCGCCGACCCGGAAATCAACCACTTTCTCGCTCGCCGCAGGAACGAAAGGAAGGGTTTAGGCTTCTAAAAGGGTATTTGGCTCAAGGTTTTCGGGCTTGTGCAATGTGCAAGCTACCGATTAAAGTTTACTTAAAGCGCGTTTTCTCGTAGTCCTAATTGGTTGGAAAAGAGCGTGTCTTCTTTTTTCGCAACTAATCCTAGAGCTCTAATCGCCGGATCTCGTCACTACGCTTATAAGCCCCTCGTTTCCATTGTAGATCATCTTTCTCAGACGGACTATCCCGAGCGAGGTCTCGATAAGGCAAGCGAGTTCCACCGACAAAGGAAAAAGTGAACTTAAGGCTAGCCGATCACGCAAACTTTCGACGTGTGCGGCGTACGGGCCACGGCCGAGGTCAACGTCCTTAAGTTAAGGCGGGAGTCGTGCCAAAATTTGGGCATGACCTCTCCCGACTCGCTTGTGCGAGAGACCTTAGCTTTTTAGCGTTGGCCAAGTTGTGGCCGGCACGGTACATACGGCGAGGTTTGGTGACACGGCGTCACATTGAACCTTCGGGTATATTTTTCTACAGAGCTCCGCGTCAAAGTCAAGGCCGAAAAGCTCAAGACTTCGGGTCGGGAACGACCTTTGGTCTCAAACTCTCGAGCTCGACTCTGAGCGGCCCGGCGTAAAAACATACACTTAGGCTTTATGACACGAGCTAGGCCAAAAACCAACCGGGTCTTGGACAAAGTGTGACACAAAGAGTGCATGGCTTACACGGGCTAGGATGGGATGTTTGGGACGACCCCGTGCGCCCGAAAGGTGTCTCGGCACCAACCTGAGTGCAACCGATAAGGCCATCCCTGTTAGGGTCAGGTCAGTGTGCAAGGTACCGAGGCAGAAGCGCACGTGAAGTGCGGTGTTCCGAGGCGAAGTGCGCGTAGTGTGCGGTCACTAAAATTCTTTTTCCGAGTAAAACAGAGATTTTTTTTCGTAATGTGTCTTAAAGAATTTATGATGCACAGCTCAAAAGACAAAGATGAAAATCAAACATGAATGGGGATGCACAAACATGGTAAGATTTTGAAAAGTTGACAATGTAATGCCTTTGAAACAAAACCGTTCGAGGTTTAAAGTAACACACGCACACAAAACGAGGAAGGGTAAACGAAAGTTTGACCCACGGAAGGCTTTTTAGAAAACATCGAGCTTTGAAAAAGTATCTTTTCCCCAAATGAGTCGCCAACCGAAATTACCCTATTTTCGCGCGGCGGGACGCGAAACGCGGTTGTCTTTCGCGGAGGGGTTGGTGTCCGAGACCTCGCCTACGGGAAGGAACAAAATGAGGATTCGCCACGCGGTTTTTGTATTTTGAGCCCAAACGTTGAGAAACGGCTATTGTGAAAAGGTGTCGTTTTTATTGGTAGCAAAAACTTAGGAAAAGGCTTTTTGAAAAAGGGGATCATTTTTATTGGCAAAGAAAAACGAGTAAAAAGCTTTTTGTACCGTAGATTGTTAGGTTCTGAGGTCAAGTTACGTTTCGGGTAGCGTATGACGAGATCGCCCGAAACGCCTCGCATGACGAGTCTTTCTACCTTTCTCGAAATCGCGTGTGAGTGTGTGTGTGTGTCTTTTGAAATGGGGGCTTGAATGACAAGCTTAATCTTGGTTTGAATGACAAACTTTGATTAGGTGACTTTGTTTGAAAAGACGAGCGTTTGAATGACAAACGTTGGTTTTGAGTTGAAATGAGTGTTTGGGTGGCAAACGTCGACTTTGAGTTCGAAATGAGCGTTTGCGTGGCAAACGTCGATTTTGAGTTTGAAAAGAGCGTTTGCGTGGCAAACGTCGATTTTGAGTTTGAAATGAGTGTTTGCGTGGCAAACGTCGACTTTGAGTTCGAAATGAGCGTTTGCGTGGCAAACGTCGATTTTGAGTTTGAAAAGGAGTTCGAAGGCCGAACTCCGGTTTTTTGAACCTAAGAATATTGTTAACGATTTTTACGGGAAAATGCGTATTAAATGATTTTGAGTGTCAAATGGCGGCTTTGAGTTTGAAGATGAGCATTCGGAGGCCGAACGTCATTTCGCGTTTTGAAAGAGAGTTCGACTGACGAACTCCGGTTTTGAACCGCATTACATTGTTAACGATTTTTACGGGAAAAATACGTATTAAATGACATGCGATCAACGAATCGGGTTGCGACTGACTTTGAAAAGTAAATACTATCACAATCCAAACGGATCGGACTTGTAAATGACAAAGATTTAAAGCGGTGTCAACGGAATCAAACGATCCGGATTCGTAAATGACGATCAACGAGGCCAAACGGCTCGGAATTGTAAATGACGATCAACGAGGCCAAACGGCTCGGAATTGTAAATGACGATCAACGAGGCCAAACGGCTCGGAATTGTAAATGACATGAAAGTAAACTAACTGGTCGGAACGCCGTTTAACCCGTGATTACTTCTCTTACGGAAAGAGAAGAGGATCGAGGCTAAAACGTATCGGATCCCGTTAGACAGAGGCGTCTACATTTTGATAACGGACGTTCAAACAAGCTTATAGCGATCGGCGCGTAAACCGAGACTAACGGAAGATTCAGAGAGAGGGAGTTATACCTATGGCTGTGGTCGACTCCTTTGGCTCTGGAGGTGTGTACGGACACGGAAAGTGATTCGAAAGGTTGTTTCAAGTTGTAGGGTGCGTATTTGATCGAAATACGAAGGTTTCACGCGAATCGAGACAAAACGGAGCTCTGGGAAGGGTGAAAACCGCTTGGACCGTGGGGTGGTGATTTTTGGTGTGAAAAATCCTTTTCTCGCCTTCGACAAAGAATCCTATTTATAGGGTGAAAATTGCGTAGGAGTCCCACGGACTTGGACCGAATTTCGTGGGTTTTGGGAATTTTGGAAACTGGGACTTCACGGGCAATTTCGTGAAAAGTGCACAAAGTGAGTCCCACGACTTCGCTTGCAAACCAGGGGCATTTTGGTCTTTTCCCTCTCGAAATTGATTGAAGGGTGACTAGAGGGAGGTGGCATGGCTGCCACGTGCCCTCTGAGTCACCAGCTGAGGTGGGATTTTGTCCCTCGGTCCCGGTTTTGTCCGTTTTTTAAATAACAATCGGGAAATGTCCGAAACGCCCGGAAAGTGCCGAAAATGCGTTTTGTGGAAAGCCATACTTTTACGTGAGATGTCACGTGCTAAGTACGGTTCGACGTCAGATGCACGGGCGGTCCCGGACGTCTCGTTGGCACAAAGAACAGGGAGTTTAACGAGTTCCTGCTAACTGAGCGGGCTAATGCATTTCGGTTAACTTTCTGACGGATTTGGACGACCCTGATTTGGGTACTTACACTGCCGCATCCCTCAGTAATCTGCGTTGTCTAGTCACCCAAGGCATCGCTGTTTGACCCTCCGGTAATGGCCCAATCAAGCGTAATCTTTCAAAAAGCCATAAAGATAACAAAGTGGGGTTGCCCGCGCCCATGAAATCGCATCCCTGGCTAGTCTATCAAGGCCATGGTAAGTCTCGCCTAATAGCTAGGTACAATGTCCATTTCCCTTGGCCGAACCGAATTTGATGAAGATCCACACCTCGGTCACCCCTAAGATGTCTGACGACCTCCAGCAGTGCACCTGAGCAGACTCCGACATGTCCACAGAAGTAGTAGGCTGACAGGGTAAACAATACATACATGTCCAGAGAGGTAGAAAGATCAAATAGCGCCGGACTGGAAGATCGCAGCCGAGCCATCCGGGTTAAGTCTACAATCTCACCATTCAGAATCATAGATGCCACTCCGATCTACCGGGCAGCACAGAAATTCGATAACCGCTCCACAACCGCCGTCTATCTCGAGGGAATGCTACGCTTCCACCTCACCCAAGCCTGTCAATGCTCCGAAATCCTCCATGGTTGGCGTCGATCATTGTATGATAAAGTAAACACATGCCTCTCTCGGGTCCCAACATGCGAAGCCGCTTCTGAGCAAGTCCCAATCGACTCTCCAGTTCTTCAGAGGCCAGAGGCACGGCATACCATATCGCTTGTCAATGATTTTCCCATGATGCTTTTGGTGAAATTGCAAAATCCCGATAAAGTCTTGACGAAATTGATGTTCCCGAGAAGTTATTTCCTCGTTATAATGCTCCATGGTGATTGAAAGTTCCAACCTTTGTTGCAGAAGTCGCCTGTTTGTCAAGTTGAGGCTACTGGTGTCCTCCTGCTGAAAGAACAATGCCTGCAAATGAAGCCGGAACTGATTTTAAAAAGGGGCACTGTTACGAGCTCCGTCCAGTCATGCGACATATCTTGACAAACAGACACATAATGTCGGGCGACAGGTTTGGTCTGCAACAGGAAGCATAAAGGTTTTGCAAGTGGTTTTTTCTGTGGCATTCTCTAGCTCGCCGTCGTCGCTGCAATACACCTTGTACCCACATGTTACTACACGGGAGAGGGTTTTCCCCCACCATATGTACCACTATACACAATTACCCCAAAGCAGTCCTAGAAACTTGTGTATAAACACGGCAAAAGCCGACCTGTCAATACAATAAACCATACACCTTTCCCCTCATTCCCAGAACGAACAGACTCATGCAAACAAGCTAACATAGTTTAATCCTTACTAACAAAATAGCATAGTCAGATTGTAGTGCTTCGAATGTCGTTTTCCCCGTAGGTACAACAGTCAACTGAGCAAACCTCAAAGATTGTCCCTCAAAGCAAAGCCAAGACAAAAAGTCCGTGTCTATTTGAATCTCCCCAGCAGGGCACATCAAGATCAATGGCCCCACCGTCAAACCATCCATAAGAATTTGGCCGCCAAAGCAAAGTCCCTGGTTCACCAAGCAAAGCTCGGGACACAGAAGTCAATCGTCAATAAAGATAACCCCGTCACCAGAATATCAACAAGAATCCGCTGCCCAGCAAGCAAAAAGTCCCGTCATATCAAGCAAAGTCCCAGATCCCAAAGCTGAACAAGTCGACAAGAGACCGCCCCGCACTCAGTAACCGTCAGCAGCAGTTAGTAGCATAGGACCCTCCGACAGCTACATCGATCCCCAATAGCATAAACCATAGCATCAGTCCCTCCAGCAGCTACAGATTTCTCAGTCGAATATTGGGTGACAACCGCACAGTCGAGTATTGGGTGACAACCGCACAGTCGAGTATTGGGTGACAACCGCACAGTCGAGTATTGGGTGACAATCGCACAGTCGAGTATTGGGTGACAACCGCACAGTCGAGTATTGGGTGACAACCGCACAGTCGAGTATTGGGTGACAACCGTACAGTCGAGTATTAGATGACAACCGCACAGTCGAGTATTGGGTGACAACCGCACAGTCGTGTCCTCGGGTGACTCCCCTAATAGTCCGAACTACGATTTTGCTTGATTCCCTCCCTGGGATACGTAGGAATCCTTTCTCAAAAGGTCCAGCCATCCGATTTCCCAGATCACTGTCTAGCCCTCCGCCTTATTCCCCAATCGCTCATTGGGATTGGGTCTTATTTTATCGACAACCTCACTTCTTCCATAAGTGATGTGCTGAGGGGCTCTGTAAGTACGCCAATCCAATTTGCGACCTTTCCAGATGCATTTTAACATGATAAAATTGCATTTAGGGGCATTTTGGTAAATTCCCGATCCATCCCAAGACTTCCGGAAACATTTCATAAGTTTCACGCGAAGGAGGTACTTTTTTGTACTTTGCTCAGGCTGAGGGACCTAAAAAGGAATAAATCTGTTTTGGACTTTTTGGGTATTATCCAAGAAGGTTCCAGAACCAGATTTGGCGCCAAAAACGGTTATGGTCACCTTGTGTCACGCGACAAGTCGAAGCATGGAAAGTGGTTACGTTATGCCGCGCGACACAAGGCTACCATGGACTGCAGCTATAAATAAGACCCTACCCCTCTCAGTTTTAGATCCGAATTTCAGCCTCCTAACGTAACTCTGCACAAATTGCCTCAAAAAACTCTCTCTCTCTCTTCCTTCCTCACCAAAATTACCCAATCCCCTTCCAAATCCTTCACCTCTCACCTCTCTTCAACCCAATTCCTCTCCTACCTCTCCATACACTTCAAATCTTCCAATTCAACTCTCAGTTCGTGCTTAGATCTCCATCCCAGAAGCTGAATCGAAGACTCCTACACCTAACTTGGTGTAAGAGTTGAGGACTACAAGGGTAACTAATCTCTCCTCCTCTCTCTCTCTCATTCATTTGTTTAATTGTTCTTCCTTCTTCTCCACTTGATAATCAGGCTCCATCTGCCTCGGATTATCAAGTGGCAACTGCAATCTCTCTGTTTAAATCGTTTATACTTGAGTCCAATTGCTTGCTTATGATGTGATCTACATAGATTTGCAATTTGGATGTCAAGGGAGTGTGGATCTCCCATATCCACACTCCTTTGATCGATTCGTATCTAATTCATGTTGTTCTTATTGATTCTGTTATAATTGTTGTGTATCAGTTGGATCTGCATCTCAGTTTGTGAGGTACCTGCAGATGGTTACCCTATGTCACGCGACACACTTGGACATGAGGAGTCCTGTGTCACGCGACATGTCGTGACCATCTGCAGGGACCATGTTTCAGTTGTAATTTGTTTTAGTTGGTTATTTGAATATTCAGTAGTATGTTCATGTCATTTAATGCCTAGATCTGGTTTTGATTGTAATTTTGTGTTCATCTGGTAATTCTGTGGTCTGTTAGTTGTGAGTCTCTGCAAAGTGACCATTGGTGTCATGCGACATATTTGGACAAGGGAGTCCTATGTCACGCGACATAGATGATCCTTTGCAGAGGACCTGTTTTCTTTTGTAATCTGTTCTTATTACTGTAAAGGGATGTGGCCTCCCGAACAATTGGTCTACAAGTTGTAATGATTTTGCCAATTCAATAAAATTCATGTTTATCGCACTTGCATTTTATCATCGTTTGCACGTTCTTTCGAATTATTTGGATGTCTAAATTAGAAAGACTCATCTACGGACGAGGCGTGTTGGGTGAACTCTCGATTCTTCCCAACACGTAACCTGACCCCCGAACCCGTTCTCTTTCAAAAAGGTTTTTCAAAGTGCACCTCTAAAAGCATGGCGTGGCGACTCCTTTTACCTTTATTTTTATTTTTCGGGCGAGCGCACATTCAAGTAACTATTTCAGTGTTGCCAAATCCAAATGGCAACACTTGTGGCAACACCAGTGGCAACACTGGTTTGCAACACTGGTTTGCAACACTTGGAACAACATTCATGGCAACACATGATCTAACATTAACAATCTCCACCTTAGTGTAAGTGCCCAAATCCGGATCGTCAAAATCCGTCAGAAAGTTAACCGAAATCCGTTAACTGGCCCGCTCCAGGTTAACCGGAACTCGTTAAACTCCCCGTTGCCATGCCAACGAGACGTCCCGGGACTGCCCCGTTGAAATAGCCCGGATCCGAGCAGGCTTCGCAGCCCCGGCATCTGGCGTCTTTCGCGTTGGAGCGACGTGTCTCGCCGTTTTTGTTTTTGTAGAGTCGCCACGCCGTTTTTATTAAGCCCAAAACATTGAAAAGGGCATCGCTTAAAGATAATTTTAAACCTGCTTTGTGTGATGAGATTTTGAGTTCGGAGGTCGATGACTCCCGGAAGAGAATATTAGAATATTAGAGCTCACCCGAGTAGCCTCGTAAAACGAGTCTTTCGGATACCCCTAATATCCTTTAAATGTTGTGTGTGTGTGTGTGTGCTTTTAAAAATGCATGCTGTATCGGATGTCTACATTGTATGCTGTGTATGGAAATGTATTGAAATAGTATAGGAAGGAAGCCTTACCAATGTTGGTTCGTGTCTGTCTTCCGCTGGGGAATAGTGTTTGAGGTCGGAGTAGCGTTCCTGCACGGATCGGGATTGCTTCGAGGGACCGGTTGTCCGCGACGCAGTTTCGGCGTGAGCCGAGGTTGTAGGCTGCGTTCGGGCGCAGGTTCGGCGTGCGTGGGGATCGTCGGGATCACTCGGGCAGAGGTTCGGCGTGCGTCGTGGTGGCAGTGAGTCACTCTGCAGAGTTTCGGCGTGGTTTGGGATCGTCGGTTTGACTCGGAAAGAGCCGGACACCGTGGAAAGACCAGTGCAAGGCCTCTGAGTACCACGAGGGGCCTCGTAGTACCTCGAGAGTGCCTCTGGGCAGCGCGGAGCCGTCTCGGGAGCGCTGGGAGGCTTCTGAGCACCACAAGGGAGCTCAAGGCCTCGGAAGGATCCGAAAGGGGCCGGAGTGCCTCGAGAGGACTTAGAGGGGAGCCAGAAGGCTAAGGGAGGAAGAGAGAAGAGGGAGGTGTGTGAAAATGAGTAGGGGGAGCCCTCTATTTATAGTAAAAATTTCGGAGCAAAGAGGTCCGTACTGACCTTCTTGGTTATCCGTAATTTTGGATTTCCTCGATTTGAGGGAATCCGCAATGATGGTGAATATTCGGAATGATGATGTCCCCCATGCAAGAAGGTCCGTACGGACCAACTCAAGATGCAAAGAGGTCCGTACGGACCAACCATGCATTTGGGTAATCATTTCTTCCGGATTTGAGGGAATATTGTGGACTTTAAGGGGATTCAAGTAATTATTGACAAAGAAAGAGGTCCGTACGGATCAATATTGCTTTCCCAATTTCCTGAAAATTCCCAAAAGGTCCTTTTGTCCCTTTTTATCCCAGGAAGGCTCCTCCCTTGGTTTGGTTGGGGGTTTGAGAGGGTTTTGAGAGGGTTTTGAGTGAGAGAGGTCTCCGAGACTACGTTGATGAGTCCGCGGTATTTCCCGTGTGTTTGAAAGGGGGTGATCCAGATTGGGGTACTTACGTAAGCCCTCGACGACGTCACTTATGAAAGAAGTGGGGTCGCCGATAAGATAAGGGTCCTAATCTGGATCGCGTGCTGGGAGAGGAAGTGACCGTGAGGGTCAATGTGAGGACGTGGTGGTGTCCTTTTGTGTGACCGTTTAGGTCAATAGGCTGGACCCTGTGATAGATTCCTACGTATCCCCGGCGGGAATCAAGCCCGGTCGTAGTTCGGTGTGGGGTGAGTGTTTTGTGAATGCGGGCGTGGTGGTGCCCCGAAGTGTCGTGTGACCGCCGAGGTCGGGAGGACGTGGTGGTGTCCCGGGTGACCGTATAGGTCGATGGGGAGGACGTGGTGGTGTCCTAGGTGACCGTATAGGTCGATGGCCGGACCCCGTGATAGGATTCCTACGTATCCCCGGCGGGAATCAAGCCTGGTCGTAGTTCGCAGGTCGTGAATTTGTGGAGCGCATGTGGGCGTGGTGGTGCCCCGAAGTGTTGTGTGACCGCCGAGGTCGCGGTAAGGACGTGGTGGTGTCCTAAGATGTGGTGACCGCATAGGTCAAATGTGAGGACGTGGTGGCGTCCAGGGATGGCCATTTTACGATTTTCCTAATCGGGTGGTTTAAGGCCTTCCGGGCCGGAGATAGAGCGAGGACTTGAATCGTCTTCTGATTGCGGTTGGTGACACGCTGGAGGACTTTGAATCGTCTTCGCGGCGGTTGGTGCCACGCTGAGGACTTTGAATCGTCATTCGGCGGCGGCTGGTGCCACGCCGGAGGACTTTGAATCGTCTTCCGGCGGCGGCTGGTGCCACGCGCGAGGACTTTGAATCGTCTTCTGGCGGCGATTGATGTAATGCGCGAGGACTTTGAATCGTCTTCTAGCCGCAGCTTGATGTAATGCGCGAGGACTTTGAATCGTCTTCTAGCCGCAGCTTGATGTAATGCGCGAGGACTTTGAATCGTCTTCTAGCCGCAGCTTGATGTAATGCGCGAGGACTTTGAATCGTCTTCTAGCCGCATTGTGGAGGCGTGGCCGCCTTGTGCTTCGAGAGGCGTAGATGCCTTTGTGTTTTTGCATGTTGAGTAGAAGGTTGGACTTACGATGACTCGCCGTGCTTGCGTTGCCGTTGAAGTGGGCAAGGATGACGGCCGGTGATTGCTTCACCATTTGGCATTTTGGAGGCGCTTCGTGCCTCGGGACTTGTACTGGAGGTGTTGGCTCCTTCTTGTGCTTGTTTTGCCGTTGAGTGGGCAAGGATGATGGCCTATGGCCGGGGATATGCAGCCTTGTATGACTTCCCTTTCGACTTGTCGGGAGGAGCTCTGGCTTACTTTGATGGCCGGTGCTTGCGTTGCCGTTGAAGTGGGCGGTTCGGGCTTACATCCGACCGCCGGTGCTTGAATTGTCGGGACGCGTGACCTCAGAGGGCCCTTTCTCGTTGGGAAGATGACTTCGGACCTCTTTTCGAGGGCCATTGGCCGAGTTGTCGTTGAGCGTTTGGAGGCGTCTTGCGCCTTGATATTTCGTGCCGGGAGGTGTTGGCTCCTTCTTGAATTGCCGTCGGGCGTCTTGGAGGCGTCTCGTGCCTCGGGATTCGTGGCCGGGAGGTGTTGGCTCCTTCGAATTGCCGTTGAGCGGGCGGTTGAATTGCCGCTGAGTGGCGAGGACCGGTCTTACGTTGACGGCCGGGATTGATTTGCCGTTGAAGTGGGCGAGGACCGGTCTTACGCCGACGACGGCCGGGGTTGAATTGCCGTTGAAGTGGCGAGGACCGGCCTTACGCCGACGGCCGGGATTGAATTGCCGTTGAGCTGGCGAGGACCGGTCTTACGCCGACTACGAATTGCCGCTGAAGTGGCGAGACCGGTCTTACGCCGATGCCGGTGAATTGCCGTTGGCGAGACCGGTCTTACGCCGACGGCCGGTTGAATTGCCGTTGAAGCGGGCGAGGACCGGTCTTACGCCGACGGCCTGGTTGAATTGCCGCTGAAGTGGGCGAGGACCGGTCTTACGCCGACGGCCGGTGGTTGAATTGAAGGGTTAGGGACCATTCTCGCACTTGGATTTGCCGGAAAAGGCCTTAGACGCCTGGGGGCAAAGATTATAAGGGCAGAAAGTAATTTGGCCACCCCTTGCAAAGAGGTCCGTACGGACCAACCTGGTTGCAATGAGGTCCGTACGGACCACTTTGGTTTTTTACAGCTCCTGTGTTTTGACCGGGTTTAAATGACCGAGGCCCTTTCCCCATTCCTTCTTCTTCCAGCGTGAACCGAGAGAGAGAAAGAGAGAAAATCCTCCATTGTTAACCAAAATCAAAGATTTTTTGCTTGAATTGCTTGCCATGGCCGGAAGGATCTCGAAGGAGTCGTCGTCAACGCAGCCAAGAGGTGGTCGAGCAACGGATGGAGCTTCAAAGGAATTGGATTTCGTTCGTTCCATCTTTCGAAGAACCCGATGTCTTGTATCCGAATCCGGAGGTGCACAATCGTCGCTCTACGAACGTCTGGGAGGTAAGAAATCTGCTCCGCTTTGATTCCCTCGTCAATTTTTGAATGCTAGAACTAGGTTTTAGTTTTTCGCATTTTTTGAATTTTTTGTTATTATTTTATGCCTTTTTGTGAAATTCTTGATGAATTGTTGAAAATGGACATGTAAAAATTGTGGGTATGTGTATTTTGTGCAGAAATGTGTAGATTAGCTTTTATTTGTGAAAATAAAGTGCTTCTCTAATGAAATGCATGCTTTGGTGTTTTGTACCGTATGCTATTTATGTATGTACATTATGAGAAAAATTATCGTGTAGTGATAATTTTTGTGAAAAAATGTGACATGTGCCGTGTTTTGTGACGGGTTATATGTGAAAGTGTGTGCCGTGTAGGGACGGATTTTTTTTTTTTGTGTTATGCATATGTGTCGTGCCGTGTGTGCCATGTTTTTGGGTGACGGACTTTGTGGGGAAAATATGTGCAATATGTGCCATGTTTTTGTGACGGGTTATATGTGCCTTTGCCGTGTTGGGACGGATCTTTTTTTGAAAATGTGTCGTGTAGGGTTTAATCCCCCCCCTTTTTTTTCTTTTGAGAAAATGTGTACAAAAGGTGCCGTGTTTTTGTGACTGATCGCATGGGAAAAATTATATGCATGATATATGTGAAAATTATGTGCATTATATGTGCCGTGTTTTGTGACGGTATATATGTGAAAAATATGTGCATTGTGTGCCGTGTTTTGTGACGGGTTACATGGAAAAATTATATGTATAATGTATGTGAAAATTATGTGCAATATGTGCCGTGTTTTGTGACGGGTTATATGTGCCTTTATATTAAGTACTGTGATTGACGTACCTTTGCTGTGTTTACCTGCAGGATGCGGGGCTTATGGCCGGGAAGGCCAAGAGGATGAAGACTCGGGGATCGCTCGAGGCTGTTGTTGAGTTATGGCAATGATGCCCGATATTTCCGTGGACGGTAGGCCGAGTCCCCTGAGGTCGGTTTATGCTTCGGCCCGGGTGTGTTCGTTGAGAACCCGGGTCGGGTTTCGACACGAGGAAGAACAAGAGCGTCTTCCTTGGCCTTTCGAGTACCGCGGGATACCACCCACACCTTCCATCTGAGCTGGGGAGAGGTGACGGTGACGCCTACCGACTTTGCTGCGATTACCGGGCTTTCCTTCAAAGGAGGGCCGATACGGTGGAGGGATATGATCTCCGATGATGTGTTGACCGAGCTGCTGGGCTTTGAGCCTCGTCCTCGCAGGGGCCTGGGCATGTTGTATAGCGACGTGGAGCTGAAGATCACGTCCAGCATTGGGGCCTACATCCGGGGTACCGGCCAGTGACACGGAGCAGCTGGGCGCGCTCCTTTTGTGGTATGCACCGTCCGAGACTTTGTTCTCGAACCACGCGATCCGCGGCTCCATTTGCTCGGAGAGCTTGATTGACCTGGATAGGGTCTCGCGACATTGCTTGGGGCGAGGCGGGCTTCGCCGAGCTCTACTTCTCCTTGGACCGGTTTAGCCTGGGCGCGCTCGTTGGCCCGTTTTGACTTTGCTCGAGGTATGAGTTTATTGCCGTTTTTTGATTTAGCAACTTGTCTTTTCTCCGTTTTCTTTTGCACCGAGCCTTCTCGTTTTTGTCACAGTGTGGTTTTATGAGGTTTTCCAAAGGCTTCCCGTGGGATAGAGATCCGGGGCCGTTGCCGCGTATCCCGCTATGCCGGGCCGGGCTCGTACGGCGAGGAAGAGGAGGACCAGGGGGAAGCTCACCATCGCCACGGGATGTGCAGAGCTGTCCGGAGAGGGATAGCCCTGAGGGGTTCGTCTTGTTCCCGTGGGCTCTGTATGAGGGGGATGAGTTCGAGGGGGCTCCCGAGGTGACAGCGCGCGAAGATGCCGCGGGCTCGACTTGTGATGTCATGTATCCGGGAGAGCGGGTCTTCCGGGCAAAGATGGCCCCGGTGTGCTTCCCGTGGCTCCGAGGGACCCTCCCTTTGGGATGCTTGATTCCCGAGACATGGACGTGCTCGATTTCGAGAGGTACCTTGGCGGTGCTCTGCGCCGAGGAGTTCATTTTGTATGGAGAGGAGTACGGGGCCTTCGTGAGGAGGAAGCCGAGGACGCCGCAGTACCGGCGCGGAGAGAGAGGCCGGCCCGCAGCTCCCCTGCAGGTTCCGATGCCGGGACCGGATTTCACGTACGTCCGCGGGGACGGATCGAGGAGGAGGGTGTCTCGCACCCGCTCCGAGCAGCTCCCGCCGCATACAGAGCGGACCCCGATAGATCGGTGAGTGTGCTTACTCTTTTCCATCTTGGCATCTTTTCTCGTATTTTTCTCTTTTTGTTGTTGAGTATAACCGTATTGCCGAGCGTTTCCTTGGTCGCTTGTTGGTGCAGTCCCGGGAGAGCCTATGATATGCCGACTCGCCGTTACGTGGCGACGAGGTCGCTTGCGAAGAAGATGGCTTCAAGATATCTTGCCGGTCTCGCGACGCGTGCCGGCGCACGAGCCTATGCCTTCGAGGCACTCAGAGACGTTCCTCCGCCTAGAGCCGAGCCTGAGCCGCAGCAGGAGGGACCTTTGAGGGGGCGGCATAGCATGGATGCCGGACATCTTCGGAGCCGCAGGCCTTCGAGGGAGCAGCCCTTTTATCGCTCATGCCTCCGCATGGCGCACAGGCGAGGGTTCCTCGAGCCTTCTTCTTTGATCCTTTCGCCGGATTTGATCCTTCCGAGTACTTTTCGTGGGAGCCTCAGCGGGTGCTCTGTATTCCGACGACGAGGATGTGACGGGCGAGTTCGCCGATGCCCGACTTTTCTTTGGAGGACCTCGGCGAGGATGATGATGCCGAGGATTCCGATTAGTATTCATTTGCTTTCCCTCTTTCATATCCCTCTTTTTTTTGTTTAGCAACAGACATTTGATGGGTACCCGTAATAAAACACATGTATTTGCACTGGCAAACAAGATTTTATTTTAAGATGTAATGTCATTTTTGTGATTCCCTGGATTTGTCCTAGAAATTGTTGCTATTATTATTTTTTATTTTGTGCATGCCACGTGAGCCGAGAGTGTGTTTGTGGGTAGTGTATGTTTGCCGGAATGGCTTTGGCCGTTGTTTGGGCGCTTTGGAGCAAGGTTTTGCCGAGGACAAGGCTTTTGTACCGTTTGTCGGGAAATGGGTTCTGTTTTGCAAGGAGGTCCGTACGGACATACTTAGCATGCAAAGAGGTCCGTACGGACCAACCTTGCTTGGGAAGGACATAAATGCTTTCCAAAGTTGTCCGGTTCTTCCTCATTTCCCCATTTGCAGCCATTTTCGAGCTTTCTTCCCCATTTTCTCTAGGAACCTCCATTTTTGCCATGGATTCTTCGTACGTCCCTAGAATTTTGCCGAGGCTTTCGCAGAGAGGCAAGCACACTTCCTCGAGCAACTGAAAACGTGGATGCGGCGCCGTATGAGGCATCGTAGACGGGCTTTCGAGGTAAGGTTTCGTCTTTGCTCTGGCTTGGTCTTTTAAGGAGTTGGTTCCCGATTGGGATTTGTTGCGGGCCGCCGCGAAGTTCGGGATGTTAGGAGGCACGTGTATCGTTTCTCCTACAATGAAATGGTGCCCACTTTTGAGGATTTTCGGGCTTTGATTGGAGGACCTGAGGTGGAGGCCATCTCGCTTCCTTTGATTGGTGGTGCCGCGCGAGCGTGAAGCTTGCAGACTTTCTTCGTACTTCGTTGGAAGAAGTGCAGGCATGATCCTTGATTCGGGTCATATCGACATTTCCGAGCCGCCGGAGCGGTTCATGGTTGATGATGAGAGTGACGTCTCTTGGGATGTATTTGCCTTGCGCGTGATGGCGACGCTTTTTCCGGTCGCCCTTGGCATTTGTGATGGCGCTTGCTAGATGTGGTAGGGCACCGCAGAGCCGGAGAGGATATTGTCCCGTTGGTGCCGGGGGAGACTCTTCATGGTATCGACCGTCCGGCGACCGGGGATCGTTTTATGAGAGGGGGAAGCCCCGCTTTGCTCACCTTGTGGCCGCGAGAGAGACTTCAGGCCATGTCCGAGGCTCCGACGTCGTTTAGCCCGTGGTCATTTGCTCGCCGACCTCTTGTGTTGGATATGGATCACCCGCCCGGGAGAGATGGATGGCACACTTGGTACGCATCGATCCGCCGGTGGGTTCCGCACCGGAGGATTGAGACCAGGAGGATCTTGGCAGAAGGGTCCTACGTTGTCGAGTTCCAGGTTTGTCTTGGTCCTCCTTCTATATTCCGTCGCTTGTTTCCCGGCAGCTTGGGATGAAGCAGAGCCTTTGTTGGCCGGGATGACCTTGCTACCGCGGAGGTAGTTCCTCTTGTATGGCGCCTTCAGTGCCTTCTTGTATTTTCCGAGGGTATGGAAGTATTCCGCTTTCCCTCCCGCGGTACTCCTTAGACGTCTGGGAGCGTCAGATTGACGACTCAAGCATCCGGCCCGGTATGAGCAACAGAGTCAAGGGCCCCAAGTGGTCTCTGAGAGCAAAGTGCGTGTAGCGATTCTGGGACCCGGTTGCCGTAGCAGCCTATTGCCTTAGGAGTTCCGAAGCCCGGTCTCGACCCTTCGATGTGACGGGAGACACTTTGTTTGACTACGAGACTAGAGTTGACCGACCGACAGGAGAGGTCCTCTTTGCTGCACTCGCAGTGAGGAGATCCGAGCCGAAGCACGGCGAATGAAGCCCCGAGAGCTACCGGATTGTTTGACTCTACTGGGAGGACCCCGATCTCTGACCGAGAGACGCAGAGTTGGTTCACGTGAAGCGAAAGAAGACTCGCCTGGGACGAGGGAAGAAAGGAAAGAATGGCGAGGGGACAAGCGCAGATGGCGCGGAATGACCTCCTAGGTATCCATTCATTGCATTGCAAACACATTATTAGTTAAATGTATTAAGCCGTCTTTTAGCATGTCAGTGAACTTGAGAGTAGACCGTGCTTGAACTCATCAAGAAATGTTGTAACCGTTAGTGATTTGTGATTTACTTTTAAAGCTTTGTCGAGACGCAAGATCTCTTGTTTGCCTTTGCTTCGTTGTGCACTTTGTCGGCGTCCATCTTTGACTTTTCTCGTTGCATTTGCGGACCGAAGCGCCTGGGCCCCGACGGCAATCCCTTTGCTGAGGCTTTCAGGCTTGGCCGAGAGGTTGAATGCTCCCTTGACAAGTCGTTTTGACGGTCTTTTTCGTAGCTTCCTTGCCTCTTGTTGGCGTCGGGCTCTGACCACTTTTTGCAGCCTTCCGCTTGAGCTTCTTTTTTTTTTTTTTTGTGAGCCCTTGCTCGAGCTCTTTTTTGTGAGCCCTTGCTCGAGCTTTTTTTTTTTTTTTTTGTGAGCCCTTGCTCGAGCTCTTTTTTTTTTTTTTTTTGAAGCGCGTGAGGGCGAAGACAAGCCCCCGGCTTGGAAGCAAACATGAGCCGGCCGTTTGATGCCGAGTGACCCTCGGATGTCCTTTGATGTTGCCGCCGTCGTTTGACTTGGTCAAGGTGACCGCCGGGCGTGTTTCTTGAAAAGTGCGTAGCTTGATGGAGGTCTTGATTGACATTCAAACTTTTGACTTTTTGTGTATTTTTAGACCGGACCAATTAAGGTTGCCTACGTCCCCTGACTAGAGGGCTCAGTCTGCGTAGTTCGACACTACATGGAGTGCCAAGAGATGCACAACTGTTCTTCTTTAGGCGAAGTATCTCGCGAAGTTTGCTTCCGTTGACCGGATTCATGAAGGGATTGCCGCCTAGGTCCGTCGCCTTCATGGCGCTCCGGAGAAGATCTTTGAACCACGAAAGTGGCCGATCCACGTGGGTTCCCATTTTCCCAGCTGGGTTGGTTCGAGCGGGAGGCTTTTCTTTGAGTACAAGGTCACCTTCCCCGATGTCTCGGATTTGACTTTCTTGTCGAAAGCTCTAGCCATCCCGCTTTGATAGGCTCGGACGTGTTCCATGGCCTTTAGTCGTCGCTCGTCTAGCAGAGCCAATTCGTCATGTCGGCTTCTGAGCCATTCGACTTCGTTGATGTCATTTTCCAGCAAAGACTGGAGTGAGGGAATTTCTAGCTCGACGGGAAGGACTGCTTCCATCCCGTATGTCAGTGGCAAATGGGGTTTCTCCCGTGGTCGTTTCGACTGATGTGCGGTAGCCCCAAAGTGCAAGGTGCAGCTTCTCGGGCCAATCTCGTCCTCGGGTGGTCATTTTTCTGATGATCCGTTCGAGGGTTTTGCTTTGCCGCTTCCACGGCGCCGTTTGTTTGTGGCCGATAGGGAGAAGATTTGTGACGTGTGATCTTGAATTCAGCCAAAGCCCGTCGAATTCCCTTCGAAGTGTGAGCCATTGTCCGATATGACCTCATTTGGGATGCCGTATCGGCATATGATGTTTTCCTCGAGGAAATGCGCGACCTTCTTGGAGGTGAGTACCTTGTAGACTTGGCTTCGACCCATTTGGTGAAGTAGTCGATGGCTACTAAGATGAACTCGTGACCGTTGCCGCCCGGGCGGAGCGATTTTCCCGATGACGTCAATTCCCAAGTGGCAAAGGGCCAAGGTGTAGTCATGCAAGAGAGATCGTGGGGCGGTAGATGATTGAGGTTGGAGAACCGCTGGCACTTGTCGCAGCTTTCGGACAAAGTGGATGCACCGCTCCATGGAGATCCAGAGTAGCCCATCCCGAGAATGATTTGCATCAGTGGCTCGGGCGTTCATGTGGGGACCGCAAGCCCCATTGTGGACTTCGTTCATGAACTTGCTTGCTTCTTCTTGGCCGACGCCGTAGGAGTGGCCCATGGTAGCGTTTCTTGTATAGCATGTCCCCGAGGATGACGAAGTGAGAGGCAAGGCGTTTTAGGGCCATGATGCTCTTGGTTTTGACCCCTCCCGTGTGTGGGTCTTCCTTGTTCATGAAGGTGGTTTCCGCTCTTGAGGTATTGGAAGATCTGGTTATACCATGGCTCATTGACGGGCTTAGGTTCGTTCGATCTCACAACAAGAGGCGTGAATTTCCTTTCGTCCGACTTTGAAGGGTTTGATTGCTTTTCCTTCGTGGATTTCCACAAGTGGAAGCCAAGGTGGCTAAGGCATCCGCAAACCCGTTTCGGTCTCTTGGCAAGTAATGGAAGGTGACCTCTTCGAATTGTGTGATGAGGTCCTCCATGCAGCATGGTATTTTTGCAAGCCTGGGTCTATGGTTTTCCACTTGTTGGAGACTTGGTTGATGATCAAGGCCGAGTCCCCATAAACTTCGAAGTTCTCGGACATTCCTCTCGAGTGCGGCTTGTAGTCCAAGAAATAAGCAGCTTCATATTCTGGCGGCATTGCTGTTACCTCGAAATTGAGCTTTATAGCAATTTGGGGTGTGCTCGTCCCTGGGATCTACCAAGAGCATACCGATGCCGTTTCCTTTTTGTTGGCCGCTCCGTCGAAGAACAAGCTTGCCATCGATTTTCGCCTTCGATTGCGAAGATTCCCTCGTCCGGAAATTGTGGTTCGGGGCCTCGAGCCTCGTCTGCTGGGAAATCGCCCATTGTTCACCATGGCCCGTCCCGATTGACTTTTGGTTTACGTACTTGATGTCAAATTCCGCTAGGAAGAAAGACCATTTCGCGAGCCTCATTGACAGAGATGGTTTGTCGAAGAGGTACTTGATCGGGTCCATTTTGGAAACCAAGTGTACCGTGTGCGACCGCATGTAGTGCCGTAGTTTCCCGACAACCCATACCAGAGCCGCGCAGGTTTTCTCGAGGGCCGAGTAATTGAGTTCGCCGCCTTGAAACTTTCGACCGACGAAGTAGATGGCGTCGACTCGTGACTCCTTCTTTTCTTGACAGAGCATGGCTCCAACCGCGGTGTCGGCCACAGCTTAGGTATAGCAACAAAGTGGCTTTTCCTCGTGGGGAGGACAGAGAATCTGAGGACTCACAAGGTATGCTTTTATTCTTTCAAAGGCATCTTGGCATTCTCGAGTTCCATTCGATGCTCGGCGTTCTTCTTCATCGCTTGAAGATTGGCTCGCACATAGAGGTCAATTGGTTGACGGCGGCCGATATACCGTAGGCGGCCCATGAAGCTTTTCACCTCCGTCCGAGTTTGCGGTGGTCTCATTTCGATGATAGCCTTGATCTTTGAGGATCAACCTCGATGCCTCTCTCGGTGACCATGTATCCCAAAACCTTGCCTCGCTAACCCCAAATGTGCATTTGGCGTGGTTAAGCCTCATTGAGTGTTTTCGAAGGCGATCAAGAATTTTCTCAGTCCGTGAGGTGTTGTCCGTCCGATCCCTTTCGAGTGGACGATCATGTCATCGACGTACACTTCGATCTCTTTGTGGATCATATCGTGGAAGAGGGCGGTTGCCGCCCGTCGGGTAGGTAGCCCCGCATCTTTAGTCCGAACGGCATTACCGTGTAGCAAGAGGTTCCCTGTGGGTTGTGAAAGCCGTCTTTTCTTGATCTTCTTCGGCCATCTTGATTTGATTGTAACTCGTGCAAACCGTCCACGAAGGACTTGACTTCGAAATTGGTCAGAGTGTCTACCAACATGTCGATGTTGGTAGTGGAAAATCGTCCTTGGGACTTGCTTTGTTGAGATCTCTAAGTCCACGCAACAACAGACTTTTCCATTGGCCTTGGTGACCGTGACGATATTGGAGAGCCATGTGGGGTACTCGATCACCCCGATGAAGCCGACGCGGAGCATCTTTTTCGATCTCCTCTTTGACTTGTAAAGACCATTCTCGCTTGATTCGGCGTAGCTTTTGCTTGATGGGCTTAGCCTCTGGATTCAAGGGAATCCGGTGCTCTACAATGTTAGGATCTAATCCGGCATGTCTCGGTAAGACCAAGCGAACACGTCCACGAACTCTTTGAGCAAAGGCAATCAATGCGTCTTGCTCGTGCCGGTGAAGAAACTTCCGATTTGCGTCTCTTTTGGCTCTTCGCCAGCTCCCAAATTCACTTTGGTTAAAACCTCCTCTGGCAACTGGGGTCCCGGTTTTTCTCTCGTTTGACAACATGCTTAAAGATGTGCTTAATGTATTGTTCGTTTAATGTGTCTCGCTTCTTTATCAAGTGAATCGTTATTAATCAAGCCTTGTGTGTTAGTTAATTTATCGCTGTTAAAGATGCAATGAGAGGATACTGAAAGATCGAAGCATTCATTAAGAGCATACGGGAATACATTATTGGCAATGAGTTCGTAATCTTCCGGCGTGAGGCCATCGATGACTCGAGAGACTCAAATTCAAAGCTAATGGACTCGTGGATGAGTTTTGACACTAGACTCTAGGACTCGAGGGTCGACCAAGTTGTTCGATCATGTCCTTTTTGGCGGCAAACTGGTCCGAGAAGGTGGCCCAGCTTATTTGAGCGGCAATGAGCTTGATAGGAGATGGGGCTTGAAGGGCTTTATGTCACCATTCCCAATCATTGCTATCACAGAGTTATCGTAAACAAAATCGATTAGATCCGGCATCTCGATTTCTTCTTGAAGAGCAGTGGAGCATGCTCGTCCCAAGCATCGTCTCGCGGAGTCTTTTGCTTTTGTCTTGGGCATTACTAGCTCGAATGCGCACTCGTCCCGCTTGTTGAAGGCGTGAGTGTTGACAGAGAGTTTTTCGAGTTCTTCCGCCAAAGAGGGGTTTTCCCAAACCAAAATTCGTTGTGAATAGTGGTGGTCATGATCCCGGCAGAGGCGGTGTGTCGAGAAATGCTCTTCTGACGGATTTGGCTTGAGGCCTCCGAATTTTGCCAGTTCTCGCCGGAGCTTGTCCATGGTTGTAGGCCGCCTTTGCTTGGCGCCGATCGCCTGTTCCCTTTCCCGGATCTTCTTCCAAGTTGCCGGCCTTCTTGTGAAGTACTTGGTCATGTCGAAGCCGTAAGGACGAAGATCGGAGATGGCGTGCAAGCCTCTTTGTTATCTCGTGGAGCGCCGTGCACTCGCTTGTCCTCCGCAATGTGTTCGGGAGTAGGAGAGTATCCTGTGCCGTGCAGTGGTATTCTCGTTCTTTGATATTGATGATCCGTTGAGTGCCCCGATGGCGTTTTCCCAAACCGAGCCCCGGATGTAGTTCATGTGCTTCATCATTTTCATCTGGGGAGGGATCTTGTCCCAAATCAAAGGCGTGTCTATGTGGCACACTTGGGCCTGGGCTTTCGATGGTGAACCCCGTTAGCATCATGCCATCATCTTCGGGTTTGATCTCTAAGACCGGACGCCGTTTGTGTCGGTCCTTTCGCGACTACGCTATCACCGTAGATGATGGTAAGATCTGTTCCTTGGACGAACTTTACGCACCGATGGAGAGTGGATGCCACCCCATTGATCTCGGTGTAGCCAAGTGGCGCCCCAAAATGGCAGCTGAATGTGATCGGATGTCAATGACTTGGAAATCCGTCAGACCATTTATTTTCCGAACCACAAGTTCAAGGTGGCTATTCCCAAGATCGGGCGGGATGTTGAGTCGTATGCCTTGATTGCCTCGAGTCGAGGGCTTTAGATCGCTGCTTTGATCCCTAGCAAATCCATCATTTTGGCCGGAAGGACGTTCACGGATGATCCCCCATCTACCAAAACCCGCTGGAGACGACGCCGTCCACTTGAACTCATGTAGAGAGGCTCATTGTGGTCGCCCCAAATTTTGGAAGGTCGAGCTCGCGAAAGTGATGATATTGCCGTAATTAACGTTGCCAATCATCTCGAACCGCTTCATCGTGTGTCACCGTGATGGGAACCATGGTCCGGGCTGTGCTTTCTTCCAACTTGAGCTTGTGCGGGTAAGATGAAGTGAGTAAGGACCAGAGTGAGATGTTAGCCTGAGCGCGCTGAAGCCGTGTTAAGACAGATCCTCATCCTTTCGGGGTCCAAGGTTTCAAATTCTTTCGCGTAGGGCCCCTTTTCGCCTCGTGGCTCTGTATGGCCGTCCTTTTGTCCGTCCGTGGAAGATTCACGGGATTTGACCGAACGTGTCGAACATTCACCCTCGGACTTATGGTTTTGCTTGTCTCTCCCATTTCGTAGCTGGGAGGAGCCCGATTGGCGTAAGGCCGCATCGCGCATTTCAATTCGTTCACCGTCATGGCTTTTACCGAAGCATCAATAGTGGCTTTGAGATCTTCCCAAGACAGGGTTGGATTATCTCGACCTTCGGCCTTCTAGGCGGTGCGGCTCGTCCCACTCGATCATGGAGCGTACATTG
This sequence comes from Adenophora triphylla var. japonica, assembly GCA_022495995.1. Classification (NCBI taxonomy): domain Eukaryota; kingdom Viridiplantae; phylum Streptophyta; class Magnoliopsida; order Asterales; family Campanulaceae; genus Adenophora; species Adenophora triphylla. The sequence continues at coordinate 220,742 of JAFEMH010001769.1, forward strand.
CTACGGCCTTGTGCGTAGCTAGGCTTGGCCGGAGTAGATGACATAGTAGTCAAACTTTCCTGAGGGTTCTCCAAGGGTTCCGACCGTGGGATCACCGGATTCATACCTCTTTTTCGCCTTTGCCGAGAAGATGGCTTCTTCTTTCTTTCGAGGACGGCCCTCGTTCATTTCATCATGGAATTCCATTTCCAGACAAGCACCGCAATCGCAGACGTCCCACCGGATGTGTTCGTTGTTCGGCGGTGGTACCGGACCTCGGGAGGCCGGATGGGCGTGCCTTCCTCCGGAAGGTCCCGCGGCCTTACGTCATAACCGCATGGTTCGTACGAGGGTAACAGTTGACTGGGAAACAATGAGAGACGTTAGAGGCCGTAGGAGCAGCCATGACTTGGGAAGCCCTGTGTAGTCAGCGGCTAATGTTCCAAAGTGGTGCATGGCACCTTCGATCCAGGCTTGTTGCTCACCTTGACGTTTCTCAATAGCCATGAGGACCTGCCAAACTTCTTCCAATGTTGGGAAATTTCTCGGGGGTAAGGTCCCATTCTCATCGTTGTTATCCACTGACTTGGCCATGGGGAAATGACGGACTGTCCTGGTGACAGAGCTGGGAAGGAGGTTGGACCTTGCGGCTTTGACACAGGGAGACGGGTTCCTGCACTCTCGATCACTCTCTCGTTAGCCGGAGGGGGCGACGGGCAAGGTTTAGACACAGGAATGGCCTCACGGGATAAAAGGGGGAAAGCTCACGTGACATGCGGTTTCCATTTCTTTTACTTTTTTTTTATCTTTTTTGTTGTTTTAATTTACTTAAAACGTGTTTTCTCAAAATCCTAAGTAGGTTGGAAAAGATTGCTCTTCTTTTCGCAACTATGCTAGATCCCGGGTCAGCCGGAGACCATCCGTGCGGCTATAAGCCCTCGTTTGCACCCGTATTTCGACATCCCAGGTGGACAGCCTGTGCGAGGGTCCTATAGTGCAAGCGGTTTCCACCGGCGTAAAAGAAAAACCGAACCTAAGGACCGAGCCTATCATGTTCGTTTTGATGCGTTAGCCATGCTGAATAGTGAACCGAGCCGCCACCGAGTCAAGATCGTGTCAAGAGTTCGGCATGACCTTCTCTTGCTTGCTTGCGCAAGGGATCTCGTGACGTTAGGCGTTGGGCCGGGTCATATTGTCATGGCCGACGTATCAAAGGCTTGATGACATGGTGTCATGCGAGCATGGATGTATATCCGGACGGAACATCGTCGGGTGTAGCTTCGGAAATCAAGATCAGTCAAGATTTTAGCATGACCTTTTCATCGCTTTGCTTGCGCAAGGGATCTTGAATTCCGAGCCCCGACTCGTAAAATGGCCGGCATGGTATATGTATCAGTGCCGTATGACACTGACCGGGTAAAAACCAACCGAGTCCGGACAGAGTGTGACTCAAGACTCAAACGTGCGTGGTTGACGCTGGGCTAGGATGGGATGTTTGGAATGATCCCGCGCGCGTCCAAGAGGCCTAGGAAGACCAAACAGACGGCAACCGAGACCACTCCGGCCGAGGGTTGTAGAAGGCAGCCAGTATCCGAGGCGAAGGCGCGTAGCGTGCGGTGTAAACCGAGGCAAAGAATGCTGAGTAGTGCGCGGTGTAACCGAGGCAAAGAATGCTCGTAGTGTCTCTAAAATTCTTTTCCGAGTAAAACAAGTTTTTGAAGAATTTTAAATGTATGCACGTATGTATATTGATGCATTTTTTTTATTTTTATTTTTTTGTAAAATAAAAATGAAGCACGCGCACACACACACAACAAGCTTAAAGGAAGGGGTAAAATGAAAGTTTGACCCTCATCATCGTTTTAAAAATCTTTTGTTTTGTTTAAAAAGATTTTAAAACAAAAAGTCCTCAGCGGAGTCGCCAACTGAAATTACCCGGATCCGAGAGGCAGCGCGTTCGCGCCCCGGCATCTGGCATCTTTCGCGTTGGAGCGGTTCGTCTCGCCGTTTGTTTTCGCAATTTGTAGAGTCGCCACGCCGTTTTTATTAAGCCCAAAACATTGAAAAAGGGCATCGCTTAAAGATAATTTTTAAACTGTTTTTGTGTGATGAGATTTTGAGTTCTGAGGTCGATGACTCCTCGGGAAGAGAATATTAGAATATTAGAGCTCACCCGAGTCGCCTCGTAAACGAGTCTTTCTGATACCCCTAATATCCTTTAAATGTCAGTGTGTGTGTGTGCTTTTTAAAAATGCATGTCAGATCGGATGTCTACATTGTACTATGTATTGAAATGTATTGAAATAGTAATGGAAGGAAGCCTTACCAATGTTGGTTCGTGTCTGTCTTCCGCCGAGGAATAGTGTTTGAGGTCGGAGTAGCGTTCCTGCACGGATCGGGATTGCTTCGGAGGGACCTGGTTGTCTCATGGACGGAGTTTCGGCGTGAGTTGATGTTGCAGAGCCTGCCGGGCAGGTTCTGGCGTGTGTGGGGATCGCAGTGGATCACTCGGGCAGGTTCGGCGTGCGCCAGGTGGCGTGAGTCACTCGGGCGAGTTTCGGCGTGGTTTGGGATCACCTGGTTTGACTCGAAAGAGCCGGGACACCGTGGAAAGACCGGTGCACAAGGCCTCGGAGTACCACGAGGGCCCTCGAAGTACCTCGAGAGTGCCTCGGCAGCGCGGAGCGTCGCGGAGCGCTCGGGAGGCTTCTGAGCACCACGAGGGAGCTCGAAAGGCCTCTAAGGATCCGTAAGGGGCCGGAATGCCTCGGAAGGACTTAGAAGGAAGCCCGGGAAGGCACAGGGAGGAAGAGAGAAGTGGGAGGTGTCTGAAAATGAGGAGGGGGAGCCCTCTATTTATAGTGCCAGATTTGGTGCAAAGAGGTCCGTACGGACCTCCCTGGTAATCCAGACTTTTGGTTTTCCTCGATTTCTTAAGGTCCGTACGGACCAAGTTGACATGCAAAGAGGTCCGTACGGACCAACTCTGCAGGAGGGTAATCATTTTTCCCAAGATTTGAGGGAATATTGTGGACTTTAAGAGGATTCAGTAATTATTAAAGCAAAGAGGTCCGTACGGACCATTATTGCTTTTCCAATTTCCCGAAAATTCCCAAAAGGTCCTTTTGTCCCCTTTTATCCCAGAAAGGCTCCTCCCTTGGTTTGGCTGGGGGTTTTGAGAGGGTTTTGAGTGCCAGAGGTCGTCGAGACTGCGTTGATGAGTCTGCGGTGTTTCCCGTGTGTTTGAAAGGGGGTGATCCAGATTGGGGTACTTACAGTAGGTGCCCTCTTTGATTATTTTGGTGACCTCATATGGACCCTCCCATTTTGGGGAGAGCTTGTTGAAACCAGGCTGGGTCCCTTGGACCTCTACATTTCTTAGTACCCAATCTCCAACTGAAAAACTCCTCCTATTTACTCTTTTATCGTGGTGCTTCTTCGCCTTCTGCTTGTAGTTCACCATTTTTTCATTTGCCCGCATTCTCTTTCCTTTGAGATCGTCCGAGTCACATCTTCTACGTTTGCCTCGTTTTGAGACTCATCGAAGTATGTGACTGCGTACGAGGGTAGGGCTACCTCAACCGGAGCCATTGCCTCGACCCATACGTGAGCGAGAAAGGAGTTTCTCCCGTAGAATTTCTTATAGTGGTGCGGACAACCCACAATGCGGTGCAGGCTCGTCCAACCATCGTCCTCCTCGTCCTCTAGGTTTTCTTTAGGGCGGTCAGGACTAGCTTGTTCGCGGCCTCAGCTTGGCCATTTCCCTGAGGATAAGCAACTGCGGACTGACGGTGCTGCACCTTCATTCTCACACATTCAGCAGTGAATTTTGCAGAGAATTGGGTGCCATTGTCCGAAATTATTGCTCGCGGAACCCCAAATCGGCAATAGATGTGATCGTGGACAAAATTGATATTATTCTCCTCGGAGATAGTGGCTAAGCCCTTGGCTTTTGTCCACTTGGTAAAATAATCCACGGCCACAACGGCATACTTAATGCTTCCTCGAGCAGTTGGGAATGGTTCAATGAGATCAATCCCCCACGTATCAAACGGCCACGATGGTACAACCAAAGTTTGCTCTGTTGATGGTAGTCTAGGGATGTCCGCAAATCTCTGGCACTTATCACACTTTCTTACTTACTCCTGCGCATCTCTTCTCATTGTAGGCCAAAAGAATCCTTGGAATTAGATCTTGTCTGAGAGAGTGCGAGCACCTGGATGTCCGCCACAAACTCCTTCATGAACCTCATAGAGTAAGTTGGTGACCATGTGAGTTTTGACACATCTTAGCAAAGGCTTGGTGAATGATCGTCGAAAAAGTACCCCATCGAGGATGAGGTATTTCGCGGACACCGTTCTAATGGTTCTAGCCCTTGCTGGATTTTCAGGGAGGGTTTGCTTCTCGATGTAATCCTTGATCTCATCTACCCAGTCCCTTACCAGATCCTCGATATTGTTTATTTGAATTCGATCTATAGCAGGTCTCTCCGTGAACTCTATTTGGCAATCTATCTCTAAGTCTATGATTTCTTGATCGGTTATTCTGGAGAGGAGGTCAGCTTCCACGTTATCCTCTCTCATGACTTGGTTCAGCTCATAGTAGGTGAAATTTTTGATGAGAGTTTTTGCAAGACCGCAGTACTGAGTTAGTACTGGGTTGATTGTATCATACTCCCCCTAATTTGATTTACTATGAGCTGAGAGTCACTGTTGATCTCAATATTCTGAACTCCCAAGTCTCTTACCAATTCCATGCCCGCTATAATCGCCTCATACTCAGCCTGATTGTTTTATGCCTCGAACTTGAATCTCAAGGCTCTCTTGAATTTCTCCCCGCATGGTGCGATCAGGAGTATGCCCGTTCCACTAATTAACTTGCTCGCAGAGCCGTCCACGAATAAAGTCCATACTTCTTCTGGACGCTCCTTAGGCCGTATAATCTCAGTGCTCGAGCCATTTGGGGCTTCTTCTAATTCTGCCCGCTTTCTTTTTCCAAGGTCGCTGTCCGTCAATTTAAATGATGATTCTATCACAAAATCAACTAAGGCCTGCGCTTTGATTGTCTTTCTTGGGGAGTAGGTGATCTGGAACTCAGTGAGCTCGATAGACCAAGCTAGCATTCTCCCCGAGGACTCTAGTTTGTGTAAAACCTTTCTAAGCGGGGCCTCAGTGAGTACAGTAATAGGGTGTGCAGAAAAGTAAGCTCTTAATTTTCGAGCAGATACAAGCAAGGCGTAAGCTAACTTCTCTATATTAAGATAACGCCCTTCTACGGCGGACAATGCCTTAGATACATAATAAACTGGTTTTTGGGAGTTATTATCCTCCCTTACAAGAACAAAGTTGCCACGCGGATCGATCGCCAAAAATGAAAAAGTTCTTCCCCGGCACCGGCCGCCGAGTGAGAGGTGGCTGCCCGAGGTATGTCTTGACTTCTTCAAAAGCTTGATGGCACTCATGACTCCATTCAAATTCGTCAGCTCTCTTCCCCCCTTTTAGAGTTTTGAAGAAAGGGAGGCATCTCTCTGCTGACCGCGAGATGAAGCGGCCAAGTGCGGTGATGCGACAATTGAGTTTCTGCACATCCTTCACGCAAGCAGGAGGTTTCATGTCCAATAGCGCTTGGATTTTTTCGGGGTTAGCCTCTATTCCTCACTGGTTGACCATGAATCCAAGGAACTTGCCTACCTTTACCCCAAAGGCACATTTTAGGGGATTTAGTTTCATGTTATTGCGGCGCAAGTTTTGGAAGGTTTCCTCCACGTCGAGCTCGTGGGAGTTTTCCTTTGTTTTTATAACCATGTCATCAATGTAGGCCTCAAGGTTTCTGCCTAGCTGGTTTTTGAAGACAAGATTGACCATTCGCTGATAGGTGGCTCCTGCATTTTTGGCAGAAAGGCGTCGCATAAATGTAACAAGTAAGTCTTGCCCGCAGCCGATGAAAGCTACGGAGCGGACATATTCGGGAGCCATCTGGATCGATGGTAGCCTGAGTATGCATCAATGGCTCAATACTCTTTGTGGACCGGCTATGGAATCCACCAATCTGTACATGCCGAGGAAGAGGAAGCGATCTTTGGGGCATGCCTTGTTGAGATCCGTGAAATCAACACACATCCTCCACTTGTCATTGAATTTTTTAACCATGACCACGTTTGCTAGCCATTTGGGGTAGGAAATCTCCTTTATTATCCCCGCCTTTAGCAATTTCTCCACCTCTTTCTTGATCGCAACTTCTTTCTCCGGGGAGAAGTACCTTGACTTTTGGTGAATGTTCTTGAAGGATGGGTCATCATTGATTTTATGGAGGATCACGTCCTCGCTGATTCCTTGCATATCCTCCACCCTCCAAGCGAACACATCACAATTTGCTCTAAGGAACTCGATGAGGATCCTTCTCTCCTCGCAGTGAACTTCCAGCCCAACCTTAACAGTTTGCTCGGGGAAGTGGAAGTTGATTACCACCTCCTCGAGCTCGTCGTTAGGTTGAAGGTCGCTGATTTCACGATTGTGCAAGGAGTCAATAACAATAGTTGGGGGGTTGACCTGGGCTCCGGTCAGTGCTGCCATGGAGTATATGACCTCGCGGTCAATCTTTCCCTCAATTCCCCTATCAATGTAACCTCCCTCAATAGGGGCCAACTGCTTTGATTTTCTGCTCGTCTTGAGCTCCACCTTAGTGGTATGGAAAGAAAGCATGCCAATTGGAATATGTGCCGGCACAAGTGCAAGGGCCTTTCCCTTCTTCAATTTGTCCTCGCCCTCTATCTGCGGGCAGGATGTCTGGCCCTTATTAGCTTTTCTCTTCTCCTCAAGTGCTCAGAGGAATCTCCCGGGCTGGTTCTTGATGGTAGCAACCCCGCTCGGGGTGTTAAATTTCACCCTTTGGTAGGGAATGGAAGCAACTATTCCCAATTCGGCCTGAGCAGTTACGCCGAGAATGGCATTGTATTGGGAAGGAAGATCGACCACCATGAATGTAATTTTGGTCGTCTTCTGCATGGGCTTTTCCCCAATAGTTACTTCAAACACAATCGTCCCCTTTACCCCCACGGCGTGATTAGTGAACCCCTCAAGCATGCCCGCATAAGGAGTCAGATTAGCCTCGGTCATTCTCATGCCTATCAAGGTATGATAGTAGAGTATGTCCCTGGCCGCGCCCGTGTCAACCAAAACTCGGTGTATGTTGGCCCGGTTGATTTTCATATGGATAGTTAGGGGCTGAGTAGAGTGAAATAGGGAGGAGGCAAGTTCACTCTTTTTGAACCCTATTTCCTGCTCTTCCTCAGGAGTCATTGCGGGGATTAGGAAAACCTTCTCCAATGTTCGAATCTGAAGGGAGAGCTGTTTGTTGGAGGGAGGCTCCTCACCAATGAAATTAATGTCATAATCCCCCAAATCATCATCGTAATGGTCTCTTTCATTCCTCTCCGGGCCACGCGTGCCTCGTGCCCGCTGCTGATTATTATTATTATTGGGGGCATTGTTGTTTCCCTTAACCCATTTTGTTAGCTCCCCGTCATTGATTTTTGCTGAATAATTCGCTTCAACTGGAAGCAGTCCTCCGTACTATGTCCGTGGTCGTTATGATATTCACAGAACCTGGCCCTACTCCTCTCTGTTAATGTTAAGATCATGTGTTGCCATGAATGTTATCCCAAAGTGTTGCAAACCAGTGTTGCCACTGGTGTTGCCAAAAGTGTTGCCATTTGGAATTGGCGACACTGAGTTAGTTACTGTATTTTTTCACAAATATTAATGGGTAAATTAATGTTTATATAACAGTAGTTAGTCACCTTAAAATGAGCTTGAAATCAGCAACAGAATATGACCAGGCGAGAATTACAAAGAGGAGGAATTAACAAATAAACATGTGTTTATTTGTTTAATTTATGACCAAGCAAAGAGATAATTTATTCAGCTATTCTGGGGGAGAACAAGTCAGAGTACAAGGCAATCAAAGCTAAGAGGTACAAGCAAGAGAAGCAAGAGAAGACTAGGTCTCCTACAAATGAGGCGAGAAGGCATAAATGGAGGAAACAAACTCAAGGCCGTTAGTCGATCATTCTGGAAAAGGTAGGCTCCAAGACTTTGTGGCCTATATATAGTGCAGTGGATCTTCATTGAAGATCATCCAATTGAAAACGCAAATCCGCACAAGAAAGTAGAATTCTCGCTCTCAAGTGTTGCCATTCAAGGTCGGCAACACTTTATCCAACACTCGAGAATTTCATATAGATTTTTATATTTTTGTGAGGTTTTGAGTGTTCATTTTCAGAGAGAATTTGTGTATATGTTGTTCCTTATATCAGGGTTCGTTTATCATTAAGGAACTTCTTCGACCTTGTATTGAATTCATATTATTAATAGAAAGGTCTTGCCTTCTTGGCACCCATCAAGTTATATATTTATATAACTTGATAAAAATTATATTCTTGTGTATTGCTTTAATTTTTCCGCTGCAAATTATATTTATTTCTATTGATTTGTGCTTTTTCTAGAATTGGTGAATGTGTTGTTGTTAGTGTCATCAACACTAAGGACAACACCCGCGAGTTTCATCTCACCTTGTGAGTTTCGTCTCATAAGTTCTTAGCCATAGACAATTTCACTCTCATTTGGTTTCCGAAGCATTGGGGGAGGAGGAGGAAAGTCTGAGGCTCTCATGATTACCACCCTTGGCTCGGTGAGTTCGGTATAAACTGTTTCATCTACCGTCTTTCGGAGTTTATCCGACCCGCGGCCTCTATTTTTGCCCTGGTTGTTGGTGCGGGCAGGCTCTGGGGTGTTTTCCTGAACTTGGCTTATCCTTTCTTTTGCTGAAGCTCGGGGAGCGGGCACATTGGTCTCTTCAGCGGATGCAATAGCAGAGGCCCTTTCATACATCTCCTCTACGGTTTTTGGCCGGCTGGAGGCAAAATTCATCTTGAGGAAAGAGGAGCTGAGGCCGCCCTCAAAACAGAGTCGGATGTCTCCTTCCTCTAAATCCACAATCTCCTCGCTCACCTTCCTGAACCGAGATATGTAATCTTTTGTGGCCTCGTTTGGGACCTGCTTGACGCGGACAAGATCTGTCTTTGGTCTAGCGGGCTCACCTGCTCCAGCAAAGGCATTGAGAAAGAGGCTTCTGAACTGACTGAAGGATTGGATGGACCGTGGTTTGAGAGCCAACATCCAAGATAGGGCCTTGCCCGTGAAAGTTGCAGTCAAGGCTTTACACATCACGGACTCGTCCGAGGAGAATAAAGCCATTTGTCCCTCAAATCGTCCCATATGGCTCTTGGCATTTTTGGAGCCATCATATGTGTCCATCTGGGGTAGCTTGCCCCTCTGAATAGGTGCCCGCGCGATCTTGTCGCTGAAGGCGTCCATGGTGCGGCCACACTTCTGGGCTGCCTTTTGGTGGGTCTCCCACATCTTTTGCATAAATTCGACAAATTCAGGGCTCTGGTTATCCACCTTCTGCTTTTTAGATCGTGGAGTCACGGCCTTCTCCTTGGCCGGAGCCAAGGGTCTGGCTTGGGACTTCGCACGGAGGTTTGATTGTGCTTCTTCCCCAGCCTCACATGCACCACAATGTGCTTGGCTAGATTTCCGCGATCAAGGGTTGGTTCAACCCGATTTTCCCCCCTAGCTTGACTAGCATGCGAGTTAGCGGGAGCTCGTTGGGTGAACCTTTATGACCCTTGAGGGAACTGTAGCCCGCCGTTGGCCTCTATCTCAAACATCTCCATTTGAGCATCGGCGATGGCCATGGCCTCGCCGACTCGCCTTGGATTTGAGGCCGTAATCTCGCCTCCTCAAGATTTGCTCCGGGAGAGTGGAGTGTTTAAGGCGGTGTTCTTATAAGAGCCAGGGAGTTTTGGGCTATTGTTTAGGAGGGCTTGTGCTTTCTCGCCTTTTGCTTCATCGGTTAGCCGCGTATAGCCCTGCTGAGCCGGGGAAAGGCCGTTGTGGCCGAGAACGTGCCCTCATTCTGTTAAAGACAGAGGTAGGTTTGTCCTTATTGACATTGGAAGGTGAGGCTTGGTCGCCCGTATGCATGGTTAAATGACCGCGTTTTCCAAAGTTTTAGACATGCTTTGGAAAAGAAGAAAATGATCGAAAAGAAGAGGCTTTTGACGTCACAATGCTTAGAACACAAAGGTGTATCTCGAAAACAAAGATTTTTTAACGAGAAACAAATGACGGTTTCCCGGCAATGGAACCACCGATGACGCCAAGCTTTTCGTGGTCAAGAGCGGTTCAAGGATATCTGGCTTGATATATTGGATGGTTGATGTACCTATAACACAACACAAATGAAGCACCGTTAAGGTCAAAGTTGGAATGTTAATCCAACTCAGTGGCCTCTCAAGTGCTGAGAGTAAGAATACCGAGTAAATAAGGCTTGGAATACCTCGAGCGTGTGTGCGAGTGTTTAGTGGTTCGAGAATAATATAGCTTACTCAATATATTTGGAACTTACCTTGGCCAAGGGGACAAAGGTCTTCTATTTATAGCAATGGAGAGGTGCTTGTTGAGGTAAGCACGAGATCACCCCTAGAGGGCACTTTGGTATTTGACCGCCTACACGTGTCCGCAGCCTAATTGGTCCCGTCGTGGAGGGAACATTGACCGGAGAGGGGACATGGCCGAAAGGGACATGAGCCGTGTATATGGCTTGGCGCATTAAATGAAATAGTAGGCGCACTGTCTGAGCCGCATTCAATGCGATGGGAGCGAGCCGACACTTGTATGTCAGAGCCCCGGTAAGCTAACGTGCTCGCAAGGCTTGACGTTAACCGGAGGCAGGTGAGATAACCGGGAGGCGTGTATGAGCCCGCGGTCAACATCTGGGCGCGGTCAAAGGTATTTGACGCGGGCACGGATGGAGCGGTCATACCACTGCGGCACGGATCCAATGGCCGGTCGGCACATACTCGTGCGGGCACCAATCTAGCGGTCAGGATCCCTCCGGTCTTTAAGAAGGATGATGCGGGGAGGGACGCGGTCTTGACCTCAAGGGTCTATCTGTCTGCGGTCTTGACTCCAGCGGTCTAGGGAATGCCACGTCACCGGTTCCTTAGACCAGACCGAGCGTGGGCTCGATCCAGCAGGTTCGGGCTCATCAGTTCGGTTTGAGAAATTAACAAACCATGTGGTTCAGCTCAGCTTGGGGTTTGACACTCCTAAACTGAACCGAGTCAAATTGAACCGAACCGTTTGAGACCGAACCACGGTTTGAAAGCGTCAAACCGAACCATTAAGTTGAACCGTCAAACCGAGCCATGTTGTTGCTGCTGCTTATGTTGCTGATTTGCTGCTGTTGCTGACTTGCTGACTTGCTACTATTGCTGATTTGCTGCTGTTGTTGACTCACTGCTATTCTTTGATTAAGCATTGTTCTTTGTTATATTCTTCTTCTTATTCTTTGTTATGTTATTCTTCTTCCGCCTTATTTATTTTTGAACAATTTTGTTACTGTTTGGTACTCTATGGTTGACATTTGATCATTTGGCTGTTTGGTCTGCTGCTTATGTTGCTGCTTAAGAAGTTTGTGAGTTTTAATGATTTGAAATGTGGTTCGGACCGTGGTCTAGATCGCGATTTGGACCGTGGTTTGAACCGCAAAATCAAATCGCAAATCAAACTGCGGTTTAGACCGAACTATGGCGGTTTGGTTTAGCTCGATTCAATTTTTTTTATGGTTTAGCTCGGTTTGAAATTTCTCCAAACCAATCCTAGTGGTTTGACTTCTAAAATTGCCTAAATCGAGTTAAACCGAACCATTTCCACCCCTATTATTAACCAAGCGTTCACTCACTAGCATTTCCTCGCACAAAATTTTAATCCTAGATAGGGCTATAAACCCGAGCCGTGCCGAGGAGTTTCGAGCTCGAGCTCATTAAAAAATTATCGAAATTCAGCTGTAAACAAGCCGAGCCGATGAGTTTTGAGTTCGTGCTAGTTAAAAATTTGTCGAGCTCGAACTATAGCCTAATTTGATTGTTCGAGCTCGACTCGAATCGTGTTTCGAGCTGCCCGCGAGCTACTCAAACTCGAATTTTAACGAGAGCTCGAGATTAACGAGTACATGCTTTACGCACCGAGTACAAGCCAAGTTCGAGCTGAGTTAAAAAATTAAATATATTATTTTATACATATATATATTTATAACAAAAATAATAATGATTCGAGTTTAATGAGCCGAGTTCGAACAATAAATTTACGGGCTAACGAGCTATCGAGCCGAACTCGAACTCATGTTATAAGCGAACAAAAATCATTCGAGCTTTTAACAAGCTCAAATGAGTTGATCTACATCAAAGCTCGTTGAGCAAACGAGCCGGCTCGATAACAAAACGAGCTTACTAATCCAGTTCTCGAGCTCAATCGAACTCGAGCTTTTACAAGCCGAGCATGCTCGTTTCATTTAACAGCCCTAATCCTCGATAATAAATGTCACACTTTACTTTTTGATCCATCCTATATAGGAAATAGTCCTTGTGCAATTTTACCATTTTAAATTCTATGTACGGAACAAAGCATCCTAAAAATAGGGCCGTTAACGAGCCAATCTGACTCGAGATTTGAAATTTCGAGCTCGAGCTCGTATAAAAGTTATCGAGCTCGAGCCCAGTATAACTGTTCGAGCTCAGGATCAAATCGAGTTTCGAGCTTTTCGCGAGCTGCTCAAACTCGAGTATTAACGAGCCGAGCTCGAGCTTGGACTTATTTTTTGTAAAAATCTGAAATCAAACGAGCTTTATCGAGCACTATTCGAGTTGTAATCGATCTCGAGCCTAAACAAGTCATTCATTCGCAGACAAATTTCATTCGAGCTTTTTAACAAGCTTAACACCGCTAACACTAGAGACTAATAAAGTTAAGAAAGGGATGGGTAGATCAAATCCGCAGGCACAAGTGATTAAGGCCTTGGATTCAGAAGTCGTAAAAAGAGAAATCAAATTCAAAATGCATAACTATTGTACTGCCTATCAAACGAGCAGTCATAAGTGACTACGGTTTCGGATTCTGAAGGTGCACAAAAGGATCACATTCAAAATGCAAAACTCAAAGTTAAGAAAGGGAATGGTAGATCGATTCTGAAGTTGCACATAAAGAATCTCACATTCAAAATGCAAAACTTTAGGAAACAAGAAGATAGATTCCAAAATAAAGGGTGTTCCATGTTTAAAACTTAAATGACAACATACTAGATTGAAACCAGAATTCCGAGATTTAAATGGCTGAAATTGCAAATGAAATGAAATATCCAAAAATATTGTTCAAGCATAACTAACAAACAAACCCCTAGACAAAACTATTTTGTAGCAGAAACAAAACAGTAATAGTACTCCAATAATAAGCGAGAAATGAACCCTTCAAAATCTCACTAATTAGCTGCAGCAGCTTTCTTCCTTGGAGCAGCTTCTGTGCCTAAATAAATCAAAACAAGAATCACGGAAATATAAAAAATCTGAAAGAACCAAAATTAAAATTTTACATTCATAAGAAATATCATGAAATAATCTTCCCACTTTTTTTTGTTAACACGAAGATACTTGAGCAATGATTTTAAATCTTGTTATAGATACACAATTATAAATACTATAATAACATTTTTTAGATCTTCATTCGGATAATTAAATCAATCTAAAATCGCCAAAAAACAGGAAGATCATTTTGGGTCGGAGGGAGTAAGTGTAAACTAAATTGCACAGAATAGCCCTACCTTCTCTGAACCCGCTCTTGAATCGACGGGGGAGATGGCGGAGATACCTCATACGTCCGGTCCCGGTTGTCTTCCTCCTAATGGCCTTCTCACTCCAATTGTCTAATCATATAAACAAAATCAATTCAAAATCCTCAAATTTTATCAGATCGTCAACAAAAAAACAACCAAATAAACACACACAGAGAGTTCGAGATTACATTTTCTGACGCGTGCGGCAGGGAAGGCACAGGCGGAGCAACGGCTCTTCTGCAGATGGAAGCTACGGCGTCCGCACCTAACACACAGTACGTGGGTCTTGTTCCTCCTTTTACCGAAACTTCCTGTTCCCTTACCCTGTTCCAATCACACACAGTCGTACAATGAGAATCAATCACATAAAAACAGATTCAGATACTCAATACGATTCATGAAGATTAGGTTTTTACCATTATTGCTGCAGATTCAGAAACCCTAACCTAATTTTCTAAGCTCCTTCGGCCGAACAGACAAAGGCGGCCGTTTTGGTATGACCTAAATACTCTAGCGGTATTGCGCCAGATCAACGCCTCTTAGGGCTGCGCCTTTTGGGCTTTCAAGGACCTCAAGATATTCTCGTAGTGGGCCTTAAAGAAGATCCAAAATGGATTAGTTTAATTAAATGCAAGAACTTTTTTAAGGTAAATACTACTTCATTTTAATTTTAATGATATTGTATAGAATTGCTCTTATAAAAAATTAGTTTTTTTATAATGTTAAAAAAAACTTGTTTTTGAACCCGATTTAAATCTATAATATGCGTGTTGAATCGGACGATCGGTTCACTAACAAAATTGAACCTCCTTTTATTAACTCAAATCCAACAAACACACACAGTTACGCCGCAACAGATAAATTTATAAATATAAAGCAGAATTCAATCGAAAATCATTTTATATCAGTCGATTGAGGTAATATATAATTCACTACACTAGCTTCTTCATTATATATTATCAATCGAGATATTTACAATCATTACTAATTGTTTCATTCAATTTAGGTGATTTTTGATCAGTTTAATATGAGTTTATATGATTTTGAATATGAAACTGGTAATTATTCGAATTCTTCATTATTCGAAGTGACAGTACACTCACGAAAATTGATTAGTTAACATTATAATTAAATTACTTCAGATAATGCACCATAATTTATCAAATTTCTCAAGTAGTTGATGATAATCAAGAAACAGGTAAGCCAATTTTATAATGTCAGTATTTTTTTATATAATGCCAGTACACTTTTATAGTTACATTGTTTGTTGTTTGTAGTACCAGTAAGTGCTTTTTGAAGTGTCATTGTTATTTTTTTGAAGTGTCAGTGTTTGTTATTATATGTGCTAGTCTTAACATTCACTGGTTTTGTAGTACAATATTTATTTAATAATGTGCCAGTGTTTGTTTTTGAATGTGCTAATTTTTTTTATTATATGTACTAATGAGTGTTGTTTGGAGTGTCAGTGTTACTTTGTTGTTTGAAGTAACAGTAAGTGATGTTTGTAGTGCCATTTTTACTTTTTTGAAAAGCCAGCGTTTGTTATTACATATGCCAGTGAATGTACAAGTTTAATAACAATCCTTACTTTTGAAAAAAGATTCCAGTATTTGTAAGGTGTCAGTATTTCTAATATAATATGCCAGCACCTGTTTCTCTAGTTCCAGTGTTATTGTCAATCTAATTATAATTTAAAGTGTCACCATCAGCGTTTTAAGATGCAAGCATCAGCTTTACAAAGTGTCATCATTAGATTTTTAAAGTGCCAGTATTAGTGTTTGAAAGTGTCAGCATCTATCAAAGTGGCCGGACAAAGACGCTGCTTTCAAAAGTCCAAGTGTTAGAGTTTCAATAGTGCCAACATTTGCTTTTGTTTGCTAGTGTTTGTAAGTAAATGTGCCAGTGCAACTGATTATATTGTACCATCATTATATTTTCTAAGTGTCAACATCAATGTTACAAGTTGCCAGCATCAGATTTTCAAAAGTGTCAACATCAGTGTTTCAAAGTGCCACAACATCGCCTATCAAAGTGCCGTAAAACTGTTTTTCAAAAGTGTTAGTGTTAGAGTTTCAATAGTGCCAACATTTGCTTGTGTGTTGCAAGTGTTTGTAAGCGTTTGTAAGTAAATGTGCCAGTGTAACTGATTCTATAGTGCTAGCATTATATTTTCAAAGTGCCAGTAGCAGTGTTTCAAAATGTCAGCAACAGTGTTTCAAAAGTGCCAACATTAGAGTTTCAAATTGCCAGCATCAGTGTATCAACAAACCAGCATCAATGTTTCAAAAGTGTCAGTGTTAGAATTTTAATTGTGCCAACATTTGCTTTTGTTTGTAGGTAAATGTGTCAGCACAACTGTTCTATTGTGCCAGTGCAATTTTTTATTTCCAAAAAGTCATTGCTTGTGTTTTTTAAAGTGTCAGTGTCACGAATATAATGGGCCAGTGCATCAATCCATAACAATAGGTGGAAATTGAAGAAAAATACGACTGAAAATATGTCAGAGAAAAAGTAAAATCAAGTATAATGCATTTTCAAAAATCATACATTCGTTACGACGCTTGCTCCTGATTTCTTTGGTTTGACTTTTCTTTGGTTTGACTGGTCATAATTTCGTAAAACAACTGTAAATAGGTAGGAGAAGATGTAAAATCGGTGAAAATTATTGAAAAATAAACGAAATTCTTGAAAAACAACTATGAAAAATCAAATTGAATAGCACAAATGATGAAAGAAATTCAAATTTTTTTATTTTACGCATAAAAAAATAGCAGAGAATCGGATCGAAAAAACGTGTATATGAATCATCCGTTAAATGAACCACGGGCGAAAAACGCGTTTTTTTTTACAATTTTTTTGCTATTGTATAAGGTAATTAAAGAAATCTATGGTAATATAAAAAGAAAAATATCACTTTTGGAGTCTTAAAGTGAATGAGATATTAACAAAAAAAAAAAAACATATGACGGAAATGTCGTACACTAATTAGAAAAGGAGAGAGAAAGAGAAATTTTAAATTGGGTTTGGGCTCGGGCTGTATGATTACGATTCTTTGGGCCTTGCAAAGTCCAGTAATGTGAAGCCCTCATCTTTGGTGTTAAGCGCGGGAAAATGATAATACAGTGTAATTGAAAATAAAAATCTCCCGGGGATTAGGGTAAAAGAAGAGATTGGGGAATTGATGATCGGACAAGAAATGGAAGGAGAACAATCAAGTGAGCTGAAATTCCCAGCATTCCCATTCAAACCCTACTCAATTCAACTTGATTTCATGAAAGCCCTCTATGAATCCCTCGATAAAGGCGGCATTGCCATGCTCGAAAGCCCCACCGGTAAATTCCTCCCTAAGATTGTCTATTTCTCGAATTGAATCGATGGAAATTTAATCGTATCATGTTTTTATTGCCCCAGGGACTGGAAAAACCCTAAGTATCATTTGCAGTGCCCTGCAATGGCTGGTGAACCGAAAGCAGAACCAGAACTCCGGTGTTGCTGTTGATTCGGTTCGAAATAGAACGTCAGAAGATCAGGCTGCATCAGACAATGAGCCTGACTGGATGAGAGACTTTGTTGCTGATAAAGGAAGCGAAACACCGGAAAAGAAGGTTAAGCAGAAGAAAAGATTAGGGTTTCGATCAAAGAAACGTGATAAGAGTCGTATTGAGGAGAGCTTTAAAGACTTGTGGAGTTGTAGTGAGGTTGAGGAAATCACTTATAGCAAGAGGGAGAGGGGGAAGAATTCGAACTCGAAAATTGGCAAAGAGGAGCTGGATGAAAAAGAGTTTTTAGTTGATGAATATGAAAGTGAAGAAGAGGGAGGTGCAGAATCGAAGAGGAAGGCTGGTGGGGTTTTTGTTAGTTCATCGAGCGAAGATGAAGATGGTGAACATGGGGTTAGTGATGAAGAGGAAGAGGCCATTTTTAAGATTTATTTTTGTAGTCGGACTCATTCGCAGCTATCACAGTTTGTAAAGGAGCTGAGGAAAACTGTGTTTGCTAGTCAGCTGAAAGTTGTATCCTTGGGATCAAGGAAGAACTTCTGCATAAATGAAGGTGTGTCATCGTTTCTATCTGATGTCAAAAATACTTCATATATCATGCATCATCTACAGTACCTTGGTTCATGTATATTGTCTGAGAGAAAGAGTTTGTTTATTTCATGTTTTAGATGTATTGAAGCTTGGAAACTCCACTCGAATTAACGAGCAATGTTTAGAGCTGCAAAAGAATAAGCAAAAAGAAGTTTCTAAGGTAAATACTTTGTGTAATTTCATGAATTTACAAGCATGTAAAGCTACATCCTTGAAAAAAATTTTAAAGGCAGGTCTTTTTTTTTGGGGGGGGGGGGAGAGGGTTTTTTTTTTTTCTACATTTTTGTTTTTTATTTTCACTTTGTGTTGTCAATTAAGTTCTTGAAAGATAGTCTAAAGCCCGAAGATTGGAACAAAGAGTGACATGATTATTGACCTTTTTTAGTAAAGAGTGACTGTGAATACCCCGTCCCGATGCAACGCGCATTCGGAGGTTTGAAATAAATAATTATAAAAAGTCGGACCGAAATGGGATATTCATTTAGTGACACTCGCTTTAAACCATATTAAAATATTAGTTTAATTTTGAGAGTCGCCACGCCACTTTGATATAGCCCAAAGCTTTGAAAAAGGCTAAACAACGATTAAATGGGTTCGGGGGTCAAGTTACAACAGAAGAAGAAACGTTATCACTCCTATTGCCCGACGAATCGGTCTTTCTAGCATGTGGGGTGTTGGTTGTGTGCGGTGTTTACAGGAATAGATAGAAGAAACGGGATCATGCATAAGGAGGAGGGGAGAGAAAGAATTAATTGATGATCACACCCTAGAACCTTTGAGTTAGGCCCTCGGAAGGTGCACTAATCAACGTTCATCCTTGGGGGATTGTTGATCATGGGATAATTATAACTAAGGTGGAAGGAAAGAAATAGTTCCTAAATCCATTGGGTTTCTTTGGGCGAAACCTTAGATCATCCTCGGCTATTGCATATTTAAATATATTAAAACAGTCCTAAATCTAGCATAAAGGAACAATTAAAATATAATAAGCATGCAAATATAATAAGACAATAATAATAATAGGGAATAAAAATATTAAAAAGAGTCTTACCAATTGTAGCAAGACTTTGAGGTCGAATCTAGGGCGATTCGAAGAGAGTAAAAAGAACTGTGGGTAAAACAAGAGTAGTCTCGTTTCTCCCGAGTGAATTGTGTGTTTAGAATGGGAGCCGGTCACACTTATTTATAGTGCTTCGGTACTTGGGCTGGGCTAGCTGAAGGGTCGATCGGCCCTAAAATAAGGTTCGATCGGCACAAAAATAAAGGGTCGATCGGCCTTAATTTAAGGTCCGATCGGCACTTAAATTAAGGTTCGATCGGCACTAGAAATTAGATTCTGGCGGCGCTGATAAATGGTCGATCGGCCAAATATTGAGCCTAGGGTCGATCGGCCAAATTTGGCCCAACCTTGTCCTTGGCCCAATCAGCCTAGAACTGGCCGGCCACCAATTTCAAAAGCCTTACAGTGCTCGGCCAATGCAATGCTTAGTTTTGTTTTGTTTTGTATCAATAAATCTTCGTTTCGTCCCGCGATCTTCTCGTTGCATTTTGGCCACTTTAATGACTTCTTTTGCAATTCGCTCTTTAGGATTTTATTTTTCATTTAATCCCAGGACTTTTAATATATCAATTTCGTCCCAAATATCCACATTTCCCGTTTGGTCCCTGAATTTTCCATAAATTCCAATTTGGTCCAAAAAGCTTCCAAATGCCAATTTAGTCCCAAATTTTCCCGAATTGCGCTTCAGTCCCTGTACTCATTAAAACACTTTTTTCGGACCGAGTACTAACAGTAGTCCCTCGGCGACGCTTCTTGTAAGACAAGTAGGGTCGACGATAAAAAATAGGATCCGTCCTGAAAAAAGGGATTTCAGGAGGTGAAATGGTGAGCTTGCGGATGTGAAGTTTGGACTCGAGCTGGGTTGCAAACGGAAGATGACCAGGTAGGTCGAGCGGCTGAACCCACGTCGGGCTACCTACGTATCCCAAGAGGAATCAAGCCAAGTCGTAGTTCGAAAAAGTGAGAACGTGCAAGACGTACCCAAAGAAGGTATAAGTGAGACGGACTCAAAGGAGGTGCGGGGCGGACCCTTTGAAATGCGGGACGGACCCTTTGAAGGTGCGGGACGGACCCTGCGGGAGACCTACGAGATCTGGACGGACCTTTTGAAGGTACGGGACGGACCCTTTTGAAGATGCGGGACGGACCCTTGAAATGGAGGATGACCTACGAAATGCGGGGACGGACCCTTTGAAGGTGCGGGACGGACCCTTTGAAGATGCGGGGACGGACCCTTTGAAAATGCACGGACGGACCCTTTGAAATGCGGGACGGACCCTTTGAAAATGCGGGACGGACCCTTGAAATGGAGGATAGACCTCTGAAATGCGGGACGGACCCTTTGATATGCGGGACGGACCCTTTGAAGATGCGGGACGGACCCTTGAAATGGAGGATAGACCTCTGAAATGCGGGACGGACCCTTTGAAGATGCGGGACGGACCACTTTGAAAATCTGGGGCGACCACTTTGAAGATGCGGGACGGACCCTTGAAATGGAGGATAGACCTTTGAAATGCGGGACAGACCCTTTGATATGCGGGACGGACCCTTTGAAGATGCGGGACGGACCCTTTGAAGGTGCGGGACGGACCCTCGGACCTTTTGAAATGGAGGATAGACTTCTGAAATGCGGGACGGACCCTTTGAAATGGAGGATAGACCTCTAAAATGCGGGAAACTGTAGCTGCCAAAGGACTTAGGCTACTGTTTACTGATGAAGAATAGTTGTGTGAATTGATTGGGATTATTATGGCTTCCCGAGCCGAAGAACCAAGCGATTAAAAGATTGGGATAATCATTGCTAAGGCTTAGAGAGGAGTCTTGTCTCCTAGGCTTAAGGCTAGGGTTTAGAAGGGTATTTGTCACCTAGGCTTAAGGCTAGGGTTTAGAGAGGTATTTGTCACCTAGGCTTGAGGCTAGGGTTTAGAGAGGTATTTGTCACCTAGGCTTAAGGCTAGGGTTTAGAGAGGTATTTGTCACCTAGGCTTGAGGCTAGGGTTTAGAAGGGTATTTGTCACCTAGACTTAAGGCTAGGGTTTAGAGAGGTATTTGTCACCTAGGTTTGAGGCTAGGGTTTTACATTTGCGGTAAGGCAGTTTGAGCAGAAAGGTTATTGGTTTAAACTAGGCGAGGCCGAGTAAGTGTCGATGATAGAAGGTGGGATTAGGTAGGTTTGATGTCCAGAGATAAGGGCCGAGTCATCTTGAGAGTCACAGAGATACGTTTTTGATAGATTTGAAGAGTTTGAAAATTTGTGGAGACCAAAGAGTGATTTTTGTAATCAAGGTACCAAGGAGGACAGTATTTTGAAAGCATGTTTATTTGATAAAGAGGCCTTATGATTAATCATGTTTCTAACTAACTCAAAGAGTTTGCCACATGCTGATCTTGATGACAAGGGATGCCTTTCATGCTAGATATGACTTCATTGGAGCTCCGATTTTTGTTAGAGCACATAGTCGACCCATTTTTGTTGAGGGGAGCCCCAATATTTGATGAAGTGACCTTGGCGAAGTCGATTGATGATGAATGGCGAAGCCCAGATTGATGATGCAAAGCAAACACGAAGGGAGTGGCGAAGCCCGATTGATGATGCGAGCAAACTGAAGAGAGCACGAGAGAACGGCTTAACAAAAGCCCCGGCTTGGAGAGATTCAATGCATCCCTATTTGCGAGACGTAGTCATCTTGCGGCCACTGGGCGACCCCTCGTTTCGAACAATGGTCAATCGGCCATTTGGACAAGACTCGGAAATGTATATGTGCGGGCGCATTTTTCGAAAGGTGGGAATGGATCCCGAGTTCGTGTATGACACTTTCGCTTTTGGGTTTGACTCTTTTGGGAGAGTATAAGCATCACAAGGTGTGGAAAAGTGTATGGAAGCCCTATGACGAAGACTGGTGTTTGGCTCTATTTTCTTATGATGTAGAAAAAGAAGACTTGTCGAGACATTTGAAGAATTATTTTATTCGTAATTATATCTTGATTGCTCGTGAATGGACCTCATTTGATTGGTTTATCAAATTCCAATTATATAGGTAAAAAATGAATGTTTTGATTTGAAGGTGAAATACGGCTTGTCTTTAGAAGGAGAAGGATGTTCCGTTGTTGCTTCTTTGCTATTCGGTGGTAATTGTGGTGCGGGGCTGCCGTTGCATTGATCTCCTTCATGGGAAAGAATGAAAAATAGAAAAAAGATTGGGGTGGAAGAAAAGGTGGGAATTGACTGATTATAACCCAAAGATTTTTTCATTCCTTCAAGTGAAGATTCTTTGTTCCTTTGTTCTCGCAAGCCAGGGGAGTAGTCCACAGCGCGTGTCTCCTTGCTTTTACCGGAGTGCCGGCGAGAGGCACGGATGCGAAGCCCAGTGAGACTTTTGCGGAGACGGTGTTTGAGGAGTCGAATGAACGAATTTCAAGAATAGGACGAGTTTCCAAACTTTTGAGAGAATATGTAATATGCTCACGTAGGATAACAAGTGACTCAAAAATCTGAATATGCATTTCTTTTAAATAATCTTTTGAGAATGCCATCCGGTAGCTTGGTTGTAGTGGGCTTTGGATTGCGATCGATCATTAGGTGATGATTAACATGACCTCTTAAAGTGAGAGGTCGGTGGGCCTTTCTTTGAGTGTTTGGGATTTCTAAGGTGAAGGGATTTTCTTGTTGTTGCCTCTTCGGGACCTCTAAGAGTTAACTTTGATTTTGGCAAGGTCGAGGTGGTGATGGAATCCTCTAAAAGTGAGAGGATGGACTTTGGAATGGGTTTATGGGATTTGTCGAGGGAATCTTTGTTGCTTCTTCTCGCGAGTTTTGTTGTGGTTTCGGCGGGTAACTTGATCGTGATGGGATCTTCACTCGACGTCTCATTTTCACAACCTTTGAGATGGGAGGTTCACTTCGGAGTGATGGAGGTTTTTTTTTTTTTTTTTTTAAACACCCTCTTATCGAGAAAAGCCTTCGGATTTGTTTGCTCTCGATAGCCCCTAGTGTATGCCTTAGGATGGTTTTACCTTTTCCCTTTTGGGTTTGGAGGTGGTCCCTTCGAGGGAGCCCCTTGTATGAGTTTCTTTTGCATTCCGCCTTTTTGAGCTTGGAGGTGATTACTTCCTTTGTGAGTCGAGGAGCCCCTAGTATGGGCTTCTTCCTTAGGGTCTCAAAACTTGTCGATCTTGAAATGAAAGGGTATTATTTAGTGAGGATAAGGTTATGGCTTCCTATGGTGAGAGGTTTAAGCTTCAATTGCTCTTTGGATAGCATTCTCAAAAGAGTATTTAAAATAAATGCAAACTCAATTAACCGACTTATTAAGTAAGGCAGAATATATTCGGACCATAAGAAAGATATGTGAGCATATTCAATGAAAGCTTATCGATCGAATGGAAAATCAGAGGAGACGCGAGATTGGGGGGTTGGTGAGCCCCAAGTTGATATTCATGCAGCACTTGTGAAGGATAGGAACAACTCCTTGCATCTTCTTTAAATTGCGGTGGCGTGAGCGACTATTTTACGATGATGAGCAACAACGGTCTTTGTGCTTGTCTTGACCATATGGAAAGGAGGTCAAGTGGGGAGAGTGTATGAAAAGTATATGGTGGAGTATGGGGAGAGTGTATAGAGATGGTGTATGGAGATGGTGTATGGAGATGGTGTATGGAGATGGTGTATAGAGATGGTGTATGGAGATGGTGTATAGAGATGGTGTATAGAGATGGTGTATGGAGATGGTGTATGTGAGGAAGAGACAGTGAGTTGTTTACTCCAATCAAAGCATTCATTCATTGTTTACTTTATTAGCCGGTGAGTTTATCAGTGAGATTAGCAACCAAGTGATAATTATAAATAAAACAATCTTCTTGAAAGTAATGCGAGATTATGTCTCAAGTCTAGAGAGAAAAGAAAGAAAGACTCTTTTATTATTGAAGCAACTAATCTAAAGTGGACATTACATATCAATGCCCAAAGTGGAAGTAAGAAAGACACACTAGAACCTACAAGACTGAATGAATCTAAATCCTTCCTTGAAGTACGAGGGCTTCTTCATTAATGAGGCCTTGGTTGATCAAATTTTGAATCAAGCGTTTCAGCCGCTTACAGTTGTCAGTGGTATGCCCAATGTACTTGTGGTATTTGCAAAACTTGGATGTATCCAAGTTAGCTCTCCTATTAATAGGCTTGTAATTCTCGAGCGGCTTGATCAAACTCTTTCCCACCAAAATGTCGAAGAACTCGCCCACAGGCATTCCCAAGTCATCAAAATGTTCCTTGTTGATCTCCTTCTCGGGTATTGGTGCCTTTCGTTGGTTGGTGGCCACAGCAGGTATCCTGAATGAGACGTTCTGATGTGTTGGACCATAAGTGGGACCATAAGCATGTGGATGATAGGGACTCTGGAATTGCACAGGAGGAGGATCTCTTCTCAAGCACTCGTGAATGCAAGACAAATGGTATTTTCAATTTCATGCATGTCTTTGAGGAGGTTGATCACTCCCAACCTCATGTCTGAGACTTCTTTAAGGGCTCCAATGCTTTTCTCCATAGACATGATGCAGAATTACAGCAGAACATACGGCGTAGTCAAACCAATGAGTTGAATTAGACTCACAATTAATCTTAAGGCATCTCAGAGAAAATAGTTGATCTCCACAATTTGAGAGTTTGGCCATTTGAAGTTGCCTACGTAACCCTTACCATTTAAGGTATGAGTCTCGAGTCACCGTAGTTCGAGGGCCCCGATTGATGATACAACCAGGGTTAAGTTTAGAGAAAGAGAGAGGATGAATGTAAAAGAGTCCGTTTGGTGAAAAAAGGAGAGGAAGATGACTCGATCCTTGGTCAAATATAAGTGAGGGTGATCTAGACGAGCTAATCGGACTTGGTAAGTTGGCTTAGGTAGGCCCTAGATGGTGGTTTGATCTATATGGGTCGAGAGAGCTTTGATCTAGGTGGGTCTTTGGCTGAAGGGTGCTAGAGATAAAGGATCTAAACTATGGATGGTTTTAAGGCTAAGGGAGCAAACTGCGGATGGTTCAAGAGATAAGAGGTAGAACTTTGAAGGGTCCTAACTTGAAGGATGTAGACCGTGGGTGGTCAAAGGTAGAGGAATGGACCATGGATGGTCCAAGAGACGAGGGGTGGACCTCGAAGAGTCTCAGGTGGAAAGGTGGACCTTTAATGGTCCTAGATAGAGAGAGTGGACCTCGAAGGGTCCTAAATTGAGGAGTGGGCCTTGAAGGGTCCAAGAGAAGAAGAGCGGACCTTGAACGGTCCAAGATATGAGGAGTGTGGACCTTGAAGGGTCCAAGAGATGAGGAGTGGACCTTAAAGAGTCCAAGAGAAGAGGAGTGGACCTTAAAGGGTGGACCTTAAAGGGTCGAGAAGAGAGTGGACCTTGAAGGGTCCAAGAGAAGAGGAGCGGACCTTGAACGGCCCAAGATATGAGGAGTGGACCTTGAACGGTCCAAGATATGAGAAGTGGACCTTGAATGGTCCAAGATTGGGAGAGTGGACATAGTATAGGAAGAGCACCACGAAGGGTCAAAGAGTGGACCTTGAACGGTCCAAGATAGAGAGACTGATCCTAGACCGGTCCGCAGTAGAGGGTGTGGACCTTGAAGGGTCCAAGAAGTAAAAAGCGGACCTCGGAGGGTCCTAGAAATAAGGAGCGGACCTCAGAGGGTCCTAGAAATGAGGAGCGGACCTCGGAGGGTCCTAGAAATGAGGAGCGGACCTCAGAGGGTCCTAGCAATGAGGAGCGGACCTCGGAGGGTCCTAGAAATGAGGAGCGGACCTCGGAGGGTCCTGGACCTCGGAGGGTCCTAGAAATGAGGAGCGGACCTCGGAGGGTCCTAGAAATAAGGAGCGGACCTCGAAGGGTCTTAGGAATGAGGAGTGGATCTCGGAGGGTCCTAGAAATGAGGAGCGGACCTCGGAGGGTCCTAGAAATGAGGAGCGGACCTCAGAGGGTCCTAGAAATGAGGAGCGGACCTCGAAGGGTCCTAGGAATGAGGAGCGGACCTCGGAGGGTCCTAGAAATGAGGAGCGGACCTCAGAGGGTCCTAGAAATGAAGAGCGGACCTCGAAGGGTCCTAGAAATGAGGAGCGGACCTCAGAGGGTCCTAGAAATGAAGAGCGGACCTCGAAGGGTCCTAGAAATGAAGAGCGGACCTCGAAGGGTCCTAGCGGACCTCGAAGGGTCCTAGAAATAAGGAGTAGTTAAACACTTTATTTACAAAAAAGCCCTCTATTTTATAGAACCTACTCTTGGTTGGAAGGGATACCCCTTTTTCACAACTAACTAAAGGTCCTAAAGTGGTGGATCCTAATGACTAACTGTCTCATATAGACATTTAACATGATTTTTATGAAAAGTACCACAAACCCATGATAGGCCAAGATCTTTTAACAATATATCACTCAACCTTACATAGCACGTCCTCTTAAAAGGAAATCAATTTTTTAGTGCCTTTAATCTCTCGATAGATCTTGACTTATCATTGGTTCGTAGCGACTTAACATAAAGACCTTATTAATTGTCTACATGAAAAAGCTAGTCAAACCAACCGGTCACAAGGAGTGTATTCTTAGCAAAGTGGGTGACACAAGGGTTAGATTTCAGGCTCCCACCGTGCAGCCGAAGCGCACTGATGAGTGGATGGCCAAGTGAGACTCGGAAGGGAGGCAACATGATTACCACTTCCCGCACTTTGGCTTCTCCGAAGGGTTAAGGGGTAGCTGTGCAGTGTGACACGGACTCTAGTGGTAGTGTGAGGTAAAAAGTCTAATTCTTTTTTTTAAGGAAAAAAGAGAAAGATTTTTTTTATGAGATGCATGCATGCAATGCAACAGTTAAGAATATGAGAAAAAGAAAAAGGAAGTAAAATACAACACCATACAAGAAAACGAAAGTCTGACCCACTTAGTTTGAAAAAGTTTCAAAACAGTCCCCAGCAGAGTCGCCACTGTGAATACCCCGTCCCGATGCAACGCGCATTCGGAGGTTTGAAATAAATAATTATAAAAAGTCGGACCGAAATGGGATATTCATTTAGTGACACTCGCTTTAAACCATATTAAAATATTAGTTTAATTTTGAGAGTCGCCACGCCACTTTGATATAGCCCAAAGCTTTGAAAAAAGGCTAAACAGTTAAATGGGTTCGGGGGTCAAGTTACAACAGAAGAAGAAACGTTATCACTCCTATTGCCCGACGAATCGGTCTTTCTAGCATGTGGGGTGTTGGTTGTGTGCGGTGTTTACAGGAATAGATAGAAGAAACGGGATCATGCATAAGGAGGAGGGGAGAGAAAGAATTAATTGATGATCACACCCTAGAACCTTTGAGTTAGGCCCTCGGAAGGTGCACTAATCAACGTTCATCCTTGGGGGATTGTTGATCATGGGATAATTATAACTAAGGTGGAAGGAAAGAAATAGTTCCTAGATCCATTGGGTTTCTTTGGGCGAAACCTTAGATCATCCTCGGCTATTGCATATTTAAATATATTAAAACAGTCCTAAATCTAGCATAAAGGAACAATTAAAATATAATAAGCATGCAAATATAATAAGACAATAATAATAATAGGGAATAAAAATATTAAAAAGAGTCTTACCAATTGTAGCAAGACTTTGGGGTCGAATCTAGGGCGATTCGAAGAGAGTAAAAAGAACTGTGGGTAAAACAAGAGTAGTCTCGTTTCTCCCGAGTGAATTGTGTGTTTAGAATGGGAGCCGGTCACACTTATTTATAGTGCTTCGGTACTTGTTTGGGCTAGGCGAAGGGTCGATCGGCCCTAAAATAAGGTTCGATCGGCACAAAAATAAAGGGTCGATCGGCCTTAATTTAAGGTCCGATCGGCACTTAAATTAAGGTTCGATCGGCACTAGAAATTAGATTCTGGCGGCGCTGATAAATGATAAATGGTCGATCGGCCAAATATTGAGCCTAGGGTCGATCGACCAAATTTGGCCCAACCTTGTCCTTGGCCCAATCAGCCTAGAACTGGCCGGCCACCAATTTCAAAAGCCTTACATTACAGTGCTCGGCCAATGCAATGCTTAGTTTTGTTTTGTTTTGTATCAATAAATCTTCGTTTCGTCCCGCGATCTTCTCGTTGCATTTTGGCCACTTTAATGACTTCTTTTGCAATTCGCTATTTAGGATTTTATTTTTCATTTAATCCCAGGAATTTTAATATATCAATTTCGTCCCAAATATCCACATTTCCCGTTTGGTCCCTGAATTTTCCATAAATTCCAATTTGGTCCAAAAAGCTTCCAAATGCCAATTTAGTCCCAAATTTTCCCGAATTGCGCTTCAGTCCCTGTACTCATTAAAACACTTTTTTCGGACCGGGTACTAACAGTGACAAGCTTAACAACAAAGAAATTCTGCCGTGAACACAGAATCAATCACTAGAAGACTAGTAAGTCACATGCCCAGAAGGTTTTACTCGAGGCTTCACTCAACAACTAAGCATGACCAATGGTACTGAACTCTGATGTAAGATCTTATGACAACTTAACATTCACTTATAGTAGTTTTCTTTAAAGTTGCATGGTATCTTGTAGAGCGGTACTCCCTCCATCCCAAACTGGCTGCCCATTATGGAAGATAGTATGTCCCAAGATGGATGTCCCTTTTTCTATGAAGTTACTGAATTCATCCATCTTTCATATATGGTGGGCTCTTACAAAACTACAGTTTAAGCCCTATGGGCATCCATATTCAGATACAGAGATACTGCTAAGATTGCTTAAAAATCATCTTCCTTAATTTTTGCCAAAAACTAAAAAGTATGCTCAAGCTGGGAAGGAAGGAGTAGCATGCATGCAAGAACGAGAATTTTGATATGAAACATGATATACACCCTCACCTGTGATCTGCTTCAAATTTTGTGCCTGTAGTGTGAACTTCAATCTCAAGTCCAGCTTGAAGGGCTCAATTATAGTGTTCTTACTTCATTTCTCTTCAGTAACTTATGGAGAGTGTCTTATTTCTCGGACATGGTTTGCTTCTCTTTACTAAAACAGCAATGTTTATTTGTAGAAATTGGATGTTGGTGGAAAAGTGCGCCGGACTAAGGCTTCTTGTGGATGCCCAATGTTTAGCAAGCATAAATTACAGAAGCAGTTCAAAGAGTGAGATATCGCAGCAGGGGCCTCTAGATATCGAAGACCTTGTTCACCTTGGTGATAAGCTAAGAACCTGTCCTTATTACGGGTCTCGAAGCATGGTCCCTGCAGCTGATCTTGTGGTTCTTCCTTATCAATCACTTCTTTCTAAATCATCACGCGAATCACTTGGTTTAGACTTGAAAAACAGTGTTGTTATAATAGACGAGGCTCACAACCTAGCTGATTCTCTCATCAGCATGTATGACTCGAAAATTACTTTGTCTCAGGTACGGAAAAAGCAGTTATGTTTGACTACGTGCTTTACTCGCTTGTTTTTATAACACTCACTTAGTTTCTTGTTAGACAGTAATGATAGATTATTGTGGAAATATGTAAACTAAAGCTATGATGATCGTTAACCTGTTGATCTGCATTGTGTTTCAGTTGGAGCATGTGCATTCCAATTTAGAGGGGTACTTTAAACGATTTCGCAACCTCTTAGGACCAGGCAATCGAAGATATATTCAGACCTTGTTGGTTCTCACTCAAGCTTTTCTACAGACTCTATCCAATGACTATCGTGCAAATAATGTTGATTCCTCACGTAAAGAGGAAATTGCTGGAGCAAAAAGCCCTTCTGATTGTTCCATGGCAATCAATGAGTTCTTGTTTTCTCTCAACATTGACAACATAAACTTGGTTAAATTACTGCATTACATCAAAGAAAGCAACATCATTCACAAGGTGTGTGCCTGCGTTTAATATCTTTGTAACTTTGTTTATGCTTACTTGTGTGTTGTGTATCATCCATTATCACTTCATGTTCCTTCTGGGTATTGTCCCTCAGGTTACTGGGTATGGAGATAAAATTATCAGCCAACAAACAGATTCAACAATAAGAGAAAACAGGGATTATGATGAGGAGGAAGCAGCCTATCTGGCTTTCGAGCATTGGTCGGGATCTTGTTGTCATTGACAAATAAAGATGGCGATGGAAGGATAATAATTTCAAGAACAAGATCAAACAGCCCTGGACAGCGGGGAGGATACCTAAAATATGTCATGCTCACAGGAGAAAAGATCTTTCACGAGGTTTACAAAATATTTCTGATTCTGGCATCCCCAAGTAACATATTAAGGTTAAGATATTTAAATTTCTCTGATATTACTTTTGAACATTTAGATTATAACGGAAGCACATGCAGTCATATTGGCTGGAGGAACTCTACAGCCTATAGATGAAACAAGAGAGAGACTATTTCCATGGTTACCACCAGATCAGTTGCATTTCTTTTCATGCGGCCATATAGTCCCTTCTGAGAATGTTTTACCAATTGCAGTTTCTTGTGGGCCAACAGGCCGGTCTTTAGATTTTAGCTACAGCTCCAGAAGCACATCTGTCACGGTATGCACATGTTATATTTCTTTAAATTAGTTTCAAGCGGGTTATTTCTTGCTAATGCATGTGAATTTACTTGAAATAACAGGTGGACGAGCTAGGGCTTTTACTTTGCAACTTGGCAATGGTGGTTCCAGAAGGAATTATTGTGTTCTTCTCTTCGTTTGATTATGAAGGACATGTCTATGATGCATGGAAGGCTTCAGGCGTCCTTAATAGAATTATGAAGAAAAGCGTGTTTTCAGAGAGCCTAGGAGAAACACTGAAGTGGAGGTTGTACTCAAGTTGTACAAGGAAACTATTGATGAATTATCTTCCACGAATTCCAAAGATGCTTCGCCACCTCACAATGGCGCGATTCTTTTTGCTGTAGTTGGTGGAAAGATATCGGAAGGCATCAACTTTAGTGATGGGATGGGTCGATGCATAGTAATGGTTGGATTGCCATATCCAAATCCATCAGATCTTGAGTTGATGGAGAGAATAAAGCATATTGAGGGCCTTGGAGACACAAAGTCAATAAAAAAGTCAAACTCCTTGAGCAATAACGAGCGCCTCAACGGAGATATTCAGGCAGGGTTTGATATTCTACGAAGTTGCAAGCGCAGGGGAAAAGAGTACTATGAAAATCTTTGCATGAAAGCTGTAAATCAATCAATTGGTAAGTTACATTTTCTTAGACTACGAGTATAATCTTAAAGTTTTCTCATATTTTATTTTCCTTTGTTGGGATGTACATCCTTGCAGGCAGAGCAATTCGGCACATAAATGATTATGCAGCAATCTTGTTGGTTGACACACGCTACGTATCTTCCTCGAAACCACTATTTTCTCAGCCTACAAACAAGCTTCCACAGTGGATTAAAGGTCACCTTGTTTCCACCACTGCTAATTATGGAGAGGTCCATAGATTACTTCATCAGTTCTTCAGATTTCACAAAAATAAACTCGGTAAGCTAGCTAATTAACTTAGTGTAAACCGAACATGTGTAACTTATCATTCAATTTTCTTGCCTACAAAAAACTGCAGTATATCATATTTACAACAATCTTTACTACTGAAAATACAACAGGGTTTTATTATGCATGTTAACGGTCTTGTTTGCTTTCCTTCAAGTTCAGAACCAGCCTTTATTTTTGTGGCATTGTGCTGCCTCCCACATACTTTCTGCTCGGGTTAATTTCACTGTCCGCCCCTTAAGGTGTGGACAAGTCTCACTGCCCCTTCCCAAGGTTTGGCTTCCTCCCATTACCCGCTTTTGTCAACTTTATTTATGAGAAACGACTATTTCATCCCTGGTCTCCCCAATGTATATTCCAAAGACGCTTTAAAGATTTAGGGCTGAATAGTCATTTTGCATCAATTAAGCTGACAAAGAAGGTTGGGGCAGTGAGACTTGTCTAAACCATGGGGTGGGCAGTGAAATTAACCTGTTTCTGCTCGGTCCTTGTAGTTTAGTTGTAGCTGTGTAACGTATTCACAATTATGTAACCGTGTATACAATGTGGGCCCACCCTTCCCTGGATCTTATGCATAGTTGGAGCTCTTGTAGCACAGACTCCTCTTACTGTAAGATAGAAAATGGTGATTGAGCCTCACTTACTGTTTCAACTAACAACCCTAGCCTTGGATGTTGATTGTATAAGGAAGGTGAGTAACTAACATTACAAACTGGAGGAAAGTGACATAGCAATGGTGATATTAATGGCAACTTTATCCTCTGTTTTGAGTTTGTTTCTT
The DNA here is from genome assembly GCA_022495995.1 of Adenophora triphylla var. japonica. Taxonomy (NCBI): domain Eukaryota; kingdom Viridiplantae; phylum Streptophyta; class Magnoliopsida; order Asterales; family Campanulaceae; genus Adenophora; species Adenophora triphylla. The sequence continues at coordinate 252,866 of JAFEMH010001769.1, forward strand.
CTTATCCCTAATTTCACCCACATTTGTACCCAACATATTCAAGGTTGTGGGGCTCCATACAGCTAAGGTCTTCCTTACATAAATAAATGCAACCCAGTGGGGAGTGGGCTTAGTAAAAGAGGAGAAGGGAACCTCTGAAATTGAATTTTGTCAATTTGCTTGGAAATTAAGTGATTTGTTACCTGAACTCAAGCACTCTCTGTTGTAATATAACGAGCTCACGCAAATAAGAATGATAGAACAATTAAAATGAAGAACAATCAGGCACAAAACAATATGGGAAACTTAGTTGATTTTTATTAATGAATCTCTCTCTTAATCACTTGCACACTCAAAGTACATGAAGTATAAGAGGCCAAAAAAGATCCTTGTCCCCTCCCCTTTACCACCTCTCTACATTTATACAAGAAATGAGTTAGAGGGACTCTCCCACGTAGTCAAACGTGGGGATAATGCTTCTCCATGAATCTCGGAACAGAAATGCAACTATCCTAACAATTTTGGTGGTGGACGTGGTAACAGACTTATTTATGTGCATCTCAAGTCTACGCCAACCCTTTGACTCGGTCTATCACGTGCCCCAATCTCGGTTATTTTTCAAGCGGATCAAAAGATCGTCTCGAATCACGCCTCCCCGTAGTGGAAAGAGGAGCAGCTCCTGTTGGTCCTAAAACTTGAGATGAGGAAATTGAGCTTCCCCAACTTCCTTTGAGAACAATTTTGTCGAGCTGCGTCGTTGTCCTTTGAGCCCAATTCTCGTGTCGAACTGTGGTAAAATTGCAATTTCCTATTTGTTGACCGTTGGATCGAGCTCAAATTTGGTGAGAAAGTTCTAAACTCATATAAGAACAATCTGGACGGTGGAGATCAAAATCTTTTATGTGGAGATGAAGATAAAAATTTCAGAACAGAACAGTTTAAAAAAAAAAAAAAAAAAAAGAACATATAATGAACTAATGGAAGAACATCAAGTATGTTGCAACGATTGTGTAAAATAGTTGTGGCTACGCCACTTCTGGTATTTATACAATGGGTGATATATCTCTTATGATTTATGAGAATAATAGTGAGAAAAATTGAAAGTTCGTAGGAACTAAGTTGAGAAATTGAACGTTGAAAAATATAGTTTTTAACGTTTTCATGGTTAACAAGAATTATAATGAGAAAAATTGAATATTTCGTTAGAACCAAGTTGAAAAGATGAACGTTAAAAGATGTAATCTTTAATGTTGAATTTTATCAATGATATATTGACAATAATGATAGGGCTTATTGAAAGAAGTTGTTAAATCATATTATTGTCAATAATAGTAACAAAAATCACAAAGATAAAATCAATAGAGCTTTTTGAAAGAAGTTGTTAAATTCTATTATTGTGAACATTGACAAATGTCACAAGAACTAAAACCATAAGGCTTTTTGGAAGAAGTTGTTAAAATCTATTGGGGGAATATGTGACTAATGTTATAAAGATAAAAACAATAGAATTTCTTGAAGGAATTTGTTAAATCTTATTGTTGTTAATGATGACAAATGACATAAAATATTTAGAAGGAGAACTTCTAAAAGAAATTGTGTAGTATGTAAATGAGAATGTGACTTTCTATAATTTAAAAATAATACAAGATGTGACCTATGAAGTTTTGAAATAATTAACCTCCAATTATAATTTTATTAAGGAATTTAGAGTTTTATAAATATGGGTGGTTATAAGAAATAAATTCTGTTAATTATTCTATTGAATTAACAATTTATTCTTGGAGGGAATTCTCTAATTTAGTTAGAGAGTTATATTTGTAAACAACAAAGTTATAATTGTTGAAAATTAAAGTCAATGTTTGGTAAAGTCTCTTTGTGCGGAGATAAATCTATAATGGAATGTGGTTGTTTCAAGTATATTGGATCACCATATTGAGAAGTTAGAAAATTTTGTTTGCCTCGACTTTAAGTGATGGCAACAAAAGATGTTCTAATTGACCACCTTAAATTTATAGAGGTTTCTTATGTAAGATCCTACAAAGTTGGGTGAAAGTGTGATAGATATTCAAGTCGTGAGTGCGGTTGAAGCATACGAATTTTCTTTATCGGACTTATATAATTAATGAATAGTTGGATTCATTATAAAACGTATATAGTAGCAAGAAAATGGCAATAGATTTGGGGGTCATTGCACTATAAATATATAATCAAGAATGCGGGTGCAATGAAAATCATCGTAAGCCGCTTACTTGATTTTAAAATAGTGGACGCCATAAATCGTAAAAAAATCATATGGAAGAAGTGAAAATAGTTTTCCATGAAAACCATGTCGAAAAGTTGGTGTTGAGTGAAATTCTCAAGTGATGACAATAATTGAGAAATTGCTTTCCACTTGAAGATATTTTAAAATCACCTCAAACATAAATGAATAAAAATGAATGTTGAGATGTGTGTTATTCGTCTTTGTGTTGGAAAAGAGAATATAACTTTGGAGAAGAATTGTCTAACATTTCTTGTGGCGAAAGCAAATGTGATAAATCATGCCGAAAATCTTAATACAAAGACAAAGTTGGTCAAACTTGTTTGAAATGTCAAACTTGTGTGAAAAGTCAAAATCGTTTAAAAAGCCAAACTTGTTTGAAAAAGTTGAACATATACCTTGTGTCTTGAGAGAGAGACAACTGTGATGTCATCAAGAATGTTATTCATGATGTTTGAATGAATGAAACGGAACGGTGTTCAAGTGATCAATTTTGAGATTGGGTCTTGTTATATGGTCAAAATAGTTACAAAACAAGACTTATCAAATATGTGATTGAAGTTATAATCAAGGCATGTTGATGTTTGAGATGTGAATATAATTCACTAGATGATGGTAAAATTTAAGTTTTTATCTTTAACGTTGCTTGCTAAAGAGCAAAATGTTGAATTTTATGTCTTTAAATGAAAAGTTGGAAATCAACTTAATAAAGAAATGGTGATAAAACACAACTAAGTGTATTTTGTGTAAAATATTATTAATTGCATATGTGTTGGGTATGCTTACAATAGTTGTGATTATGAAATTCTTGTTATAAATCCAAGATTCAATACAAGAATACTATAATGGAATTATGAATCACTTCTTTATTTAAGAATATCTTTATGTATAAATTAAAAGATGAGGCAAACTTATTTAAACGGATTCATGATTCAATAAAAGAAGAAGAAACTTATCATGAGAAAATGATGAAGAAAAGTTAGGACCTCGACATAGCAAATGAGGTATAATAAGAAAATTCTATGGCCCAGATTTTCTAACCTCCATTCTAGAAAGTGAATCACAAAGTTATAAAAGTTTTGAGCGCTTCAGAAGAAACTTTGTGGAAAAAGGGTCATTAAAATTGAGATTGGTCCCATCTTAGAAAATTACACTTGGGAATTAGTGGAAGTACCTTCGGATGATAACCACTAGCATATAAGTGAATTTAAAAAAAAATGAAATGAAAACCGATGAAACAATCAATTAGTATAAGACTAGTCTTGTAATTGAGGATTAAAAGAAAAATGAAGGCATTGATTAATTTTATACTTATTCTCTCATCACGAGAATAAAGATTTGTATTTGCAATTGCTACATAACAAAATTTAAAATACATCAAATGAATGTAAATAACCTTTCTAAATTTCGATTTAGAAGAGAAAATTTACATAGAACAGGCCGAGGGGTTTTTTGTACATAAGCAATGAAACAAAGTGTGCACAATGTGCACCATGATCAAATGGTGTTAATAATGAAAATTGACATTATTGATAATTTTGGGACTACCCCGAAAATGTTGGGGTGAGTATAATTTGAAAAATAATTATCTTTTGAAAATGTTTCCCCAAGAAAATAATGAGATGTCCATATGAAATATGGAAACATAGGCCTACGTACACTTGTGAACGTGGGGGTGTTTTGCAAAGTAGCAAGTCCAATAACCAAATAAATTGAATTTGGTTATTAAATGGTGCATTATGTTTCAAAAGTTATGTTTATAACAATTGTTAATATTAGTTTGTTATATATGATTCAATAAGTTTGAATATATATAAAAATTAAAAGAAAATAAAATCAAGTATTGATTTCAAATTCATGAAAGTGAATAAATAATAATTTTAATGAAATAGATTAAAGTGTCGAATTTAAGAAATGGAACCTAAAAGAAAATGTGCTAGTTTGGAAAGTCATTGTATGACTTGAGACAAGTACAAAGATAACGACATCGAAGTTTTGATTGTGTGGATTCAAACAATAATGACTACGTCACTTTGTTAATTAAATTCAAAAACGATATGTTAACTAAGAAAATTTCTAGTCAATTTGATCCGTTGATTCAAATTCAAGTAAAACTAATGGACTCGTTGTTAAACAAGTCATTAGGTGGATATTCTTGAAATTTTGAAAGGATCAATATGGAATAGCTGGGATAAATAAATTTTAGTTAACAATTATCAAATGGATAAAGCTTGTGTTAGCAATATGGTATATTGCTAAAGTCAATTTATGATTGAAAAGACATATAACAATGTTTGTAATGGTAGTCTAGACATATATGTCTAATACATAATACCATTAGACAACTACTCTCAACTAATTTGACTATGTGAGGTCAAATGATAAACGGATCCGTTAACCAAAGGGTTAAATCGAGAGTTAGTTGTAAATTCGGATGGGAATGGGACTTAAGCGTTTTGAGAGTTAAACACAGCGGAAAACCCAATCTAGATGACTGAATATCCCAATAACTAGATTCAATCGGACAACCTAACTGTTAAAAGACTTGAGCGTCATTGTGGGGGAATTAACCTCAAGTGCATTTCTATTAGTGACATTCCGAAAGGACAATAATATGCCTATGACTTTTAATGATTCTTACGCGTCGATAATTCGAACAAGGTAATACGGGTTAACTTTAAGAAATCACATATGTGAGAGAGAAGTGGGGCTACTTCGAGGAGAATTGTGTGAGGCTCAATTCTTACCCTCTCACAAAAACAGGCAAAATGTTCAAGGCCATGAATGAACATAGCTATGAGAATTGAACTATGTTAGGATGATACTTGTGTCAAGCATATGATCGACTAAACAAAAAGCATAACGATTTAAGAAAATTGCGTCTATCGACTTTCGAGTATAGTAAATATGCTTATACGAGCGAAGATTCAATGGGCATTCCCACACCAATCCTATGCAAGTTTTTGTCTGCCGAATTCTATCACCAAACTCGTCATCAATTTTCTTCATGTGGGGAATGTTGGAAAAATATGTTGTGTGTGAAGGAAATTATGTATTTTCCTCACATAAATCATTTGTCGTTTGACAAAGATTATTGTGGGTTCATGTTCCACTCTGTGTGAATATTGAAATGGTATATCTAGATATCCAATTTGAGATTGGATGAGAAACATATGATAGCTCAAACTTGGTGGGTTGAAAGTGTAAATTTTAGAATTTAATCCCACTATTGATGTGATTCCTAGATTAATGAAGGATTAATAGGAATCATTACCGGATTATGGGTTACAAAGTGTGGAATTAAACCCTATTAATACAAGATAATGACTCACATATTAATATAAATATTAATTGGGAATTCATCACATGGTTGTTGAAGCTATAATTAGAGAAACTCACAACAAATGAAAACAAATTTGTTCCATCAATCTTCCTACTCCCCTTTGCAATTTGTGTTGGTATAATGCCCTAGGCGTTTAGTTATATTTGACTTATTATCTAAATCACTATGTAATCATCTTTATCATTTATTATAGAGAAAGTATTATTTGGTTCATATATGTTTTGCATGTTTATTATATTGAACTGCGTCCCTATTTGTTGAGAACAACTAGTATAAGTTGGTAGTGGATAATCATAGTGATGATTATATGCATGTGATGCACATTACACTTATGGATACTTGCTAGAGACCAAGTATTGGACATGACCTACCGATGAGATTTATGACATGGTCAATAGTCATATGTGTCATGAATAAATCTCATGATAGTCGTGTTATTGAATCCTTTGAACCTGAGATTATCATTGTCTTCCACATAATGAAGATCGTGTTTGATATAGTCTAACACTATCTTTAACCAGATAGCAATAAGGACTATGTTAGCACGATTGGATTCATGTAGGGAAGAATGATAAGTCAAGACGGGATTTGTCCCTCTTATGAAGAGAGATGTTTGCTTGGGCCCCTCGATGAATGATGTTGATGAAATGTGTGGCCACACTCAAGTGATTTGATAGAGATCAAATGCATTTGGATTATCAACATATTTGGAATTGAGAAAGCATTGAATGGTATGAGTTGACATAACCATGACTCATGTTCAATTGGACATCATGGACAAAGGGATTGTGACATTTGATTATCAAGGAATCAAGCTTTGATGTTATATTTAATTGGGTGGACATAATGATTTGCTAGAAGTCAATTATGTCTTGTGAGGTTGATGTTTCAACTCACTACCAATATAAAATATAATTCCTAAAGGGTCACACACAAAAGAACGGATTGAAAATGGCTAAAAAGGTGAATTCTGGGCTCTTGGGATGACTCTGGCATGATTAGTGCTTCAGGGGACGAGTCGTGCACCATTGGCCCAAGTCGTGCCTTGAGAAGGGACGACAAAATCAGAGAGGTGTCAAAAGGGACGAGTCGTCCCCTACGGGAAGAGTCGTGCTCACGACTCATGCCCATAGGCACGACTCGTGCCCTGTTGATTTGACAAGTACGCACTGCAATACCTTTGCTGATTTGGTTTTGGTTTTTGACTAGGATTCTCCCCTAAAAGTTAGGGATTTATACTTAGTATAAATAGGAGCCATGGTCAGCCAAAAACATATGTAATTTTGGGTTTATGAAACACAAAATTGAGATCTAGATTTAGAATCAAAGATCAAAATCCTTTTTCCATTGATTATTGAAAATCGATTTCAATAATTGGGATCATCTAGCAATCAATCAAGAATCGTTCTTGGTCCGTTCGAGTGTGGATTACCGATAGAGGGTGATAAGTTAATCACCAAAATTTTGAAGCCTTCAATCATCGATTCTTCACAAGGTAAAGAACAAGGAGAAGATCGAAACCTAGAATCAACGGTTTTGAGATTCGTTTTTGAGATTCGATTTTCAGATTCGAATTCAAGTTAAACTTCATCGCATTCAAGGTATGTAAATTCTATCTCACATTAATTTCTAATCTCTTCATGCTAGACAGATCTTAGGGCTAGGGTTTTGATGTTATTGTTAAATCTTCCGCTGCGTTTGTAACCCCAAAACCCAACAATTTGTTCATCTTATTTCTTTAGCCTTCTATAAATTTATCCATGGTGATTTTGTCCAAATATAGTGAGATTCGCCGGAGATTCTAGTGTGTAATAATAGTCTGGTTCGTTCGTTTTATCATGTGAGGCGAACGTCAAAAACAATATCAAACACAACTCAGTGAGGGGGCTAATTTGTATTAAGGTGAGTGTATTACACACGACTCGGACAACACCAAAACGATCAACTTACGATTTTCCCCTTGTTTAATTTTATGTTGTACATTGTATAAATAAATATATTGTAATCATTTTCTCTTTTATACTTTTGTAAGATTTTGTCTAACAATTGTTGCATGAACTCAAAATTCTTTCTAAAAGAGAATTACAACTGTAATGTTCCCATGTCTCAAAATTAATGTTGCAGTTAACTTGTCAACTTTTTAGTAGTGTGTTTTACATATTTGTACATTGCATGTACAGTGATAAAATTGTACTAAGTACTATTTCCTCATTTAGAATTGTGGCATTATTTTGCAACAACAAGACTAAAATCAAAATAGAAAGTGCGATATTTATTATCTATATATCTATATATATATATATATATATATATATAAAGAGAATAGTGTCTTTTGGTATGCTTAACATTTAAAAATAAGATTTTCCCTTCAAAATAGTGATAATTCTAGAAACTATTCTTGAGACTCTTTTTAATGTTGTCCTAATAAATGTTTGAAAATAAAAGAACTAAAATATATTGCAAAATAATTGAGCTTATATTCAATTCAACAAGATCCTTTTTATCAATTCTTTATCCTTATCGCCAACCATTTTTTTATTTTTAACATCAATATGAATTTTTTCACAAAAAAAAACATCAATATGGATACTTTTAGCATTATTTATTTAATTTTAAAAAATATACTCATTCTGTCTCACTACAAACTACACACTTTTTTCAAAAGGCATCCCACTACAAACTACTCTCTGTAGCGTTGTGAGAAGAATTTTATCTTTTTGAGTCGCCACCTATATTATTCGTTTGGAGAACATAGAAAAACCATTTTGAAAGAGATTTGGGTTCGGGGCTTAGGTTATGGAATGGGTAGGTCAAGGAGCATCCATTCCACCCAATCCGGAGATCGGTCTTGCTAAAGAAAAGAGAGGTTTTCAAAAGAAAGAAGAAAAGGATTTTAAACAATAAAAGATCCATTTAACGGGGTTAAACGGAATGTAGGATCGATTGCTTCGAGACCGTCTCCATGATTAGGAGAGGCTCTAGGCCGATCCTAGATTCAATAGATTTATACCACTCTAACAATCAATTAGAAAGGGATTTAGGGGTTACCTTGCGTGAGGTGATTTGGGCAGAGTTTCGACTCAAGTTTAGAATCGAGTCTTGATACGGACAGAGCTTCGCCTCAGTCCTTGACTTGGATCTTGATGTTTGTTTATCAAGAAGGTTGACAAACAAACTTTGAGGTGATTTTTAGGGTGATTTCGTAGGATTCTTTCAGGGAAAGAAAACAACAAAATATGTGTGTGTTGTGAAATATCGGACTTTGTCCTCTTTTTTTTCAACCTTGGAAGTCACCAGGTATTTATAGAGGTTGGGGAAGTGTTGAAGATGAGATCAAACACTTCAAGATGGTTCCAGACTCCAAATTCTATTGGTTGGCCGGATGGATGAAGTTTTATCCCGAAAAGAGGTTGAAATCGACTAGGAAACTGCCTTCTGTATGCTGCAGAGGGAGGATATCTCACGCGAGACACGCCATCTCGCGGCGAGATATTGCTTTTGTGGACAATTCCGTCCTTTCCTCGTTATCTCGTATGCAGTTTAGTCCCAAACTAACGGTGGTTAGTCAAAACTTAACGAAACATGACGAAATGGTGGATTTCTACTTCTTGACTCAAAGCGAGACTCAGAGTGGTATAAATATGATCCGACGTGTTCATAAGGCGACAAGAATTATGGAAGAAGTCATGTCGTCGATAGAAAAGACATCATTCTGAACATCGGGATGGTCGGGCCGCACGGTTTCCTACGTATCTCTATCGGAGAATCAGACCATGACGTAGTTCAACTCTAAAACACGAAAAGGCTGCTTTAGGTATTTTGAAAATCATTTGAAAATCGAGGAGATTTTGTTTTGAAAGATAAATTCATACTAAGGAATCAAATCAAGACCCAATTCTGAATATACCTGTATGTTTGAAGATTCGCCTGTCTGGGCTCCGAACCTGGGGGAAATATGTTAGAAAACAAAGGCTTACCTGTCCGGTCCTCTGAGTCCTGTCGGTTTTGTGACGATTCGCCTTTCTGGGTTCCGAATCGGGCTTTTTGTTTTTTGAGGATGACGATTCACCTGTTTGGGCGTTGAATCGGGCTTTTTGTTTTGACGATCCACCTGTTTGGGCGTTGGACCGGGCTTTTTGATGATGACGATCCACCTGTTTGGGCGTTGGACCGAGCTTTTGGTTCGACGATCCACCTGTTTGGGCGTTGGACCGGGCTTTTTGATGATGACGATCCACCTGCTTGGGCGTTGGACCGAGCTTTTTGATGATGACGATCCACCTGTTTGGGCGTTGGACCGAGCTTTTAATTTGATGATTCATCTGTTTGGGCGTTGAACCATGTGGATTGAGTTGATCTTTGGACCACTCGGTTTTCGGGCGACTGGTGCCGTAGCGGGCTATCGGATGGCGTGATCCCCTCCCTTTTTGGGTTTCCGTGGGTCCATGCGCAGCGGAATAAGCAATAACTCGAAAAACCCCAAGCCCTAGAATCCGTTCTAGATGATTAATTAAGAAAGATGAAATAGAAATTGGTACCTTGAGTGCTTTTGTCGTTGATAAACGTGACCCAACTCCAGATTGACGGTCTCTTGAATCCTTGAGGAACAAGCCTTGAATCACGAACAAAATATCTTGTATTGCGAAGATCCTCTACGAGTATCCACGCGATGAACGAACCCTAGAACTCTTCTAGGAGGATTGCTAGACCCTTGATTGAAACCCCTTTCAATCTATGATGTATTATGGAATTGGTGTGATTTGATTCTCAATTCACAATTGAAAAATCAATATTTTGTGTTTCTCCTAAACCAAAATCGTCACTTGGCTGCTAGGGTTGAAGAGGGATAGTATTTATACCTTATAAATATTATACCCTATTAAAAACCCTAAGCAAAACGGTTTCAGCAGAGCCCGGCACGTGGGCGGTCGCCCACTGTGGCATGGGCGGTCGCCCGCTTGTCCGCTTTCACCCTTATTCGAAATCCCTCATGGGCGGCCGCCACGTGGTACGGGCGGTCGCCCACCCGCACAGCCCCAATGCACGGTTTCGAATAACCATGAGCGGTCGCCCATAGCCATTGTGCGGTCGCCCAAAGCCAACTATTGACTTGTGGGCGGTCGCCCATGGCCACTTGGGCGGTCGCCCAACACACCAGAATCCATAATTTCATTTTTGACAATTCGTTCGATGCGTGTGACCCCATAGGACTATACTATGTTGGCAATGAGTCCGATCACATCGATCCTCATAAAACATGAGCGGACTCTAGCAAGTCATCATGCCTACCCAAATAGTATAATATCAAGTTCATTTTCCTACATAGAACATATCACAATCCCATTGTCACACGATGTTATATTGAACATGAGTCATGGTCCACGTCAACTCATATTGTTCAATGCTTTCTCGTTACTAAGTAAATTGATTAATCGAATGATATTAATCACATTAATTCATTCGGGCATGGCCATGCACTACATCAATCTTACTTACGAGTGGCCAAGCAAACATCTCTCTTTACGAGGGACAATTTCCATCTTGACTTATCATTCTTCCCAACAAGAATCATACCATGCCAATGATAGCCCTTATTGTCATCCGGTTAAAGACAACGTTAAACTATATCAAACATGATATTCATCGAAATGCGGAAGACGATGATAATCTCGTGTCAAAGGATATCAATGATATGACTATATGAGATTTAATTATGACATTTGACCATGACATAAATCTCATAATGGGTCAAGTCCAGTACCTTGTTCTCTAACAAGTACCCATGAATCTAATGTGCATCTCCATGCATATAATCATCACATGATTATCCATTAGACTTCATACTAGTGCTTCATAAGTACTAGGGACACGATTATTATAATTAAAAACATGCAAACATATATAACAATCAAAGAAACAATCTCATATATAAATGAACAATGACATTACATAAAGGTCTATCTCTATAGGCCTAGTGGCACTAACACCTACAGTCTCCCACTTGCACTAGGCCCAATCATTCATGTATCTTATACCCATGGACCTAACATGACCATCATGTTTAGCTTGTGGTAAAGGCTTGGTGAGAGGGTCCAAGATGTTGTCATCCGTTGGTACCTTGCATATCTTGACGTCCTCCCTTTCACAGCATTTCTCGAATGAGGTGGAAGCGTCTCAAAATGTGTTTGGATCGCCGATGTGACCTTGTTTCTTTTGCTTGGGCAATAGCACCATTGTTGTCACAGTAATCTCTATCGGGTTAGTGATACTCGAACGACTTCTAAGTCACTAACGAACTTCTTGATCCAAACCGCCTCCTTAGCCGCATCCGATGCCGCTATGTATTCGGCTTCGTGTAGAATCAAGAATAATGCTGCTCGCTTGGAACTCTTCCAACAAACAGCACCTCCATTTAGCATAAACACAAAACCAGATCACGATCTATAGTCATCTTTGTCGGTTTGGAAGCTTGCATCCGTGTAACCCTTTACAACCGCATCATCTTCCATTCCTCCAAATACCAAGAATACATCCTTAGTCCTTCTCAAGTACTTAAGGATATTCTTGACACTATCCAATGGTTCTCACCAGATCGATCGGTATCTACTCGCTGCGCTTAGAGCATACGAGACATCGGGTCTAGTACATAACATGGCATACATGATAGACCCAATTGCCGAAGCATATGGTATATCACTCATCCTCTTTCGCTCATCATTTGTCTTAGGACAATGAGTCTTGCTAAGAGTAATGCCATGTCCCATTGGCAAGTTCCTCTCTTAGAATTTTCCATGCGGAATCTTCTAAGGACCTTGTCAATGTATGTACTCGACTCAAACCAATCATCCTTCTTGATCTATCTCTATAGATCTTGATACCAAGGATATAAGCCGCTTCACCCATATCTTTCATTGAGAAACATTTTCCTAACCAAGACTTAACAGTCTCAAGTGCAGGAACATTGTTTCCAATGAGCAAGATGTCATCGACATATAACACCAGAAATAGCACTATGCTCCCACTTATCTTCTTGTATACACAAGGTTCATCTTCGTTTTTGATGAAGCCAAACTCTTTGACTGATTCATCAAAACATAGATTCCAGCTCCGGGAAGCTTGCTTCAATCCATAAATGGATCTCTGCAACTTACACACTTTGTTAGAATCCTTTGAATCGACAAACCCTTCAGGCTGTATCATGTATACATCCTCAAGTAGGTTTCCGTTAATAAACGCTATTTTGATGTCCATTTGCCATATCTCATAGTCGTAATATGCGGCTATGGCAATTAGAATTCTAATAGACTTAAGCATTGCTACGGGCGAAAAGGTTTCATCATAGTCAACGCCATGAATCTGCCTATACCCCTTAGCAAAAAGCCTAGCCTTATAAGTATGTACCTTCCCATCCATGTCGGTTTTCTTTTTGAAAACCCATTTGCACCCTATGGTTTTTACACCTTCGGGTGGATCAATCAAGTTCCAAACTTGATTATCGTACATGGATTTGATTTCGGATTCCATGGCTCCTAGCCACTTGTCCGAATCAGGAGTGGACATCGCCTCTTGATAGGAAGTAGGTTCATCATTCTCAATGATTTCTACTTCATTACTTTCCGTCATGAGAAATCCATATCTCTCGTGCGTTCGGATCGTATCCTATCCGATCTGCGAAGAACTTGTGTATCTTGAACCGGTTCCACAACAAACCCAGAATTTGGTTCCGTCTCTACTATTGGCTCTATGTCATTTTCGGGTTCTTGAATTTCTTCAAGATCAATTTTACTCCCACTAGTTTCTTTAGAGAGAAACTCTTTCTCTAGAAAGACACCGTGTCGAGCAACAAACACTTTGTTCTCGGATCGGTTGTAAAATTGATATCCTTTCGTTTCCTTAGGATAACCAACGAAAATACATTTATCAGATCTAGGTGCAAGTTTATGTTCAGAAACCAATTTCTTTACATAAGCCTCACATCCCCAAATCTTCATGAAAGATAAGCTAGGCTTTCTTCCATGCCACATCTCATGTGGGGTTTTAGGAGCTGATTTAGTAGGGACCTTATTAAGTGTGAAAGCGGCTATTTCCAGTGCATGTCCCCAAAAGGAAATAGGAAGGTTCACTTGACTCATCATCGATCGAACCATATCTAATAGAGTTCGATTTCTCCTCTCGGACACACCATTCCATTGTGGTGTTCCGGGTGGAGTAAGTTCGAAACAATTCCACAACTTTTCGCATGATCGTCAAATTCTTGGCTCAAATATTCACCACCTCGATCGGATCGAAGTGTTTTAATAGTTTTGCCAAGTTGATTTTGTACTTCACTTTGAAATATTCTAAATATCTCAAATGCTTCACTTTTGTACTTCATCAGATAGACGTAGCCATATCTCGGATAAGTCATCGCGGAACGTTATGAAGTACCGAAATCCTCCCCTAGCAATGCTATTCATTGGTCCACATACATCAGTATGTACGAGAGCCAACAAATCACTAGCCCTTTCACTACTCTTAGTAAAAGGTGCTTTAGTCATCTTGCCCAATAAACAAGACTCGCAAACATCATATGATTCATAATCATATGAGTCTAAATATCCATCTTTATGGAGTTTAGAGATGCGTTTCTCGTTTATGTGCCCAAGACGGCAATGCCATTTATATGTGTCATTCACATTATTTGGTTTGGATTTCTTACTAACATAATTATTCTCAACATCCAAGACATAAAGGCCATTAAAAGAATGAGCAACACAATAAAGCATGTCATTCAAATAAATTGAAAATTTCTTATTCGCAATAAGAAAATTGTAACCCTCATTGTCTAAACATGAAATAGAAATAATGTTTCGCTCAAATCTGAACATAATAATGCTTATTTAAAACTAAAATTAATCCGCTTGGTAAAGTGACTTCGTAAGTCCCTACGGCTAATGCAACAACTCTTGCTCCATTTCCAACCCGTAGATCTACTTCACCCTCTTTGAGCAACCTTCTATTCTTTAGTCCCTGCACATTTAGGCAAATGTGAGATCCACATCCGGTATCTAATACCCAAGAACTAGAGGTAGAAAGTAAAATATATATCACACAGATACTCAAGTCATGGCAATCTCATTGCCCTTTTCTTCGCCTCCTTCCCGATAAAGCTTGCAGCTACGCCTCCAATGCCCAGCTTTCCTTGCAATGGTAGCACACCGCATCCTTTTGGGATTTGGGTTTAGGCTTCTCAAAGAACGGCAACCTTTGCCTCCGGTTTAGCAACTTTTGCTTTACTCTTGTTTTTGAACCCCTTTCCTTTATTCACCATCAACACTTGATTGGTTTTCTTGGTAATATTGTTCTCCGCATTCTTTAGCATTCCATGCAATTCAGACAGAGATTTATTCATCCCATTCATGCTATAATTCGTAACAAACCGATTATAACTCTCAGGGAGTGAATGCAATATCATATCCGTAGCCAGCCTCTAATCGGATAGATACCCAAGCCTCTCAAGGTGTTCGAGGTGACCCTTCATCTTCAACACATGAGGCCCAACAGTTGTCCTTCAATCATCTTGCATGAATGAAGAGCCTTCATAATGTCAAACCTTTCCGTACGTGCTTGCAATCGGAACATTTCCTTCAAATGATTTCCTAAATCATAGGCTTCCATGTGTACAAGGTCCTTCAAGAGCCTTACACATGGTAGCAAGCATCGTGCAACCAACATCAATAGAATCATCCATATGCTTCTTATGTTGGTCCCTTTCCGCTTTAGTTGCATTAGCAAACTGCTCGGTGGAACGGGTCCATCGAGAATGTACAACTTCCTTTCCCTGTTTGAGAACAATTCCCAAACCGCCGATCCAATCCACATAGTTGTTGCCATTCTCCTCTAACTTGTCCTTCTCAAGGACCGATCGCAGTTGACATGTTTTGATTATTGTTTACACCATTGATCTACAAAGATATGCAACAAGATATGAACACATATAAGTACCAATTCATTTAAGAGATTAATTAATGTATTTCACAAATACTCCCACTAAATTATATAATCTTCTTATACAAACATGCATAATATAATTTAATAGGCTAAGACCCAACTTTAATTTAATTTCAAGTCGGCTATGGCACGATCGCTCAAAATTAAACTAAAAAGGTAGATAACATTTATCAATCATATCTATATATGACTCTTAGATCATTATGAGATTATAGACATCATATGTCACATGTTTCAATCTCATCTTATGCCTTAGGCCCAAAACTCTGTTTTGATAGCCTAATTGAGTTCAACCATGTTAAACGTATAGCAATCACGGTTTGCTCATCTTGATCATACAAAGATAGAATCAATGTACCTCGCTGTGGCGTAGCCTACATGAAACTATCCGTGTACTCACAAGTGTTTAAACATGGGTGGCATAAACAAACTCAAATTACAAAGAAGGTTCAATTTTTCATGCTTATCAATTACATCCCAAGGTTGATTCATGAAAACTATATGAGCATAATTATAAACATGGAATGATGCAACACATATCACATTTGATCGCAATTACTAGTACGCGGCCACGTGCTCCAAGTTTATCCCACACTTCCATCGAAGTGCCTCGTGGGGAAGGTTTTGGTGTCCACCAATATACCAAGTAATACTTCACAAACATCCTAGATTAATCACATTAATCATATTAATGAAATTGACATCCCATAATCTAGATTAATCATATTAATCATATATTACAATTTCATAATCATGGTATATCTATATATACAATTACTTCACAAGTAAAACTCATACAATTTCATAATCTAGATCATGCACATCATGAAAATTCATATAATCATATTACACAATTATCATGATTATCTAACTAAGCATCAGCGAACGGGGCTCGATACCACTGCTGGGTTTCGTGGATCCACGCGCAGCGGAATAAGCAATAACTCGAAAAACCCCAAGCCCTAGAATCCGTTCTAGATGATTAATTAAGAAAGATGAAATAGAAATTGGTACCTTGAGTGCTTTTGTCGTTGATAAACGTGACCCAACTCCGCATTGACTCGTCTCTTGAATCCTCGAGGAACAAGCCTTGAATCACGAACAAAAGATCTTGTATTGCGAAGATCCTCTACGAGTATCCACGCGATGAACGAACCCTAGAACTCTTCTAGGAGGATTGCTAGACCCTCGATTGAAACCCCTTTCAATCTATGATGTATTATTGAATTCGTGTGATTTGATTCTCAATTCACACCGAGAAATCAATATTTTGTGTTTCTCCTAAACCAAAATCGTCACTTGGCTGCTAGGGTTGAAGAGGGATAGTATTTATACCTTATAAATATTATACCCTATTAAAAACCCTAAGCAAAACGGTTTCAAAGCAGACTCCGGCACGTGGGCGGTCGCCCACTGTGGCATGGGCGGTCGCCCGCCTGTCCAGCCGCTTCACCCTTATTCGAAATCCCTCATGGGCGGTCGTCTACACGGGCATGGGCGGTCGCCCACCCGCACGCCCAATGCACGCTGAATAACCATGAGCGGTCGCCCATAGCCATTGCGCGGTCGCCCAAAGCCAACTATTGACTTGTGGACGGTCGCCCATGGCCACTTAGGCAGTCGCCCAACACACCAGAATCCATAATTTCATTTTTGACAATTCGTTCGATGCGTGTGACCCCATAGGACTATACTATGTTGGCAATGAGTCCGATCACATCGATCCTCATAAAACATGAGCGGACTCTAGCAAGTCATCATGCCTACCCAAATAGTATAATATCAAGTTCATTTTCCTACATAGAACATATCACAATCCCATTGTCACACGATGTTATATTGAACATGAGTCATGGTCCACGTCAACTCATATTGTTCAATGCTTTCTCGTTACTAAGTAAATTGATTAATCGAATGATATTAATCACATTAATTCATTCGGGCATGGCCATGCACTACATCAATCTTACTTACGAGTGGCCAAGCAAACATCTCTCTTTACGAGGGACAATTTCCATCTTGACTTATCATTCTTCCCAACAAGAATCATACCATGCCAATGATAGCCCTTATTGTCATCCGGTTAAAGACAACGTTAAACTATATCAAACATGATATTCATCGAGCGGAAGACGATGATAATCTCAGGTCAAAGGATATCAATGATATGACTATACGAGATTTAATTATGACATTCGACCATGACATAAATCTCATAATGGGTCAAGTCCAACACCTTGTTCTCTAACAAGTACCCATGAATCTAATGTGCATCTCCATGCATATAATCATCACATGATTATCCATTAGACTTCATACTAGTGCTTCATAAGTACTAGGGACACGATTATTATAATTAAAAACATGCAAACATATATTACAATCACAGAAACAATCTCATATATAAATGAACAATGACATTACATAAAGGTCTATCTCTATAGGCCTAGGGCACTAACACCTACAGTCTCCCACTTGCACTAGGCCCAATCATTCATGTATCTTATACCCATGGACCTA
This sequence comes from Adenophora triphylla var. japonica, assembly GCA_022495995.1. NCBI lineage: Eukaryota > Viridiplantae > Streptophyta > Magnoliopsida > Asterales > Campanulaceae > Adenophora > Adenophora triphylla. Next base: position 270,958 of record JAFEMH010001769.1, read on the forward strand.
ACATGACCATCATGTTTAGCTTGTGGTAAAGGCTTGGTGAGAGGGTCCGAGATGTTGTCATCCGTGGCTTCCAAGGAGATTCCCCCAACGTCCATGATTGTTGATGATTTTTCTCTGTCATCTGAAGTGATTGAATCTTTCAAGCAAGCATCCAGAGATTTGGTGAGGTCGTTTCGCAACCGATCTCGCAATAGGTTTATTGCAGAATTCGGATTCATAATTCTCTTCACCTTGAAGAACCTCCAACCGGATTGGAATCTCTTGCAGGGTGCTGCTCGATTTTGGGATCCCTCTATTCACCTTTTCAATTTCTCTTTGAATGAGATGGTGCCTACTGTGGAGGAATTTGCAATTATCTTGGATATGCCTTTGACTGGTGAGATTGCTATTCCTAAGTACCATAGGAATCATTCAGAGGCTTTGAATGAATTGCTAGGGATCCCCCTTGATACTTGCTACGAGTTGGTTCACCGCAAGTGGGTTGATTGCTCTTCTTTTCCGGGACGCTTCAGCGGTGAATCAGATGATGACGCTTTTCATGTCTACAAACGGAACTTTCTCGGCCCTTTCTCTTTCTGGGAGATGTTCTGCTTACATGCAGGATGGTTTGGTAGACTCCCAACTGGTGGAAATTGTTCTGCAGGCTAGAAAACGTTCTAGGAACATTATTCCGCTAATCTTGGGTGAGACCCTGCATGGTCTTGATGAGCTGCATAGGACCGGTGCCATGAATCAAGAGAGTCCTCTTCTGTTGACCATTTGGCTTAGGGAGCATCTCAAGTTGGTAGGTCCCCCATTGGAATATTCCCCTTTCACATATCATACGCGCAAGTTATTGATCAAGGATCTTTCAATGATTTGAACGGGCCGAGTTGATTGCGAAGACCGAAACCGCCGACATTCTTTCGTGTCCGCCTTATCGAGGTTGAACAAGTATGTTGCCAATACCAAGGGTTTTGACAGGTGGTTCTTCCCGGTTTGCGAGATTCCTCTTTTTATTTTCCCAAGCGGGTGCTCCGTCGCCTTGGTCACAGCCAGACACTTATCTTTTCGAAGGAGCTTCTCGTGAAGTGTCTTACATTGGTGTAGAGTTTGCGCAGGCGCTAGCTCAAGCATGGGGTGAAGGAACTGGTCGGGACCGCTGGTCGAACCTTCGGACCTTTAATGCAAGCATCTTCTTATCTAATAAGTATTTGGATTGGTTCGTTCATACCGGTCACCCTAGTGCGGAGAAGATTGATGATCTGCGGCTTTCACTGCTAGGGGATTCTTTTGTGGCTAGTAGTATTTTGTGAAGGAGTGAGGCTCAGTCTGATCCTGCTAATGTATGAACTGATCCAACTCAGTATTTTCTCGATAGGGATTGGTACGAGAGGTGAGGCAAAGGGATGCCTGGAAAGACGCAAGCTCTAGATAGGCCCAGTGCGTTTAAGAGGCTATCGAAATCTGTCTTTGATCGTTTCAAGGGATGCTCTGCTTTGAGGGGCTCAAAGCGCAAGAAGGATCGCGAAGACGGTGGTGACCATGTCCGCCGGCCTACCAAATCAATGAAAGGCTAGATCTTAAGGAGTACCAATAGATTGCTTTGATAGATCAATAGTTTTTATTTTATTAGTATTTTTTTCAAGGTTGTTAGCTTAGCAAATTAGTCGTTGTGGTTAGGATTTCCCTTTTGTCATTAATAAAAATGCATTCGATTAATAAAAGGACAAAAGTAGATTTATTTATTTGATTAGACCGAACCCGAAGGCTGCCTACGTTCCTCTTTTACAGCAATTAAATAAGAGGCTCAGGTCTAACGTAGTTCATTTTTTAGAGAAAAAGGGACAAAATATGGCTCCATGCCGAGGGGTAATCTCGCGCGAGATAAGGCCCATTTTTTTTTTATGCACACCCTTTCTTCTTCCTAGACCGCCCCTTCGGGTTTTCAATCTAGCGGGCTTCTTTTCTTGTGTGAGCTCTAATTTTTTCCTAGGCCGTCCTTTTCGGGATTTTTAACCTAGCGAGCGATTTCTTTTTAGGAGGGCAAGTCACGCGAAGTACTTCTTGAGCTTGTCCATGTTGACCGGCTTCGGTAGTTGATATCCGTCTAAGTCCACCAGCTGAAGGGCTCCCACAGAGAATATCTTCTTCACTATGTAGGGTCCTATCCATCTTGGTCCCCACTTGCCTAGCGGGTTGAAAGGTCCAGGACGGTGCTCACGGAGAACCAGGTCACCTACTTTGATGTTCCTTATCTTGACCTTTTTGTTGAAAGCTCTTGTCTTTCTTCTTTGGTAAGCTTGAGTGTGTTCGGCTGCTTTCAACCTTCTTTCGTCCAACAGGGCCAACTCTTCGTATCTGCTTCCTAGCCAGTCGACCTCGTTCACTTGGTTTTCTAGGAGAACCCTAAGTGATGGTATTTCCAATTATATTAGTAAGACAGCCTCCATTCCGAATGTGAGGGCGTAGGAGTCTCTCCCCGTAGGCCGTTTGACCGGAAGTGCCCACAAAGGCGAAAGGTAACTTGTCGGGCCAGCCTTTTCCAAAGGACTGCCATTTTTCCTGATGATGGTTTCGATTGTTTTGTTTGCGGCTTCAATGCTCCATTTGTGCCGGGCTCGTAAGGAGACGACTTATGTCTTGTGATTTTGTACTTGCTAGGGAGGCGATCGGTTTCCTTCTCGAAGTGTGACCCATTATCGGATATCATCTCTTGCGGAACCCCATATCGGCGGATGATGTTGTGCTTGATGAACTCTCCGCAACCTTTCTCGGCATTCGGAACTTTGTAAGAGGCGGCCTCAACCCATTTAGTGAAATAGTCGATGGCTACTAGGACGAAGCAAAGGTGCCGTTAGCTCCTACGGTGTGACCTTTCCAATCACGTCTATCCCTCACGCAGAGAACGGCCAAGGAGAAGTCATAGTGGTGCAAGAAGGAAGGCGGTGCATCTTTGGAGATTGGCGTGTATCCGACACTTATGGCACTTCTTGACCATTTTGGTACAATCGGCTTCCATGGTTAGCCAAAAGTACCCTTGTTCGATGATCTTTTTGGCGAGCATGTTTCCGCTCATGTGGGTTCCACATATTCCTTGATGAACATGGTCCATTATTTCTTGGGCCTCTTCCTCATGGCACAAAGGAGGTTTCCTTGGGAATGTTTATTGAATAGACGGCCGGCGGTGATGACGTAATTAGCGGCCAACCTCTTAAGGGCGATCTCGAGTCTTTGGGTCTCTCTGTGTGGGATGGTTTCATCTAGGATGAAATGCCAAATGTCATAGTACCACGGTTTCTCTTCGGAGTTCCCAACAATGGCACATTCGGATAACCATTTGTCTTTGCAGCATGGAGATCTATAACGGCAAGATTGAAATTACCCGATCCGGCTCGCGCGCGGCCCCAAAGATCTCGCATTTGTCGCTCGGGAAGTCGCCCGGATCCGAGAGGCAGCGCAATCGCGCCCCAAGATCCGGCTTATTCCGCTTTAGCGTTGCGTGTTGGAGGTGTCTCGCCGTGTTTTGCTTTGTAGAGTCGCCACGCCGTTTTTATTAAGCCCAAAACATTGAAAAAGGGCACGCTTAAAATTAAACCGTTTTTGTGTGATGAGATTTTGAGTTCGGAGGTCGATGACTCCTCGGAAGAGAATATTAGAATCTTAGAGCTCACCCGAGCCGCCTCGTAAACGAGTCTTTCTGATACCCCTAATATTCTTTAACCTGTTGTGTGTGTGTGCTTTTAAAAATGCATGCCGTATCGGATGTCTACATTGTACACTCGCTTTATTGAAATGTATTGAAATAGTGTAGGAAGGAAGCCTTACCAATTGTTGGTTCGTGTCTGTCTTCCGCCGGGGAATAGTGCTTGAGGTGGAGTAGCGCTCCCGCACGGACCGGGATTGCTTGGGGAGGGTTGTCCGCGGACAGTAGTTTCGGCGTGAGTTGAGGTTGTAGGCTGCAGGGCGTAGGTTCGGCGTGCGTGGGATCGTCGGGATCTCGGCAGAGGTTCGGCGTGGGAATCGGGGATCGGCGAGGTTCGGCGTGCGTTGGAGTCACTCGGGCAGAGTTTCGGCGTGATTTGGGATCGTCGGTTTGACTCGGAAAGAGCCGGACACCGCGAAAGACTGTGCAAGGCCTCTGAGTACCACGAGGGCCTCGTAGTACCTCGAGAGTGCCTCTGGCAGCGCGGAGCGTCTCGGGAGCGCTCGGAGAGGCTTCTGAGCACCACAAGGGAGCTCGGAAGGCCTCGGAAGGATCCGAAAGGGGCCGGGAGTGCCTCAAGAGGACTTAGAGGGGAGCCGAAGGCTAAGGGAGGAAGAGAGAAGAGGGAGGTGTGAAAATGAGGGAGGGGGAGCCCTCTATTTATAGTGTAGGAAAATCGCAAAGAGGTCCGTACGGACCTCTTAGGTAATTATAGATTTCCGGATTTGAGGGAATCTCGTGGACTTTAAGGGGATTTTCGTAATGATTATGTCTCGGTGCAAAGAGGTCCGTACGGACCTTTTGGCATGCAAAGAGGTCCGTACGGACTTTCCATGCTCTTGTGAATGTGATGGCAAGCTAGCTCGCCGAGAGCTTTCCAACCATATATGGCACGCCTCAATCGGAGTTCGTATGAAGGAGTTATGACCTCCGGAAGTTTGCCTCCGGTTTTGTCGTATGTCGGGATGGAGAGCGATCCAGACGGGGTACTTACGTAAGCCCCTCGGCGACGTCACTTATGAAAGAAGTGGGGTCGTCGATAAGATAAGGGTCCCGATCCTGGATCGCGTGCCGAGAGAGAAGGTGACCGTGTAGGTCGGTGCGTTAGGACACGGCGGTGTCCCGTCAGGTGACCGTTTAGGCCGGGCCTGGCCGGACCCCGTGATAGGATTCCTACGTATCCTTAGCGGGAATCAAGCCCGATCGTAGTTCGTGTGTGGGGTGAGTGTTGTGTACGAGGACGTGAGCTGTCCTCTAACCGAGACTCGTGTGTGGACGTGGTGGTGTCCCGTGGGTGACCGCATAGGTCGAATGGCCGGACCCCGCGATAGGACCCCTACGTATCCCTGGCGGGAATCAAGCCTGATCGTAGTTCAGAGGTCGTGTAATCGTGAGTGTATGCGGACGTGGTGGTGCCCTGAGGTGATGTGACCGCTAAGGTCGACTGTGAGGACGTGGTGGTGTCCTAAGGTGATGTGACTGCTAAGGTCGACTATGAGGACGTGGTGGTGTCCTAAGGTGACGTGGATCGCTAAGGTCGATTGTGAGGACGTTGTGGTGTCCTAAGGTGACCATTTAGGTCAGTTGGCTGGACCCTGTGATAGGATTCCTACGTATCCCAAGTGGGAATCAAGCCTGATCGTAGTTCGCGTGTGAGGTGATCTTACGAGAAGGTGGGTAATCTCACGAAAAGATGGGTAATCTCACTAAAAGATGGGTAATCTCACGAAAAGATGGGTAATCTCACGAAAAGATGGGTTAATCTTACGAGAAGATGGGTAATCTCACTAAAAGATGGGTTAATCTTACGAGAAGATGGGTAATCTCACTAAAAGATGGGTTATTCTTACGAGAAGATGGGTAATCTCACTAAAAGATGGGTAATCTCACTAAAAGATGGGTAATCTCACGAAAAGATGGGTCATGGATGTAGGAGGACGTGTCACGTCCTAAGATGATATTTTTGGGAGGTTTATACGGTCTTTCTGGACCGAGTAATTTAAAGCCTTCCTGGCTGGAAATAGTGATGGGGGAGGTTTATACTGGTCTTCCGCACCGAGTGGTTTAAAGCCTTCCGGCCGGAAATAGTGATGGGGAGGTTTATACGGTCTCCCGGACCGAGTGGTTTAAAGCCTTCCGGCTGTCTGTGGTGAAGTAGTGAGGTTTGTGGTGAATGGACGTGGTGATGTCCTGAGTTGAAGTTTGTGTGAAGGCGTCTATACCTAAATGAGACTGTTTGGGGGTGTCTACCCTAAGTTGAGAGATGGCTAATCTTACGAAAAGATTGGTAATCTTACTAAAAGATAGCTAATCTTACTAAAAGATGGGTAATCTTACTAAAAGATATGCTAATCTTACGAAAAGGTGGGTAATCTTTCTAAAAGATATCTACCCTATGTGAAGGATAGCCAATCTTACTAAAAGATATGAGATGTCTATCAGGGAGATAGGGGGACGTATCTCACTACGAGGTAACATGGGAAATATTTAAAGACGTAAGTATGATTTTTTCATACCTTTGTTGTGTTTACCTGCAGGAGGAAAGGCCTTTGTGAGGAGGAAGTTGAGGACGTGGGGAGCCTCTGACCGAGATGAAGAGGACGTGGTGGCGTCTCTGGCTGAATTGCTGAAGTGTTTGAGGGCACGGGGCGCCCGATCGAGTTGTTGAAATGTTGAGGACGTGTGGCGCGTCTGACCGAGATGAAGAGGACGTGGGATGCCTCAGGTTGAATTGCTGAAGTGTTTGAGGGCATGGGGCGCCTCTGATCGAGTTGTTGAAATGTTGAGGATGTGTGGCGCCTCTGACCGAGATGAAGAGGACGTGGGACGCCTCAGGTGCTGGACAAGGAGAGGAGGGATGGCTCATCTTTTTTTTTTTTTTTGATTTGACTTCTGCGGACGTCTTGGAGTATCCTGGCCGAGGAAGGTGCTAAGTTCACCGAGGATGACGAGGTAGCCGGGCGAGGCACCGAGATGTGGGAGTTTTTACCAGCAAGAGTGCCGATGACTTAGAGTAGGACTCCCTTTTTTTTTCGTTTTGTGCACCGCTTTTTTCAAGTGTGCGTGGTTCTATGAGATCTTCCGTGCCGCCTGGACTAGGTGGATGAGGCCATGTTCGGTTATCCCGCCATAATGTGCTGGGCTCATTCTTTGAGGAAGAGGAGGACGGGAGAGGGACAGTCTGGCAGCATGGCCTTGGTATGCCCCCTATGGTTCCGAGGGATCCACCCTTTGGGATGATGCATCTCGCGACATGGATGTGCTAGAGTACAACAGTACCCGGGCGGCGTGAGTGCCGAGAAGTTTATTTTGTATGGCGAGGAGTATGGGACCTTCATCAGAGGAAGCCGAGGATGCCACAGTGTGTTGGCGAGGAGAGGCGGGATGTTCCACCACGTCCCCGCATGTTCCGTGCCTCGCATCGGACTTTACTTATGTACGCGGGGATTCGTCGAGGCGGAGGGTGTCGCACCCATCCCGGAGCAGCTCCTGCAGCCTCTATCAGTCAACCCGGATGCGCCAGTGGGTGTGCTTACTCTTTTCCATCTTGACATATTTTCTGTATTTTTCTCTTTTTGTTGAGTATGAATGTATCTCTTTTGCTGAGCATTTCTTTGGCTGTTTGCTTGTGCAGGTCTCGAGGAGATCCTTTGACACGTCGACCACTGCTATGTGGCGATGCGGTCTTTTGCAAGGAAGTTCGCGGGGAAGCTGTCTTGCAGGTCTTCGCGGCACGCGGCGGTGTTCGAGACAAAGGCCTTGAGGAGGTCTGTGGATACTCCTTCTTCGAGGGCTGAGCCAGGGCCACAGCCGGAGGTGCCAGTTCAGGAACAACACAGCTTTGATGTGGGGACGCCTTCGGGGGCTCAGAGGTCGCAGACCCTTCATCAGTTCTTTCCTCCGGAGGCACAGGGTGAGGGTTCATCCTCGTATCCCTTCTTTAATCCTTTCACCGGGTTTTGACCCTTCGGAGTACTTTGAGTACCCGCACGAGGAGGGGGTGTTGTATTCTGATGACGAGGATGTGATTGTCGAGTTTTCTGAGATGCCGAATTTCTCGTTTGTGGAGGATGATGATGATGAGTCGGATTAGGGCTCTTTTGCTTTCCCTCTTTCCGTTGTTTTTTTTTGTAAGGCAAATGTATATTTTGTACCTGTAATAAAACACTTGTATTTGCACAACAAAGTATTTTATTTTAAGATGTAATGACGTATTTGTGATTCCCGGGATTGACCTAGGAATTGTTGCTAGATTATTATTATTTTTGTGCATGTCACATGAGCTGGGAATGCATTTGTGGTTAGTGGAGGCTGAGGCGTGCTTTTTCGAAATGGGGGCTTAAGCCTTTCTGACGGTTTCATGAGCGGCGGCGGGAGTGATGTCTCCTGGGACGCATTTGTTGGATGTGGCAGCCATTGCCGGCCGGTGAGGACATCATTCCCTTAGTTTCGGGGAGACTTTCCACGGCATAGATCGCTTGGCGCTAGGGGGCCGGCTCATGTGCTGGGAAGCCCCCGCTTTGTTCGGCGCCTTTAGATGCTCTTCTGTATTTTCTGAGGGTATGGAAGTATTTCGCTTTCCCTCCCGCGGTGCTCCTTCGACGCCGGGAGAGTGTTGTGTTGAACACCGAGTACCTGGATTGGTATGAGTAGCATATCGGCGCACTCCAAGTGGTTTTGGGGAGAAGGCGTGAAGCAATTCGGGGCAAGGTTGTCGCCTCGCCTATAGCCTTAGGAGTGTAAGCTTGGTCTAACCCTCGTGGATGTCAGCGGAGACGCTTTGTTTGACTACAAGAATCGAGTTGACAGATGACCGGGCGGGGAGAGGTCCCCTTTGCACTCATAGGGAGAAGATCCGAGCCGAGGCACGGTGAACGATGCTCCGAGAGTGACCGGTTCGTTTGACACGACTAGGAGGACTCCCGATCTCGGAATGAGGGAGACAGAACTCGCTCATATGGAATGAAAGATGATTCGTTGGGGACGAGGGAAGAAAGGAAAGAGTGATGAAGGGCGAAACGCGAGTAGCATGGAATGACCTTCTGAAACACTGAGTATCCATTCATCGTCGTTGCAGACACATTGATTGTTAAATGTTTTAAGTTGTCTTTTAGCATGTTGTGAGTTTGAGAGTAGACCGTGCTTGAACTCATCAAAAAGTGTTTTAACTGTGATGATTTGGGATTTACTTTTAAAGCTTTGTCGAGACACAAAATCTCTTGCTTGTTTCTTGTCTGAGCCTTGATGACGTCAAACTATTGGGATTTTTGTGTATGCTTTAGACCGAACCAACGAAGGCCGCCACGTTCCCCTGACCGAGGGGCCTGTGTCCGCGTAGTTCGACCCTCTTTGTGGGAGAAATGACTCGTAATGTACACTCACAAGGGCGTATTTATTTTTGAAAAGGTGGGAACGGGTCCCCTTTTTGTGTGAATGCCTTATTTGATGTAGGCACAAAAAACATGCTTTTGGGTTTGACTCTTTTGAGAGAGTATAAGCATTGAAAAGCTTGTAAAAGTGTATGGAAGCCCTTGCTGACAGAAAATCAGTGTTTAGCTCTACTTTCCTATTTTGTAGAAAAAGAAGACTTGTCGAGACATCTGAAAACTCGATTCGTTCACATTGATCACATGTTTGCTTAAAACCCTTTTGTTGATGTTCGGGTTATTCAACAATTAAACCTGATATGCTTTGATTAATCACGAGGAGAAAGTCAACCGGTATCAAGGATCGAGTTGGTCTGGTATGAAAGAAGGTTTGTGTATAGGAGAGGTCATTGATGAGACCGGGTTTGTGGATTTGTATGTGTTTATGACCGGACCATTTCTGGTTGCCTACGTTCCCCTTAAGACAAGGAGCTCAGGTCGACGTAGTTCGGGTTTGAACTGTGTTTGGCTTTGGGGCCAGGGCGTGAATATTCGTGCAGCCTTTGGCGAAAATGCTCGGAAGGTTGAATGATGAGGCACGGGCCTTGAGATGATTTCTTGACAAGTCGTATTTGACGGTCTTTTCAGTGACTCCCTTGCTTCTTGATCGTTGGCGCTGGGTCTTTGACCTCATTTTTTTTTTGTGAAGCTTCTGCTTGAGCCCCCTTTTTTTTGTGTAGCTTCTGCTTGAGCTTTTTTTTTTAGCTTCTGCTTGAGCCCCTTTTTTTTTTTTTTTTTTTTTTTTTTTTGAAGCGCGTGAGGGCGAAGGCAAGCCCATGATTGAAATTTCTTGATGCGCACGAAGGTGAAGGCAAGCCCCTAGATTGTTGTCAACATGGGGTCAATCTTTTAATGCTGAGTGACCTTTTGTTGTCCTTTGATGTTGCCGCCGTCGTTTGACTTGGTCAAGGTGATGGTGGGGACATGTTTTGGAATGTGTATGGCTTGATGGAGGCCTTTGTGTGGGGTATGGTATGGGGAGCTATCGATTGACTTTCTCACACCAATTAATCAAAGCATTAATCGTTTGTGGAATTACTTGTTGAGCAATGCAAGTGATCACATAGAACAAAACCATTTCATTAAATGTAATGTGGGGTGCAAAATAATGTCTCAAGTCTAGCAAGAAAAGAAAGAAGACTTATGTATGGAAAATTGAAGACTTAATTACAATGTCCAAGGAGGACTTGATTGAATGAGAAAGGTACTAGAACCTACGAGGTTTGGCCGTGTAATTCTTTGATTTGCGTCTCTTCTGCTCTTCAGCCAGCTCCCAAATTCATTTTGGTTAGAACCTTCTCAAGCCTTGGGCCCGATTTTCCTCTCGTTTGACAACATGCTTAAAGATTTGTTTTAATGCATTGTTCATTAATGTGTCTGCGTCTTTATCAAGTGAATCATTATTAACCTGCTTTGGTTAGTTAATTTATCATTTGTTAAAGTGACAATGAGGATACTCGTAAAGGTCGAACTTTTATTCGAAGCATAAAGAAGCGCGATTTTTGTTACAAACGCATAATCTTCGTGCATAAGGCCGTCGACGACTCGAGAGACTCAAACTTAAAACATGACAGACTGGGTCTTTTATTTTCGAAGCTAGACTCTATGATACTCGGGGTTAGACCAAGCATCTCGATCATTATTTCGGGGAACGGATTTCGAGTGTATTGGGGCCACGGGGGCGCTCTAACTTTCCTTCTTCAATCAATCCTTGAATTGCTTTCCTCAAAACCGTGCAGCTTGCTCGGTTGTATGACCGTGGTATTTATGAAAAGCACACCGCTTGGTTACATCCCGCTGGCATTGGGAAATTTGGGCCGGTAATTTTCCATAGGTTCGAGGAGACCTTGCTTCACTACACGATCGAATACCTCGCTCAATGGCATCCCGAAATCATCATAGTGTTGTCGTTGTCTCTGGGACCACCGTTTCTTTGTAGTGCTCCATTCTTAATATAATGGATCGCTCCGACAACCTCCCTCCCTCTCGCTTGGGGCGTATATTGGATTGGGCGGGCCGGATCGACTACCATTTTTTGCATGCTCAAGTGTTTTCTCAAACTTGGTCCCGCGTTGACCATGGCGCGAAGATCGGGATAGAAGTGGTGATCGATCGTGGCCTTCAGGAAGGTTTGAGGCAGAATGGAAGATATCCATTTGCTCTTCTTTGGAAAGCGGATCCATTATCTCGCTTAGTTTCCAGCCCATCTTCTTGTAGAACTCACCTACGTGCTCGTCATCCTTTTGTTCGGTGGCTTGCGTGTCATGGCGATTGGTTTCCCACTCAAGATTGGCGCGGTACTTCTCTAGGAAGATGTCACCGATTTGTTCCTGTGTGGAGCGGTTCTCGACTTTTACGCTGAGGAACCACCTTAAAGCCGTGGATTTCAGTGGAGGCCGAAGTGATCCGCCATTTGTTGTGGGGTGGCCCCTTGGCTCTCATACCTAAGACGTAGGTATCGATGTGGGTCTGGGCATTCTCGTCCCATCGAATTTTTCCATTTCCGGCATTCCGAAATTCGGAGGGAGAGGAACCACTTTGCTTAGATCTCGTGGGCATAAGTGGAGTCCTTCCGAGAGTTAGCAAATTTTCCTTGCATGCTCTTCATTTGTTCGACCAACCAAGCCATGTGAGGGTCAGCAGTGGAGGCAAGCCGTCGTTTTTCGGGACGGAAACCGAAGATGGAGGTGGATTGGTCGATGGGATCGCCATTCGGGAATCTTGGGGAGGTAGTTGAGTGTAGACCATCCCGTACTGGATTACCGAAATTGGAGCCAAGGGCGTGATTACTCGATCGCCAAGGGTTGTGTTTGGGAACTTGGGAAATGTTTCGCTAGCCCCAAGTGGTAGTCCAAATGGGTGGAAGGTTTGAGATGTCGATATCCGCTTGGGATGTCCGTCCCAAGCAGTATCGGGATTTCGCATTGTGGCCGCGAGGCTCAGATAGAGGCAAAGGATTGAATCCCGGGTATCGAGATGCATTGGGATCCGGTAGAGCAGCACGTATGTGTGCCGTTGGTACCGAGCTTGATGTGCAGAGCCGGGAAACCGACCGCGCCGAGGTGGGCATGCCTGAGCCGCTGACCGACGCCCGAAGGGAGCTTGGAGCGAGAGCCGCTTAGCGTTGATGGGATCTCGTAACTTGGCGGAGGCGGGACTCCGCCGATAGCTTTGAGAAACCTGGGAGCCGGTATGTCTTCGTCCTCTATGAGAACAAAGGTTCCGTCGGCCGGGAACCGCAACGGTTCCTCGAAGACGCAAGGTGTCTACGATCCAGGCTTGCCGCTCTTCTTGGCGCTTCTTGATGGTTTCGAAGGCTTGCAGCACCTCCTCCATTGTCCTGGAGGTTCCTTAGTGGCGGGGTTCCGCTTTCCCTCACCGTTATCCGTTGATCCCGCCACGGGGAGTAGCGGACTGCTCGGCACCGCTGAACCGGAAGGGCTGTCGGACCTTGTGACCTCGATACTGAAAAGGCGGCTCCCGGTACTCTCAACCACTCTCGGTTCGCTGGAGGGGGTGACGGGTAAGGTTTAGACATGGGAAGGCCTTTCGGATAAAGGGGGAAAGCTCATGTGACATGCGATTTCCGCTTTTATTTATGATTTTTTTTTGTTGTTTTAATTTACTTAAAACATGTTTTCTCGTAGTCCTAGGTAGGTTGGAAAAGATTGCTCTTCTTTTTCGCAACTATGCTAGATCCCGGGTCACTGGAGACCATCTCGTGCGTCTATAAGCCCCTCGTTTTGCACCCGTATTTCGACATCCCAGTGGTGGACAGCCCTGTGCGAGGGTCCTATAGTGCAAGCGGTTTCCACCGGCCTAAAAGAAAAATCGAACCTAAGGACCGAGCCTGTCATGTTCGTTTTGATGCATTAGCCATGTGAACAAAGGAACCGAGCCACCACTAAGTCAAGATCGTGTCAAGAGTTCGGCATGACCTTCTTTACTTGCTTGCGCAAGGGATCCGTGACGCTGGGCGTTGGCCGGGTCATATTGTCATGGCCGACGTATCAAAGGCTTGATGACATGGTGTCATGTGAGCATGGATGTATATCCGGACGGAACATCGTTCGGGTGTAGCTTCGGAAATCAAGATCAGGTCAAGATTTTAGCATGACCTTTCATCGCTTGCTTGCGCAAGGGATCTTGAATTCCGAGCCCCGACTTAAAAAATGGCCGGCATGGTATATGTATCCAGCCGTATGACACGGACCGGGTAAAACCAACCGAGTCCGGACAGAGTGTGACTCAAGACTCAAACGTGCGTGGTTGACGCTTGGCTAGGATGGGATGTTTGGAATGATCCCGTGCGCGTCCCAAGTGGCCTAGGAAGACCAAACGGATCGCAACCGAGACCACCCCGGCCGAGGGTTGTAGTGTGCAGCAGTATCCGAGGCAAGATTGCGCGTAGCGTGCGGTGTAACCGAGGCAAAGAAGTGTGAGTAGTGTGCGGTGTAACCGAGGCAAAGAAGGCGCGTAGTGTGCGGTCTCTAAAATTCTTCTTCCGAGTAAAACAAGTTTTTTTTTTCGAAGAATTTTAAATGTATGCACGAGATGTATATTGATGCATTTTTTTTTATTTTTGTATTTTTATTTTTTTGTTTAAAATAAAAAGTAAAGCACGTGCACACACACACAATGCTTAAAGAAAGGGGTAAAATGAAAGTTTGACCCTCATCATCATTTTAAAAATCTTTTGTTTTGTTTAAAAGTTTTTAAAACAAAATAATCCCCAAATGAGTCGCTAACCGAAATTACCCGGATTCGGCTGCGCGCGGCCCCAAAGATCTCGCATTTGTCGCTGGGAAGTCGCCCGGATCCGAGAGGCAGCGCAATCGCGCCCGATCCGGCTTATTCCGTTTTAGCGTGTTGGAGGTGTCTCGCCGTGTTTTGCTTTGTAGAGTCGCCACGCCGTTTTTATTAAGCCCAAAACATTGAAAAGGGCATCGCTTAAAATTAAACTGTTTTTGTGTGATGAGATTTTGAGTTCGGAGGTCAGATGACTCCTCGGAAAGAGAATATTAGAATCTTAGAGCTCACCCGAGTCGCCTCGTAAAACGAGTCTTTCGGATACCCCTAATATTCTTTAACTGTTGTGTGTGTGTGCTTTTAAAAATGCATGCTGTATCGGATGTCTACATTGTACACTGCTTTATTGAAATGTATTGAAATAGTGTAGGAAGGAAGCCTTACCAATTGTTGGTTCGTGTCTGTCTTCCGCTGGGGAATAGTGCTTGAGGTCGGAGAATAGCGTTGCTCCGGACTGATCGGGATTGCTTCGGGAGGACCGGTTATCCGCGGACGCAGTTTCGGCGTGAGTTGAGGTTGTAGGCCTGCGTTCGGGCGGAGGTTCGGCGTGCGTGGGGATCGTCGGGATCACTCGGGCAGGTTCTGCGTGCGTTGGTGGTGGCGTGGAGTCACTCGGGCAGTTTCGGCGTGATTTGGGATCGTCGGCTTGACTCGAAAGAGCCGGACACCGTGGGAAAGACCGTGCAAGGCCTCGGAGTACCACGAGGGGCCTCGTGAGTACCTCGAGAGTGCCTCGGGCAACGCGGAGCGTCTCTCGGAGCGCTCGGGGAGGCTTCGGAGCACCACAAGGGAGCTCGGAAGGCCTCGGAAGGATCCGAAAGGGGCCGGGAGTGCCTCAAGAGGACTTAGAGGGGAGCCAGAAGGCTAAGGGAGGAAGAGAGAAGAGGGAGGTGTGAAAAATGAGGGAGGGGGAGCCCTCTATTTATAGTGTAGGAAAACTGCAAAGAGGTCCGTACGGACCTCTTAGGTAATTATAGATTTCCGGGATTTGAGGGAATCTCGTGGACTTTAAGGGGATTTTCGTAATGATTATGTCTGGTGAAAAGAGGTCCGTACGGACCTTTTGGCATGCAAAGAGGTCCGTACGGACTTTCCATGCTCTTGTGAATGTGATGGCAAGCTAGCTCTCGTCGAGAGTTTTCCAACCATATATGGCACGTCTCAATCGGAGTTCGTATGAAGGAGTTATGACCTCCGGAAGTTTGCCTCTGGTTTTGTCGTATGCTGGGATGGAGAGCGATCCAGATTGGGGTACTTACAAGTATGCAGGGGTTGCACGCCGTGTTATTTTGAAGGGTTTGACTGCTTTTTCTTTAGGGATTTCGACCAAAGAAGCAAGTGTGGCTAATGCGTCCGCAAACCGATTTTTGTCTCTGGGGAGGTAGTGGAATGAGACATCTTGAAATTGTTGCGCCAACTCTTGGAGGTGGGCACTGTATCTTTGAAGGGTTGGATCTTGGACCCTCCACTTCTTCAATGTCTGATTGATGATTAATTGGGAATCCCCGAATACCTCGAGTTCAGTCACGTTGCGCTCTAGGGCTGCCTCAAGCCCCGCTATGCAAGCTTCGTATTCTGCGGTGTTGTTGGTGGCGTCAAAGTCAAGACGTACTGCCAGTGGAGTATAGATGTCGTTAGGGTCTACCAACAACATTTCGATGCCGAACCCTCTCTTGTTGGCTGCACCATCGAAAAATAATTGCCACTTATTTTCTTCTTCTATTCTTCTTCTATACTCATGATGTCCTCATCAGGGAATCGCGGGTCTTCCCCCTTCACTTCGTCACAAGGAAATTTGTCCAATTGATCTGCGAATACACTCCCCCTGACGGAATTCTGAGTGACGTAAGTGATATCATACCCCGCGAGCATGAAGTACCATTTGGCCAGTCTCGAAGACAAATTTGATTTGTCTAGGATATATTTTCGGATCCATTTTTGCAATGAGACGAACAGGAAGGCTTCCATATAGTGCTTTAGCCTTTGTGATACCCAAACAAGGGCAACGCAGATTTGTCGAGTGGAGAGTAGTTGATTTCGCTGCCTTGGAATCTGCGGCTGACGAAATAGATGGCATTCTCTGTGTGCGAGGCAGGCTGTTCTTGAGCGAGCATAGCCCCTAATGCATTGTCTGTAACCGTGAGGTACAATTTCAAGGGCTTCTCCTTGTGTGGTGGAACCAGGATGGGTGGGAAAGTTAAGTAGTGCTTAACTTCCCCGAATGCTTCTTGACATTCTTCGGTCCACTCTTGAGGTGGATTTTTATTAAGTAGCTTGATGATGGGATTGCACATTGTAGTCAGTTGATTGATGAATCGACTGATATATTGAAGTCTGCCCATGAATCCCTTTACTTCTATCTGTGTTCTGGGTGGAGGCATGTCAATGATAGCCCTTATCTTGGCGGGATCTGCTTCTATGCCACGCTCTGTGACCATGTACCCTAAGACTTTTCCTTTGACCACTCTGAATGAGCATTTGGCGGGGTTGAGCCTCATCCTGTGCTGTCTCAGTCGATTGAAGAATTTTCTGAGATCTCTGAAGTGTTGACCATCTGTCCCTTTTGAGTGAATAATCATGTCGTCCACGTATACCTCTATTTCTTTGTGGATCATGTCGTGGAATAGTGTCGTAACTGCCCTTTAATAAGTAGCCCCTGCATTCTTGAGACCAAACGGCATGACCGTGTAGCAGAATGTTCCCCAAGGTGTGGTGAATGCTGTTTTGTGTTGATCCTCCTCTGCCATAAGGATTTGGTTATACCCTGCGAAACCGTCGACGAATGAGCGGACCTCGTATGCGGATGTGGCGTCGATCAACATGTCTATGTTTGGTAGCGGGAAGTCATCTTTGGGGGATGCCTTATTCAAGTCTCTGAAATCGAAACAGACTCGTATTTTTCCGTTCGACTTGGCTACATGTACCGTGTTTGCTAGCCATTCCGGATATTCAATCACTTTGATAAACCCTACCTTCAAGAGTTTCATGATTTCCTCTTTCACTTGCATTGACCATTCCGGCTTGATTCTGCGTAGTTTCTGTTTGACTGGCTTGGCATTGGGTAGCAGCGGTATCTTGTGTTCTACAACTGACTGATTCAACCCATGCATATCCTTGTAGGACCAAGTGAAGACGTCGACATATTCTCTGAGGAGCTGCGTCAAGGTTTCTCTGTCTTCCCCCTTGAAGAAGCTGCCGATCTTTGTTTCTCTGGGGTCTTCCGTTGTCCCAAGATTAACCGTTTGCATTTCCTCGTCGTCAACAGGGCCATTCTTTCCACAACGACCTACTTGCTTAGCTAATTCTTTTTAAGATTTGTTCGTTTTCTTGATATATCTCATCGTATGATTCAGTATTAACGTGTTCGTTATATTGATTATTATTAGTTAATTCATCATTCACGATGTTAGCAATCTCGTGGTACTCGGAAAGATCAAAGTTTTCATTAAGGAAGTAAGGGAATACATGTTCGGCCACCGCCTCGATTTCCTCTTGAGTTAGTTCATCGGAGGTGGAGCCTCGCTTCTAATGTGAAAGTTACAGGCCTATCTTCCCGCGGGGATGGGGAGTGCAACCAAGCTCTTTGATCATGAAGTCTTCATCAACAATCGGTCCTCCGGTGACGTGCCGCTTAGAATTGGCTCATCACATTTCGTATTAGTCTTGTGTAATCGTAGTTGGAGCGTCCCCTTGGAGATTGCATGGATCCGGGCCGTCTTCTAACCGCACAGTCTTGGAACTGCCGCAAAGATGTCTTCTCCCAACACAAAGTCCCATTCACTTTTCATTTCTGCCTTCGTGCCCCACAAATCATTAGGGATTAGTGGGACGGGTTCTGTTTCATCTGGAGAAGCATCGCAGTCGCTGAAGATTTCAAAGCCCGGTTGGCGCTTTCCTTTATCATCAGTCCATGGTTCTGAAAAGATAAAGTAGGGAATACTTTCCCCTTCTCGAACGAAGTAGCCATTGAGTGTCTTTCGATATGGCTCGAGGTTGTAATTCTTGGCCTTTGGGTCATCGTAGCCTTTGTATGTGGTTCCTTCCCACTTGATTTGAGTGAAGCCCCACTCTTCTTCGTCATCCCCATCGTGGATGGAAGTGACGTATCCTAGGCCATGCTTTGTGTGAAGTGGGGGAACCGGTGGCGGTTCCGTTATCCCTTGTAAGTGCTTTCCGAGCCCCAAGCCAGGGAAGTATCCTTTTACTAGCATCATTCTCCAGACAGGAAGGCTTCCAGAAAACCAAAGTGCCTTGGAGTAGTCATTTTCGTTGCAAGTTTCTATGACATTTACGGTGCTTTCTTTCTCGATCTCAAAGCCACTGAATAGGAAATCAGAAGTGCTATGTTGTACTTCGAGGATAGGACTAGCAGTAACCATCTCTCCGTGTATGGTGACTATCGTATTGTTGTGTCTGAACTTGATGCATTGGTGCAGGGAGGAGGGCACACCCCCTATGTCGTGTAGCCAAGGGCGACCAAGCAGCAAGTTGAAGGATGCCGGAATGTCGATGACTTGAAATTCGATGATCATTGTGACTTGCCCCATTTCTACAGGCATCACAACTGATCCCAAAGCAGTTCTAGCGGTACAATCGTATCCCCTTACAGTATGCCCGGATGGCTTGAGGTCTTTGTGAGTGAGGCCTAATGATGATAAGGCTTTCTTTGGGAGGACATTGATTGCGTAACCATTGTCGACCAAAATGCGTGGCATTCGATATCCATTCACCTTGGCGCTATGTAGAGGGCCTCATGATGATTGTTCCCATAGGACGGTAGGTCCAAGTCGATGAAAGTGATGACGTTGCCAAATTGTACTTGGCCAATCATTTGAGTGAGCTCTTCGGTGTTGCTTCCGAGGAAATGGTCATTTGAGCCAATGCCTTTTTCAACATCTCACGGTGCTTGTGAGATGCTCCTATGAGATCCCAAACTGAGATGTTTGCTTGTGTTTTCTTTAACTGAGTTAAGAGAGGGTCCTCTGGTTCGCTTGGCGATGAGGCTTTGGATTGTTTAGGAGGATTTTCATCCCTTGGGTCTTTGTTGGTGATCACACGACCGGATCGTGTGAGTAGATTAACTGTCTTAGACCCTTTTCCCTTTTGTTCTAAGATTTCCTCCCAAGACATCATATAACATAAAGAAGATTTATTAAATTCAAGAGGGCTCTCGTCCACAATTGTGGCTAGACGAGTAGGGTCCTCGAAGCTACTTTCTATCTCTATTAGATTGACCTCATTGTTTGGCAAAGGATTAGTGACAACATTAGGTAACCCTATTTCTTTATCATCAAACAAATCTTGTATGACGTCTTTCAAGTGGAAGCAGGAGTTGGTGTCGTGACCGGTGAAGTTGTGGTACTTGCAGAAGAGATGATGAGCATGGTCAGCGTGAAGATCTTTCTTCGGAGGTCCACCTTCTCTTGGTTTGATTTTCCCGTTCTTGACAAGCACTTCGAAGAGTTCTTCTTGGGTGATTCCTTCAAGCTTGTCATAATGTCTATCTTTCTTCTTCTTTTGTGGTGGAGGTACCGCAGAGTACTTACCATTTTCGGGATGATTGAAGACAATGGCATTGACAGAGGTATCCTTGGGATTGGAAGAGGAAGAAGAGCTCTTGTTGTAACGGAATCCACTTTCTTTCTTGGCTTCCCTTTTCTGTTTGATGAGGTCATCTAACCGTATGCCCGACTTGTGAAGTTCGGCGAAGCTAGGAAAATAGTTGCCGGCTAGCTTGTCTTGATACTCCTCCCTAAGGCATTGTATGAGGATGTGAATTTGCTCGTCTAGGCCGGGCCTATCAACGATTTCGCTTAGTTTGGTTCTCCACCTCTTGACAAAATCTGTGAAGGATCTGCTCGAAGCTGCTTGGTTTGCTCAAGATCCCTTCTAGTGGTGCGATAAGTGGAGTTGTCCTCATATTGCTTTTGGAAAGTACAACTAGCGAGTGGCCAATCGAGTCTTGTAGAGAGTGGAAGGGTCATATACCAATCCCTAGCGGCACCATCGAGAGTTTGGGAAAAGCATTGGGCTAACAGGTTGTCATCAACACCCATAGGTAGCATGGCCCAAGAGTAGGTCTCCAAATGTGATTTGGGACAGGTGGTGCCATTGAACTTTGCAATGTCGGGTGTTTTGTACTTTCTAGGAAGCTTTGACATGGACTGACGAAGGGTATCGTAATCAATAGAGAGCGAGGCTCCCTTACTCACATCAAGGGATACAAGTTTATTTTCTAACATGGCCACGGTAAGGGGTTCGTTCTTGCTCTCCCCTTTGCTTTCCTTCTTGGATGTGTAGATTTCATTGTCAGATGAGGAAGATGACGAGCTAGACTCGTATTTCTTTTTCTTGCTTTTGCTTTGGCGGTGACCCTTGGCCTTTTTGGTGTATGACTCTTCTTCTCCGGAGGAAGAATCATTTTTCTTCTTCTTTTCTTTGTTGGCTAGTGCTGCCCTAAGCTCTTGAATTTCTTCCACGAGAGTGTGGATTTGGGAAGCTTGCACTTCTAGGCGATCATTGGCTTCTTCCAGAAGTTTATGGTTGTTTTCGGATAGAGTCTCATTACCCGGAATGTTGTCGATGTCGGACATTGTGTTGGGAGTCTTGAAGTTGAGTAGCTTCGAAAACCGACGTAATAGATGCGAGACGATATCGGGATCAAATCTAGCCCCAACGAGTCGGAAGCGTGCTTAAATGGCTCAAAGCTCGGTTTCGGCCAAAGAAATGTAAGCATTATCCCGCGCGAGATATGTAATCCCGCGCGAGATAATCACACGGAAAGTCGATTTTTATTTAGACCTAAATTTTGGTCGGAACGGAACGTCCGTTTTGAGGGGTTTCTAAGGCCTTTATCAGAACCTAACGACTAAGTAATCAATCCGATTTTAAACAAAGCCATGTAAGATCGTTTTTCGAAGGATTATATGTATATGTTTTTTTTTTTTTGAAGGGACATCCGAAAGGGTCATTCCGAAGGGACTTTTCCGAAGGGACTTTTCCGAGTCCTTCTTTATTGTCAATTTTACATGGCTTTGTTTTGGTCAAAAACAAGTAAAGATCACCAAGTCAAAACCGACCGGTCACGGAGTGATCCTAAAAAGTCAATCTACATGAAAATGTGGCGATGCAGGGCTGGAAGGCTAAGCTCCCCGCGATATGACAATCTAAGTGGATTGAATACGCGGAGTGGGATTGTCCAACTTCGGAGAGACCGGCGACTAGGTGGTTACCGTCATCCGTCCTTAGTGTGGGTCCCGGGTTTATAGAGGGTATGCAATGCAATGACAGTTATAATATGAGTGCGCGTGTGTGATAGTCAATCTAGGTGATAGAGTAAAATAGAAAGTTTTTTTTTTGAAAACTAAAAATAAAAACAGATAGTGGCCGCACCAAGTGGTTGCCTACGTTTCTCCCAATTTAGGAAGACTCAGGCCGTCGTAGTTCCACATAAAGAGAGATAAATAAATTAATTTACAACTCCCGAATCCCCAATGGAGCGGACTTTAATTAAATAAAACCCAATCGCACGCAGTTTATAAATAATAATCAATTATTTAAATGACATAGAGATTCGAGTTCTACATCTTAAGGGAGGCCTTAAGATGCGAGAACTCTGCAGATAATGAATTCTGGGATCCCCCTTTGCATGTTCGGCTCTCGTCTTGGACTATGAGATAAACGGGAGAAACCGGAAAACAACAAGATTGCCGAGGTCATATCTCGCGCGAGATATGATATCTCGTGCGAGATATGCCTCATCTGAGAGCAGAAAATCAAATTTACAAAAAAAATTTTGAAAATCTCTCTTTTAATTTTGACGCAAGTTTAAGCCTCTTAATTACATGTCCCCAGCGGAGTCGCCACTGTAGCGTTGTGAGAAGAATTTTATCTTTTTGAGTCGCCACCTATATTATTCGTTTGGAGAACATAGAAAAACCATTTTGAAAGAGATTTGGGTTCGGGGCTTAGGTTATGGAATGGGTAGGTCAAGGAGCATCCATTCCACCCAATCCGGAGATCGGTCTTGCTAAAGAAAAGAGAGGTTTTCAAAAGGAAGAAGAAAAGGATTTTAAACAATAAAAGATCCATTTAACGGGGTTAAACGGAATGTAGGATCGATTGCTTCGAGACCGTCTCCATGATTAGGAGAGGCTCTAGGCCGATCCTAGATTCAATAGATTTATACCACTCTAACAATCAATTAGAAAGGGATTTAGGGGTTACCTTGCGTGAGGTGATTTGGGCAGAGTTTCGACTCAAGTTTAGAATCGAGTCTCGATACGGACAGAGCTTCGCCTCAGTCCTTGACTTGGATCTTGATGTTTGTTTATCAACAAGGTTGACAAACAAACTTTGAGGTGATTTTTAGGGTGATTTCGTAGGATTCTTTCAGGGAAAGAAAACAACAAAATATGTGTGTGTTGTGAAATTCCGAACCTTGTCCTCTTTTTTTTAACCTTGGAAGTCACGAGGTATTTATAGGGGTTGGGAAAGTGTTGAAGATGAGATCAAACACTTCAATATGGTTCCAGACTCCAAATTCTATTGGTTGGCCGGATGGATGAAGTTTTATCTCGAAAAGAGGTTGAAATCGACGAGGAAACTGCCTTCTGTATGCTGCAGAGGGAGGATATCTCGCGCGAGACACGCCATCTCGCGGCGAGATATTGCTTCTGTGGACAATTTCGTCCTTTCCTCGTTATCTCGTATGCAGTTTAGTCCCAAACTAACGGTGGTTAGTCAAAACTTAACGAAACATGACGAAATGGTGAATTTCTACTTCTTGACTCAAAGCGAGACTCAGAGTGGTATAAATATGATCCGACGTGTTCAGAATGGGGTGTCTACACTCCCTACGTCTAATCCGATTTAGGATTTTCTCTTCCGACAAACGAATTAAAAAATATTAATATAATAAAAGAATAGAATGAGTGAAGCATGTATTGTGAGTATGAAAAGTAAAATATGAGGGAGAATGAGTGAGAGGCATAGTAAGGAGATTGTTGTTATTAGTATGACAAGTGAGTATTTTTGAATATAAAAATAATATAAATTTGCCATTTTGAGATGTCATAAGTCGAGTGGGACGCCCAAAATGGAAATTGATCCTAAGTCGGGTGGGACGGAGGGAGTATATACTTTCTAAAATGGAAATATTTTATTATTTTTATATTAATGGAACTCGCATATCATACTCAGAACAACAACTAATTTTCTCTCTTCAACCTCATTTTTCATACTCACAATACTTCATCCACTAACATTTTTCCTTAATTTCTGAGCAAATAGTAAGTGTGTATTTTATAATAGGATGGAGGGAGTATAATCTAACTGAACTTTTTTGTTGATACCCCACATTATATAGATGAAATTTTATTATTCCATATTTATTTTATTTCTTATTAATTTATTTACTATTTACAGGTTTTATTGATCCCCCACGTTATATAGATGAAAATATTAATGCATAAAAGACATTGCTAACTTTCCGGTGTCATGCACTTTTCGACGAAGGAGCCATTATTTCGTGTTGGTTTAAGATTTATTTTTTGGGGAGTTTATTTCACTAAAAAATTGGATAAATGGTTACATTAGTTTTAATTGTAGTTGTTAATTTTGATTTTTGTTTATTTAATTATATCGAAATTATACAAATTATAAAAAGAACCAAAGTCGACACAATTGTTGTCATAATAAGGCTACTAAATACGTTGACTAAGTAGATGATTTTGTTTTAATCATTATTACTTTGTCTCTTAATAAACTCCAATGTAAGAAATTTTTGTTTTAAAATTGTTGTTTTTATAAAAAGCTTTGTTCTAAACGTTTTTACTAAATTTCTTTCACTATTTTTTTATTATCGTAAATTAAATGTTTAAAAGTGAATAATAAGAATATTTATCTTCTTTTCCAAAGTGAATATTTCAAATTTAAATGAAGTGTTCTTGTAGAATAAAAAATAAATGAATATCAAACTTTTGATTTAGGGATATTTTAAAAATATTTATTTTAGCAAAGATTCATAAATACGCTTGCTATTCCAAATTTTCAATTTTCCAATTATATAATGAATATTAAATAACAAAGTAGTAAAATAAATAAGTTAAGGGAAAATATTTTAAAATAACAATTTTTATTGGAATAATCACTGAAGTTCTTCACATCACGAAATATGTGTATACAAAAAGCTTCCAAATTTTATAATATTCATTGTGTTGGTTAAATAATTATAATCTGTGTATACTTTCATTAGTTTTAACTTTTTATTATAAATTATTTTCAATGTAAAATTATTTTGGACTCATAATTAATATATTATAATTATATAACATTATTTAAACAAAATATGTTAATATAACAAAATTTTTCTTATACCATGCAATGCATGGGTGCAATACTAGTATATATAAAAAGAGAATAGTGTCTTTTGGTATGATTTTCTTTCAAAAATAAGATTTTTCTTCAAAATAGTGACAATTCTAGAAGCTATTGTTTAGAGTCTTTTTAATGTTTTCCTAATAAATGTTTTTTAAAAAAGAACTAAAATATCTTGCAAAAAAATTGGGTTTATATTCAATTCAACAAGATACTTTTTATCAATTCTTGATCCTTATCGTCAACTTTTTTTTTATTTTTAACATCAATATGGATTTCTTTCACAAAAAAAAAACATCAACATTGGATACTTTTGGCATTATTTATTTAATTTTTAAAAGTATACTCATACAGCGCACTACAAACTACATACTTTTTTCACAGGGTATCCCACTACAAACTACTCCCTCCGTCTCATCCAATTTAGAATTTTCTCTTCCGACACATAAATTAAGAAATATTAATATAATAAGAAAAGTGAATGAGTGGATGAGATATTGTGAGTATGAAAAGTAAAATAGGAGAGAACGATGAGGGGCATAGTAAGAAGATTGTTGTTATTAGTATAACAAGTGATTCTCATTGAATATAAAAATAATATAAACTTGTCATTTTGGGATGTCATAAGTCGAGTGAGACACTCAAAATGAAAAATTGTCCTAAGTCGGGTGGGACGGAGGGAGTATATACTTTCTAGAATGGAAATGTTTATTATATTTATATTAATGAGACTCGCATATCATACTCATAACAACAACTCATTTTATTTCTACAGCCTCATTTTCCATACTCAAAACACTCAATCCACTAACATTTTATCTTAATTTTCAAGCAAATAGTAAGTGTGTAGTTTATAATAAGATGGAGGGAGACTGAACTTTTTTGTTGATCTCCCACTTTATATAAATGAAATTTTATTATTCCATGTTTATTTTATTTACTATTTTACTGATTTTATTGATCCCCACTTATATAGATGGAAATATTAATATATAATATATAAAAGACTGCTAACTTTTCGATGTCACATTTCTATAAAAAAAAAAAAAAAAAAAAAAAACTTTATGGTGCCATGCACCTTTCGACGAACGAGCCATTATTTTGTGTTGATTTAAGATTTATTTTTTTTTTGGATTTTATTTCATTAAAAAATTGGATAAATGTTACATTAGTATTAATTGTAGTTGTTAATTTTGATTTTTATTTATTTAATTATATCAAAATTATACAAATTATAAAAAAAAAAGTCGATACAATTGTTTTCATAATAAGGCTACTAAATACGTTGACGTTGACTAAGTAGATGATTTTGTTTTAATTATTACTACTTTGTCTCTTAATAAACTCCAATGTAAGAAATTTTTGTTTTAAAATTGTCTCTTTTTATAAAAAGCTTTGTTCTGAAAGTTTTTTTACTAAATTTCTTTCATTATTTAACTTATTATCGTATATTAAATGTTTAAAAGTGAATAATAAAAATATTAATCTTCTTTCCCAAAGTGAATACTTCAAATTCAAATGAATTGTTCTTTAAGAATAAAAAATAAATGAATATTAAACTTTTGATTTAGGAATATTTTAAAAATATTTATTTGAGCAAAGATGCATAAATACACTTGGTATACCAAATTTTCAATTATATAATGAATAGTAAAATAACAAAGTAGTAAAATAAATCATTTAAGGAAAAATATTTTAAAATAACAATTCCTTGGAATAATCACTGAAGTTCCTTACATCACAAAATATGTGTATACAAAAAGCTTCCAAAATTTATAATATTCATTGTATTGGTTAAATTATCATAACCTATATATACTTTCATTAGTTTTAATTTTTTATTATAAATTATTTTGGACTCATAATTAATATATTATAATTATATAACATCATTTAAACAAAATATGTTAATATAACAAAATTTTGCTTATATCATGCAATGCATGAGTACAATACTAGTTGGACTAAAATCAAAATAGAAAGTGCGATATTTATTATTGGACTGGGAGTATTTATAATCCTGATGAACCTACCTTCACCAACACACTCTGGCCTTCTTTAGCTTTTGCTTCCTTAATTGACGCCGAAAACTGCACTTTGCAATGAGTTGCAGTCAAAATTATCTTGAAATGGCCTTTATCCTTGGATTCTTATATTCAAATTATGCCATCACCATCTTATCTTCTCTGGACTTGAGAAATAGGACCATTACGTTGAACCATCAGCCTATAGTATTACTCATCTTAAAATTACCTTCAATGATACAACAACAACGTTACCCTATTATCGCAAATGCTTCCACCTACGGTAGTATAAGTGAGGTCGGATATAAGCAATTTTGCCCATATGTTAAATCACATAAGAGATGTTTCTGGATAATTCATAATGAAAACTGCATCGAAAATTGCATTTACTAACTGTTGTTTCATAACAAAGAAGCGTATAAGTTTAGTGAGACATTTTGCTTTATTCCATCGTATTTCCAAACTAAAAAATAGCAAATATTTGACTCTATAAAAAATGATGAAACATTGAAAAACACTAGTTTTAGGAAGGGAAAAACTTTGAAAGTGGATAGTATTTGGAAGCTCATTTTGATAATTTCTTGTACTATTTTATACATATCACATCTTGTATCAACCAATCAAATTATAAATGGATTTGGCGATTGCACATGCATTTGGATTTTGCCTTTTATAGTTCTTTGTAATGTAATGGAAGATGTATTAATTCTTTTTACATTTTTTGGGTTGAATGTAACAACATATGCTATAATACTCTCTCCCTCCGTCCTTAAAAGTTTGTCTCATTTGACTTTTTTTTGAACTTTAACCACAAATTTATGAGAGATTAATCATGTTTATAAAATTCTAAAAGTTGTTGTTGATAATATTATTAATGGTGAATCAATAGGAATTTTTAGAATTTCATGAACATAATTAAATTGTCATATATTTGTGGTCAAAGTTCAACAAAAAGTCGAAAGCAGCATAAAACGTTTTGGACTAGAGAGAAAGTATAAAATATGATTGCATTACAACTAACTCATTCATTATAAAAAATTGACTGAAGTATAAGCCCAGATGATTAACCAATGAGCATAAGCCACATAGAGTTAGCAAAATGAATGAGCATGAGCCATGTACGCACGCCTTCCATATCAAGAGGGAGAGAGCTCAGAGACATGCTTCAAGGTTTTGTATGTTAGCACATGATTATCCGAGAGAGAGAGAGAGAGAGAGAGAGAGAAAGTGATGGTGCAGACAAAAAGTTGGGAAATGAAAGCAAATACTCGTATTAAAGATAATGTCGTCCTAAATTCAGTGGCCTACTTTTCTTAACAACTCCCTCTCTCTCTCTCTCTCTCTCTCTCTCTCTCTCTTTATCTTCTTGTTAAGTTGGAGCTATAATCTCATCTTCCTTCCTGATACAGAGGAAGTGAGCAACACTAAAACAATCAAAATGGTTCTCAAAAGAACCCTTCACAAAACAAAAAACTTGTTCCAAAAAACCCTCCAAACCCTCAAATCACATGTTTTTGAAGGGTATCAAAAGCTATCCAGAGCACCTTCCATGAGCCTCTTCTCCACCTGTAGTCACAACCCGAAAATGCAGCAACTGGACGATTTCTATAGAGACTTGTGCCATCAGTGGGAATCCGATCCCAGTGACCCCACAACTCCTAGAAAGAGCAAGAGCCGCACGATTCCAATGAAAGAAGACAATGCATCTGATTCAGAGCAGAGGATTTTGAAGAAAAAGAAGAAGAAAGACGAAAAGAGATCAGGCGAGCAAAAGAAAGCTAGTGGGAATAATAATAATAATGGATTAGCTCTGAAAATGAGAGAATTGGAGATGATGGATGTGCATGATTTAGACCACGTTCTTGATGTGGAAGAAGTTCTTCACTATTATTCTCGCCTTAAAAGCCCCATTTATCAAGATCTCGTCGACAAGTTTTTCATGGACATGTATTCTGATTTCTCTGTTCCACAGCCATCTGCAAAGCCCAGCATCAACAGCTCAATGCGCAGGCTTGGACCTCTCAAGATCTGAATCATCCAGTGTTTATTTCTAAATGGTTCAGATTAATATTTCATCTCCTTTTTCATTTTATTTTGTGCACTCTTGGTGTCTGTGTGATTGCCTTGCCTCTCTGAGCTCGTCGAGATTCTTGTGATATTTACAGAAGTTTATTTCTTCGTACAATAAAGGTAAAATTAAGATGTACAGTAACTTGTATGGATATCATCCAGTCGTCTTTACATTTTTTTAGAATGCAAGAGATTTATTATCACAGCTGTTCATGTTTATCATTCAAGCACAAAAATTGGCATAAAAACATGAGCATTTAACGAAGAATTTCATTGGAAACTAAATCAAGACATAGCTCATAGTTCATTTACAAATCACAATCAGGATAATTTTCTGCATCTAAGCTGCTTTAGAAGCTAGAAGTTACTAACAAACCATGTCAAGAACTGAAACTTTCAAGTACTTATGGACACGGGTATAGGAGAAGAAGAATATGCAATGAAGAACAAGATGGAAAGGTCGAGTCACTGAACCACCTTTCTGCAATAACGTCTGATCTGACCACTGGGTGCAGTCAAGACTTGGTTACTAGAAAGCTTCATCATAGCCAAAGCAAAGTTCTGTCTAAACAAGGAAACATCAGAGGCATAAGCTCTCACCCAAGTCTCGGTTTCTTTCCCTGCTGTCAGCTGTTGATCAACAAACAGTATTCCCCGACCCTGCAGAAGGCTGCGATAATACAGTGTGCCAAAACCTGCAGATCCTGGTCCCTCATAGAAGTCCATCTTCAATCCTGGGTCATGGACTACTGAGGAGAGTGAAATGTTTGTGGATTCTGATGGCGACGGTGATGGTGCTGATGTAAACGTAACTGAAGAAGATGATGGTGGCGGTGATGATGATGATGATGTCATGTTGGTGCTATTGCATTTTGATCTTAGGAGGTGGAGAAATTCGATATCCATAGATGGATCAGGTCCATCAGTCCCTTCAAAATTGTACAGCCTGTTCTCGAAGAACTGGCAGTGAGTCGTTCCAGTGCTGTGGGCACCTGTTCAGAAAAGCAATACAAACAAACAGCATCTTAGTTTTAGTGCATCGCTAGAGGTATACGAACAGGCATATAAATGTGACCAGGGGGCAAATATTATCAAAAAGGGATGAAACAGGATGACATTCAAAAGACTAAATACGGAACTCCATGGGAATGATTGCCTATCTTATGTTTCATTTTCTCGTTCTCAAGAGACAAAATCCAAGAATCCAGATAGTACTACAAGTCCTTCTCCTTGGTCTCTAACAAAAAAAAAAAAACCTTCTCCTTCAAATATGAAACAATGAAAATGTGTTTCAGTTTCATCATTAGTCTTTACTTGCAAAATAACTGGACATTGCAATTTCAATCCAGTCATGCTAGAGAAACCTATGAAATATGAACAATATATCAAGCTTAAACCCTATGATAAAGGAGATGAGAAATGACTACCTAAGAGGCTGACTGTCTCCCTTTCATCAAACCCCCTCGATGCAAATGTGGCAATAGCTTTCTGCAGATTGTCTTGGGGACTAGGAAGTTCATGTGTCGCCTCTTCTGGAAATGAAACATTACTGTCTCTCCTACCAGTGCGTAGTGGGTAAAATGGTCCACCAGACTGCATTACAAAACAAAGTTTTCATAGAGAAACCGTATTAACTTTCATGGGGAGTCACGCACACAGATATTACCAGAATAACACTTTCCCTAGCAGCCAAAACAAGAATATCAGCGCAAGAAACGATTCCTGGGCATGCGTCTTCTAGTTCTGACTTGACGATGTCAATCACATCAAACCCCCTTAAGGACACATTCGGAGGAGTCTCTTTCTCGCTATCGATTCCTTCAGCAGGATCCAGAAGAACTGAAGCATCACATCCCTACCCAACATTCATTAATCAAAAGCCCCAATTCAGTAATAACAGAGAACAACAATTACAGATTCCACCTAAAAGTAAATCGAAATTGAAACCCTAATAATCTACAGAAAACAAACCAAATCGCGAAATCCAACCGAACTTAACATCATAATTCACACACAACAACATATTTAAAACAGGAATCACAATAACACCGAAAATGCAACATATCAAAGACAGGAATCACAATAATCTCCAAAATTTACAAGGATTGAACCGAAACTTACCTGAATGAAGCAGTCATGGAAAACCAACCGAATCAGTGCGGGAGCAACGTCAGATCTTTCTCTGTGAAGACGACGAATGGCTGAACGGATAATTTGATGAGATTGTGGGCATGATTGACGGTAGAAATCATATTCGAGTGGTTTCGAACTATTTGATACATCTTCAGACTTCTTCTCAGCAACCTTGCTAGAGAAAAACCACGATGGTGCGCGAGATCGAAAAGTAGAAGCAGCAGTATCGCCGGCGGATGAAGAAGATCCGCTGACAGTTTGCGAACCTTTCTGGTTCTTCAATGAGATCAAAACACAGAGTAAGAACACCAGAAAGCTTAGCTTCTTACTGAAATCCATCCCAAATACTTCGATCGCCTCTCTCTCTCTCACTCAGTACGTTTGCAAGGGAGCTTTTCGGAGTCGAGAAAGAGCGGGAAATGAAGCATCTGTTGTAAGCCTGTAACAAACTTCCTCTGCAATGACAAGAGTACCCTCAAACATCTTTATGATCTCGAGGTACAAGTGTGATGGGGGCCGTTAGATTGAGGAAAAAAACGAAAACGGTTCATTTTTTATTTTATTTTTTATTTCTTTCTATACTCCCTCCGTCCCACAATACTTGACACACATTTCTATTTTGGGCGTCCCACTGATAAGTCACACTTCCTAAAATGGCAAAGAATCTTTACTATTCCCTCCACTCATTCTCTCTCCTACATTATTTTAATACTCACAACACCATTATAATTTACTATTCTCTCCACTCATTCTCTCTCCTACTTAACTATCTACACTCACAACACATCAACCTTTTTACTTTTTCCTTAATTCCCGTGCGGAACAGTAACTGTGTCAAGTATTACGGGACGGAGGGAGTATCTCTTAATTAATGGACACTTATTTTCTTTTTGGGACGTCCACGTGAATGGACACTGTCCAAAATGAAAAAGAATATTCACTATTCCCTTCACTCATTCTCTCTCCTACTTCACTTTTACACTCACAACATTCTCTCTCCTAACTATTCCTCCCACTCATTCTCTCTCCTATTTAATTCTGCATACTCACAAACACCTCCTCCACCTATTTCTCTCTCCTACTTTTCCTTAATTCCCACACCCAAAAAGTTGGTATCCATTGACATGGGACGGAGGGAGTATAGTATAAATGCAAACCCCCATGAACAGTTCTTTGAACAGTTTCAAGGGAGGAATTCCCCATTTTGCTCTCACTTTTTTGTCCCTTTCCCATTTTACTCTTAAAAAAAAAATTTAAATTAAAAAAAAATTAAAAAAAAAATGTGGCCTTGAACACGGGCTTAGGCTAGTTATCTATATTAATAGGAAAAAACCGTTTGTAACTGCTGAGATAAAAAACGGCTGAGATTGATTCTCAAAAATTGATCTGACGATCTGGATTAACCAAAATATTCCACCTTCTCAATCCCAGTTTTATAACTACCCACCTTCTCCTATCAAACATGTCTTTTAACTTTTCCCCACCCTTTTATTTAAAGAAGTTGGTTACAGAAATAGAAATAAATTGGGATTTGGGTTGAAGTCAGTAGAAAGGATTTGCTGAGATTGAAAAAGGGTTTGAGGTGAAATTTAGGATAACTGACTCGTGCCTTTTGCACGGGGGTTAGTACTAGTTATTGTTTAAATCAAATCAACCCTCCAAAGATGTAAAATTAACTAAACTCATCTATTTTTTCAACTGATTCTCAAAAAAATACTCCCTCCTTCCCACTAAAATTGATATCAAATTTCTGGGCACGCGGATTAAGGAAAAGTAAGAGAGAGAAAAAGTGAAAGAAAATGTTGTAAGTATGAAGAATTAAATAGGAGAGAGAATGAGTGGGAGGAATAGTTAGGAGAGAGAATGTTATGAGTGTAAAAGTGAAATAGGAGAGAGAATGAGTGGGATAAATAGTGAAGATTTCCTTGCCATTTTAGGAAGTATTAATTTTGGTGGAAAGGACCAAAAAGTAAATAAGTATCAATTTTGGTGGGACGGAGGGAGTTCATTGTTAAATTACTCGAATTTTTTTAGTCAACTTGATTGAATTTTTCATAAGATATAAAAGTTTAAAAATTTGTTATTTATGTATATTAACATTGCAATTCTTTTCTCAAATAATTCCATTTTGAAAGTCTAAATCCCAAAATAATCCACATTTGAAACTATTTGCCAAAATGATTAACTTTCTGGAACTTGCTACACGGTGTAGCGAGTTTATAATTTTGACGGGTTAAACTCGCTACACGGTGTAGCAAATTTAAATTTGCTCAATTTTATTTTAATATTTATGATATTTAAAAAAAAAAAAAAAGCGAAAATATCAGCAAAGTCTTGCCTACTACCAAAGGTCCAAAGTTTGTATTTCTCCATCTCACTTTAAATTACAAAATAATAATACAAAAATTATGTATTAATAAAGAAAATTAAATAGAAATATTATTTTTTCCATCTCAAATCAATACTTTAAAAAATGTACTTCTATAAAAAATTGTATTCTTCATTTCAAAAATAAATATTACTTTCGACTCAAAATGAATAACCAAAAAATAATACTACATTTTTTATCCATAAAAATGAGCATTACTTCCTTCATCCCAATGAATATTTTAAAAATTAATACTTCTTCATTCGCCTCTAAAATTAATGTTTGTAATGTTAGTGCCTTAGTCTTAAATATGACATTAAGATGACATTAATTTTTTAGACGAATAAAGTAGTATTCTTTTTTAAAATATTCATTTTCTGAGACGAAAACACTAACATTATAAACATTAATTTTTACAAAAGAATACTACATCGTCTAAAAGAAAAATTACTATCTTCGTCCCAATGAATATTTTATAAAATATTACTTCATTTGTTTAAATAATTAATGTCATATTTTGAAACGAAGGCACTAACATTACAAACATTAATTTTTGAGGCAAATGAAGCAGTATTATTTTTTAAAATATTTATTGGGTGAAGGAAGTAATGTTCTTTTTTTTTTTGACAAAAATGTAGTATTATTTGTTGGTAATTCATTTTGAATCGAAAGTAATATTTATTTTTGAAATGAAGAATATAATTTTTTTATAGAAGTACATTTTTAAAGTATTTATTTGAGATGGAAAAAATAATATTTCTATTTGGTTTCTTTATTAATACATAATTTTTGTATTATTATTTTGTAATTTAAAGTGAGACGAAAAAATGAAAACTTTGGAACTATGGTAGTGGCCTACTTTGCTGATTATTGGTAATTTGAACTCGCGTAGCGAGTTCAAATTATAGTTTTTTTTTAATAGCATAAATATTAAAATAAAATTGAGCAAATTTAAATTCGCTATACCGTGTAGCGAGTTTAATCGGACAAAATTATAAACTTGTTTAACCGTGTAACGAGTTTCAAAAAGTTGGTCATTTTGATTTTGGCAAATAGTTTCAAATGTGGGTTATTTTGGGATTTAGATTTTTAAAATGAAATTATTTGAGAAAAAAATCTTAACAATGCTATCAATAATTGTTTTAGAATATTATTATAATAATTAAATTTTAATATATTCTTAGTTAGTTAAGGTGAAACTATTTTCTCAAAACATTAATTTCTTTGTTTGCAATGTTAATATGAAAAAATAATAATGATACAATTACATCTTCCATTTTTTTAATCATGCGGTCAAAATTAAATGCAAATTAATTGTGCAATATGTTGAACCTTCTGGACATACAATTTATCTTGACCCTTTGTCACAAGTAGTTCAGCTGATACGCAGAAATACAGAATCCTAAATCAATCATCATTTCAAGACACATTACAATCCCAAAAATCAAGGTTACATTTTAGGTGAATTTTAGTATTGGGATTACGGAAGCTGCAAAGTTTTACAAATACATGCCCAGAAGGTCTTTCATTTTGCATTGGAATTACAGAAACTGCAAAGTATGCCCAGAAGGGCTTTCATTTTGCATTGGGATTACAGAAGCTGCAAAGTTTTACAAATACATGGCCAGAAGGGCATGACAATGAATACTTTTCTACTGTCCGAAAATGGATGTCCAAAAAAATTTTAAAATTTGCTCTTAATCAATAGCAAATTTGAAAAAAAAAAAAATAGACATTCATTTTGGGTCGGGTCGGAGGGGGTACATCTTCGGTAAAAAATAACCAATGACGAGATTAACATATAAGGCCTCAATCAAACAACAAACTCCAATCCCAGAAACATGGCAATAATACTCTGTAAACCCATAAAAAGACTAACCATTAACCCTCCATCTCCAAGTATTGGAATTCTATAACTTGGCCAAGAAGCTCTACGTGCTCCCACTCAAATCTGGCTGCATTACTGATATTTTAATATTTTATTGCTTACTTACCAGAGGACACAAGAACATTATGCTCCTTTAATCGCCTTTGAAAATGAGCCAAACGGTTCTGCAACTGTAGGATGCCAGAAGCCTTTTGAGATAGGATTGAATTCAATCTAGACACATAATCGTCCAGCTGATTTCCTGGTTTATCTGCTTCAACAAGAAGGCTCATCTCCTAAAAGCATCAAGAGAATTATTAACATTTATATCCATATATATATATATTATTTACTCCCTCCATCCCATACTATTGATTACTAAAATTGAATGTGTGAGAATTAAAAAAGTAAATGTCGTGAGTACAAAAGTAAAGAGTAAGAGAGAAAAATGGTAGGAAGATTTTTGTTGTAAGTGTGGCAAGTGGGTCTAATTGACATTTTGGGATATTAACTAATAGTATGGGAGGTCCAAAAGGAAAATAAGTAACCAATAGTATGGGACGGAAGGCGTATATAATAACAATAAAGTCTTAAATTTGGCAATTTCCCGCTAAAAGTGACTTTATAATTTGGATATTTTGTTGTTTACTAAACGACTTTTAGTTTTTAATTAAAAAAATAACTTTTAGTATTCTTTTGACTTAGTTATGACGGAATTTAGTTTGCTTAGTTTTGATAGCTAAAGAGATATGACTATTGACTTGCAACTATCTTTATTTTATTTTATTTTATTTGAATCAGAATTTAGTTGGTAGTGTACCATGCAACCCTCACCCCTCCCCACAAAACACACATACCTCTCTAACAATATCCATGGTATCCTCCACTTTTGCCTTCCGATGAGCATTCACAAGATCTTCCTCTTCCTGAGATAACAAGACGAGGCAGGTGAGGTCAGTTGCATTGAGAGTATATGTAACAATCCCACATTGCATCTCACAGTTACTCCCTCTGTCTGTGGAATATGTCGACCTCTTTCCATTTTGGTTCATCACAAAATAAAATGTACATTTAAATAGAAGAAAGTGGCTAGTGCAGTTACTATCAAATGTACACAAGCTAGTAAGCACCTTCATTACAATGTACAAGCTAGTAAAGCACCTTCATTAACAGTTGACAGTCGCTACAACATTTGATACAGGTGCCAGGAAGTACTCCTGTCCCGGAATACATGTCGTACTTTCCATTTTGGTTCATCACAAAATAAATGTCACGTTTCCAAATAAGGAAAGTGACCTAGTGCAATTTTATCAATGTACAAGCTAGTAAAGCACCTTCATTACAATGTACAAGCTAGTAAAGCACCTTCATTAAAACGTTGACAAGTCAACTACAACATTTATTCTGGAACATAGAGAGTAATACCTTAAGCAGAGCACTGAGATCATCATTGTCAGACTGCACTTTTCTAAAATCAGACTTGGGTGGCTCCTTCCATCTTGTTTGGCCATTGGTTCTTCTCATTTTGTCTTCCGTACTTGAAAATCCATAAGCTTCAACTCTTCCATTCTTCTTCCATACTGGTGGCTTCTCTGGCTCATAGAACTCTTCTGAAGTATCATAATCATCTCCATCAGCTTGTTCAGCCCATGAATCTGGTGTGTCATCTTCAAAGGTTGATGTGGGTGGTAAACCAGAAGATAAGGGTACTGTTGTTGATTCCCTCAGGTTTATGGTTGAAGATAATAAGTCCTTCTTGCTTCCTTTTGAAAGGCTCTTGACCCTATAATGTAATATTGTATCATATACGAAAAGGCAAGGCGTATGAGATCCTTGGGGGAAGGGGTGATTTAGCAACAGAAAGCAATTGGTTTTGCCATATGAAGAAGATAATACCTGTCAGCATAGCGTAATGTGTTAAGAGTATGTTCACATGATCCAGCATTTGGTGAAATGCAGGATATCATAACAGTACGAGAGTCTCCAACAAATGAATCCCTCAAGACTTCAGTTAATTTACTGCCTCTAAAAGGAATATGACCCTGGTCATTGTCAAGGGCTCTAATACACTCCTTCAAGGCAAGCAAACTCTTATTGATCTCCGCACCTTCCATTCTGCATTGAATATGTAGGAATTACTAATTAAATACATTACATGTGAAGCCATCATTTATCAGAAATGCATTTTGACGATGATGCAGGTTAAGCCCACGTCAAAAAAAAAAGTGTACACGGACAAACAGAACAGGGCAATTTGTGGTCGGGAGAAGGCAGATATTTTGCCTTGCACTTAAGTAGCAGAACTGGAAGCTAAAAAATGACCGGAACTGTCAGATCAAAATAGAAAGAAAGAAAGAAACATGATTGTGATATCTTAAGTCTTCCGTCACTTTGTTCCCTTCATTCATTTTTCTCTATGATGGTTAACTTTCCCCACTTAGGATGAAATGTATTACTCCCTCCGTCCATGAATGTCCAAAAAAGTTTTAAGAGCAAATTTAAAAAAAAAAATGGACATTCATCTTCGGACGGGAGTACATCATAACATAACTGGAGTCTAGACATTGTAAATCATCAATAAAATACTCCTGGAGTACAGTCTACGGGGCTGAAAGTTTTATTTAGTATCGAAAACTTCAAGCTAATCTTTTCACACTGATGTGGTGGATTTCATTATATGTAATTTCCCTATTTTCCTAGACATATTATCTTTATTTTGATGTATTTAGTTTAGATTTGATGTAATTTTGGACAATATGTTAAAGCGAGGTGTTAGTGAGAGTTATTGTAATCCGAGGGTATTTTAGTTATTTTATTTCATATCCGGATGTAATACTCTCGAGGAGCCAAAGTCAAGTCCAAAATGTCAAGATTGTGAAGCTGGGGACTATTCTGCAGAAATCTGAGGAATCCAGGGACCAAACTGCAAATCTGAAAAGTTTAGTGACCGAAGTGCAAAAGTAACAATTTGAACAAAGTAATCAGCACAAGTGGGAAAAGTAGGCACGAATAGTGCCACGAGGTTGACCGCTGTGGTGGATGTTGACTCTGGAAACCTTTTCTTTTCTTCTATTTTTCTTTTTCCTTTTTAACTTAGGTTTTATTGATTGGAGGAGTATAAATACTTTCTTTTAGAATTTTATTAGGGTTAGTTCTTATTTTATTATTAATAGGTTTTCTCTCTAAAAGCTTTTGAATAATATTACTTCCATGAAAGCTTAAACTTCCATAGCTTTGGATTAGGGTTCTTTGAACCATTCTATGTAATGAATTGAGGTTTGTTTTCTTTCTCCTTTTCTTTCCTTAATTCATAATTCTACTTGTATTGCTTGATTATGTTGATTACTAGGATTTAGAAACTTGATCAATTTCTTAATTCTTGTGATTAATTATTGCTAGGATTTCCTTCTTTCGTGTCGGATTAAGGTTTTCATTGTAGCAACTTCATGAATCTCGTATGTGTCATCTTGATTTGTGATTTGGGTAGAATTAGACAATTATCTAAGTGAAAGTATATTAGTAATTGTTCCTAATCTTGGTTTCTTAAATCGAATCGATTGGTTACTTGAACTTTGACCGTGTCGGCTAAGTTTGTTTATCAATTAGGGTTTGTAGTTGAGCGTGTCGCCGCCATTAACTATTATCAAAGAAAGAAACAGAGATTGAAAAATATCTCATGATTGGGTGAGTGAGTGGGGGAGTAAGGGAAAGAATTTAATCAATGATATTCGGAACTAGAATGGGGATGGAACTATAATCCAAGGTTTTCTTTTATATATTGTTTACAACTTTATTAATTACTTGCTTTAGTTTAATTACAACAAACAAATCAAATAAACACCCAATCTTGCTAAGTGGTAATTACGTGAATAAATAACCGTTCTTCAGTGGATCGACCCTGGACTTGCCCTTGCTGCAGTTTTGTAGCCGAGTCTTGGTATTTAATTTGAAGGCGTGCGACTTTAGCCTATCACACACCTTCTACATCATGACTACAGGGCATTGCAGATTATCTACATCACTGGAGTACAGATGCTGTAAATCATCTATATTACACTCCCTATGTACTTACTAATTTTGTACTTTTACACTTTTATATTTCTTCTAATTTGTACTAAAATTATAACTCATTTTCCGACAAGATGAAATAAAACTATCATAGTTTGAACATGAAAGATTAATTTTGAAAAAACATATATACTGATGGCTTGATTTTTTAAAGGGGACTCTTAAAATGGAACAGCCTAAAGAGGAATAGTGGACTATTAATGTGGAACGAAGGGAGTATAACAGATATTTGGCAAACTAACAGCTAATGCAAGAAAATGATTTTGTCACTGAAAAATCCTATTATTATGACTTTCTAACAGAGAACTTTTTCCCAAAATGACACTGTTTCAAAAAGTATTTCCCAAAATGTCACATTTTTAAAAGTATTGACCAGAATAGCCTAGTTTTTAGAATTCGCGGTTGGCAACTGCGTTTTCAAAGTTGAACACGCAGTTGCCAACCGCGTTTTAAAAAAAGAAAAAAAATTAGAAAAATTATAAACCCGCGATTGGCAACTGCGAATTCATTAATGAAAACGCAGTTGCCAACCGCGAATTCTAAAAACTAGGCTATTCTGGTCAATACTTTTAAAAGTGTGACATTTTGGGAAATACTTTTTGAAACAGTGTCATTTTGGGAAAAAAATCTTCTAACAGATGGTTTTAGCAATAAAATTCACTAAAATATTTATACCTTGTCTGCCTATCATTGTCTGTTGTATCAGCACCACGTTCACTTCCCGCAAGATCTATGAAGGAGAGCTTGCCAACAACCCGTGGAGGCTTTGATTCGCTGCCATCAGCTGATCTCTTGATGGCAAGTTGAAGGATCGCGTGTGATCGAGAGGATTCTTCATTTGCACCCGTTGTACCAGTACTTCTTGTCGCATTGCCTCTCTCAATGAGCTCCTTAATTGTCTCAACATCTGCAACTTTGTATTCTTGCAAACCCACTATGCAAACTTGCTGTTTACCATCCTCTCTCATACAAAGTTTTCTGCAAATGAAGCATTTTCAGACTATTGAAAACCTTAAGGTCCGAAAACCAAATGTAAATTCAGGACGATATACTAATAATACTTACTTCCGCTCATTAAGGAGGTCATACAGTTTTCCTCCATATATCTCAAAGAAGCTGAAATACAAATGAAAACCTTGGTTCCGGTAGGTATGGTGCATCAGCCTCAAGATATCCCGAGATGCTTTGAGGGGCAAGGGTTTCATGGTAAAAGTTTTCCCACTTCCTGATAATTAAACAAACCAACCAAATCTAAGTTAGAACTTGCAGATGGGTTCAAGATAATTTAATAGATGACCTAGTGATAAAAAGCTCTAGTGATCTTTAAACTCATAGGTCAATCAACCTAAATGAATAAAGACAAACAATTATGTATATCCTCCAACTTCCTGAAACCTATTTAACAAGTACAAAAAGAAAAGAATTCAAACTAAAAACAACATTTGAAATGTATAAAGCATGCCCAATAACGCAAGCACAAAAAGCTTTCAAACTAAAAATTGGAATCAAAGAAATTACAAAAGCTTGTGACTTATTTACTATTCTTGTTAATTCTCAACGATAAAATAGTACTCCTTTTGTCCCATACTGATAGTCTCATTTGACTACTCAACATTTAAACAACCTATTTTCATTTACATCACTACCCTTGATGAGGTTAAATTATTACTTCATTAGTCCCCTAGTAAGTGTTGGCAGACAAATTAATTCTTTTAGCATAGTCTCACTAGACGCTACCCTTTTCTCTCCCTCGCCTTCCTAAGTTGGCTCTCTCATCCTCCCCTCTCTCCCTCTTCTTCATTGGTGGGGAAATTTGGAAGTTCAATGATTAACCTATCAATTTTGGAAATGAGACCATCTTTTTGGGACAAACAAAAATGGTAAATGGGAGTGGGACTATCATTTCAGGATGGAAGGAGTATATGGTAAGCAAAATCCAAGAACATAATGAATGGAAAATACAACTCAAATGGTCAACATTTCTGTTGCCTCCAAGTCCCTTCCAAAAACTGGCTAGGGGTGATTGAATACTCGAAAATATCATGGACGTAATTAAAAAAATAATGATCGTAATGTGCAAGTAGGAAATGGTTGAAGCCAGGATACCTATAGGGAGTAGGAAATAGAGGTATATTAAAAGTTAAATGTACCTGTCTGTCCATAGGCAAAGCAGGTTGCTTTTGTGCGTTGGAAAATTATTGGAACTATGGGCTCCACAGTTTCACGATAAACCTATATAAAGAAATTGACAAGGAAGGTTAGAAAAGTTTGTCTTCCTCATTCCCCAAGAAGGAAACAAGCAGGTACTTATTTCAGAATCTTGCATACCTCATCATTTGAAACCTCCTCATCCAGCACAGCATCAAAAACAAATTCATGCTTCTCCATGTATTCTGTTAGATCAACCTGCGGTATCTTGAAATTCTGAGTTTTCTTACATCTAATTATGAAGTACTTTCTATTTCTGTTCTAACAGGTAGCCAAAGTGGAGTTTGATACAGCAATAGCTGTGCAAAGATGCTCAAGAGCCAGAGTGGACCTCTTCAAACAAAACATTAGGCTTTCATATTCTAATAATGAGCCACAATACTCATAGAATCTCATGTCTTGTATTGGAGGGTTAAAACACTGATCATACGACCATGTGCATTAAGGTGATACGGAGTAGTTCTTTCCAATTTTAATTTAAAAAATGAAAAAAAAATACTTAACAAGGAGTCACTAAGCTTAATCTCATGTTTCATACTCCTCACATGACTATATGCACTAAGGGTACTTTTCCCCACCTCTGCCATTAAGAACAAGATTTGCATGCTTTTCCATATACAACCCAGGCAGTAGGTCGGAAAATTGAAAGTTATTAAAATGAGAGGGTGGGGGATGGGGATTGAGTTATCCAAGCAGTAGCCCACACACATAAAGCTAGTTCATAGAGATTCAATTTTCTCCATCAAGGTAAAGAAATAAAATAAGAAAATAACAAACTCAGTAGCACCAATAATAAAATTTATGATGGACGCAACTCTCACATCTCACTAAAGTAAAGAAAAAAAATAGCTAATACTCTAGATGACCAATCAAAGTGAAG
Source organism: Adenophora triphylla var. japonica (assembly GCA_022495995.1). NCBI lineage: Eukaryota > Viridiplantae > Streptophyta > Magnoliopsida > Asterales > Campanulaceae > Adenophora > Adenophora triphylla. The sequence goes on from JAFEMH010001769.1 coordinate 312,873, forward strand.
GTGAACTCCCAGGAACATCAAAAAGAACACAGCAATTATATCGGAGATGAAAGGGTGCTTATTCATAGAATTTTATACTGATAGTATTGATGCAATGTGCTTGGAGTATATGTTTTGATCAAAAGAATGCATTAACTGTAATATGATACTGACACTAACCTTGAGTTTAGTCTCATGAACTGTAAGGCAGTTAGCATGACTCTCTATACTAATGATGTCCTCCTCACTCTTCGCCAACTCCTTTTTATTTAGTGGCCTCTTGCGGACCTGTAACAAGGCAGTCATCATCACATTTTAAGTGGATATGACCAACTAAGCAGTAAGCAAATTAGTCTCAATAAATTCAATCTAAAATTCAAGAACTAGAAGAACTCCAGCAAGGCAAGAATAAAATCAATATCTGATCGTTCGAGATAAAGTGGCATAGGATAACCATACCACGACTTTGATCTTTGCAACATTGCTAGCCTTTTCTTTCTCTGGAGCAAAACTTTTTAAAAGGCTGTTATCTGGCACACCACGAGCTCTAGACGGTTTGTTATATCCAACATATGCCTCAGAGTCATCAACGCTTCTGCCTCGAGCAGCTTGATACATGGGAGCCTCATACATTCTAGCAACCGGTATCTATCATTATCAAACAATATCAGCCAAAAAAAGGTAAAATAAGATGAATAATGCATGTAATCATTAAACCTAGAATTTCAATAGAACAATGTGAAATAAAATCAATAAGAGCGAAAGCAGATGGTAAATCTACCGGCTAAAAGAGATTGAAATATATCTTGGCACTACATTGGACAACAAACGAACAAACTAAAAATTATCTACCATAGGAAATGAAACAGAAAACCAACAATTTCACCTTCTGATGGAAGTAACTGACCTCAGGAATAAGCTCAGTATCGAAGGAATGCAGATCTAACAATCCAGGACTGAACTCACTGGGAGAGACTTGCTCTTCACCATTCTTCTTGTACCTTGAATTCCCCGGCGGCGTCAAAGGCTCCGAGAATAGGTCGCTTTCTCCACCAAAATTCCTCTGAGTATTCCTGTACATTCTGGAACCTTGACCTCCCCCACCATAATAAACAAAGTCCTGCCATCAATTAACAAATTTCCCCAATCAAAACCCCCAGATCTACAGAAATAGAGTACAGTAATTACAAGGAGTAGAACCTGCTGAGCCGGAGCGGCGGCGGCATTGGAAGAAGACTGGAGATGCTGAAGACCAGCTGATTGCAGCCAGCGGCCATTGGAGGAGTCTAAGTAGTTATCAGAGTACTGACGCTGATGATGGGCCGCCGATGCACCGGATTTTTGTCCCTGCCTTCCTACCGCATTCATGATTTACAACCCTAGATCAAACAAAAAGAACTTGAACGGATGATGTTCAAAACATTCAAATTTCACTCTCTCTCTCTCTCTCTCTCTCTCTCTCTCTCTCTCTCTATAGAAATGAATTGTGTTGCTGAATTTGAAGTAAAAAGTTACCGTTGACGGGAAGCTTCCGTGCTCCGGCGGGGGATTGATCGTGTTCTTGAGTCTTGGCAGTACTCACTACTCAGCGACAGTGAAAAAGGGGGAAATTTTCGATGAATTAATTAACTGAAGGACGAGTAGACGAGGATTGGCAAGGTTTTTTGAATTTTGAAGCACGTGCGAAGGACGTGTGAGGCGCTTAACATTTCATAATTTTCAAAATGTGCTTGCTCTTTTAACCGATCTATAGGATAAATAGGATAAATGAGAGAATGAATGAACAGTTGAATAATAGTTTCAATTGTCGAAATTTTTATTTTGCCCTCACTATTTTGTCTTTTTTTTTCATTTTGTCCTTAAAAAAAATTAAATTAAAAAAAAATTGTATTCTCGGACACGAGCTTAATTAAAAAAAATAAAAATAAAATAATAACGTGTCCTCGGACACGGGCTTATTCTAGTTTGCTAAAAATCTAAGGAAATTTTAATCACGTGACTAATATTTATTAAGTTTTTTTCAATCAATATGTTAATATTGTTGACATATATGATAAAAACTACAAAATAATTAATGTAAAATGTCATAATCACATAGTTTATAGAATATTACAAATTAATTCCCCAAAAAAAAAAAAATTATCCTAGATTGTATTTAACGAAATTAGTCATGTGAGGCCATGTGATTCAATTTCGTTAGATTTTTTATCGAATTTATCGACTGGTTGAGCTTATTTTGAAAAATGTGAAAGTTCAGTAAGAACATTTTGAAAAAAAAAAAAACTAAAGCTCAGTGACTAAAATATGATTTTTGACTTGAATGGAAATAGAGGTTGTCTCACAGTGGTGGGGACCGCATCGTTTTATGATTCTCTATCTACTCTAAAAAACAGTCTTATAAATAAGAGCATCCACAGTAGGAAGAGCTTTTTATATAGGTTTTTTATGGGTTTCACAGGTCACATAATTGTCAATTGTCAAGTAAACATATAAAAAATTTAAACTATTTTTCAGCATGATAAAAGCGATTTTTTTCTCAAATAATACATTTTTAAAATTATATTTACCAAAGTGATTTACTGTTCAAACTTTTCCCAAAAATGTCCCACTTTTTTAAACTCGCTACACCCTGTAGCGAGTTTAACTTTGACAGGTTAAACCCGCTACACCGTGTAGCGAGTTCCAAGTAATTAAGGCTTAACCGTTTATCATCAATTAGGGCAATTAATTTTTGATAACTCGCTACACCGTGTAGCGAGTTTGACATGTGTTTACAAACTTTTGTTTAAACTTTTCCCCAAAATGTCAACTTTTCTTCATGAATTATTATGTTTTTGTTTACAAACTTTTTTTGTTTCACATGTGTTACTGAATTATGTTTTTGTTTAAAAAAAAAAAATTCATGTGTTAAAAAAATCGTGACATGTTGCTGAATTATGGTTTTGTTTAAAAAAAAAATTTTACATGTGTTAAAATAAATGATGACATGTTGTTGAATGATGTTTTTGTTTAAAAACTTTTTTTTTACATGTGTTAAAAATAATGATGACAGGAAAAATTGCAACGAAGCCAAACACAAACTGTACCAAATAATTTTTAAAAACTAAAATATAATCAAAATAAATATAATCAAGTTAGTGACCACATCCCGGTCACGAAGGAAATCTTACATTAATTAATTCAAACATTTAGAAAATTCAAATAAACCAAATGAGCTTAGCATTCAATCACTTAACTTCATTATTCTTAGGAAATACCTAGAAAACAAATGAGCTTAACATCATTTACTATATGATTCCAACAATTCAGCAAAAATAAGAAAATATGTACCTTGAAGACAATAGGGAGTGTGATGTTAAGATAACGTGCTGATCGTGATGGGTTGGGGGCAAAAACAACAACCTAAATATTTCAAAAACAAACAATTAGATGAAGTTATCAATGGGACGGAGGGAGTATATCATACCTTCTGAAGTATCAGAACAGAACCGACAGATATATCTTTTTCAAATTCACTCTCAGTCACTTTTCGATGAATGGAAAGCATCTATGGTATACGTAGAATCCTAATAATTTTATCCCAGTTAGTAACTCAAAACACATTTCACCCATGATAGAAAGCATACTAAGCTCATATCATAACCTTTAAAGTCACCCAGAGATCACCATAACCATTTGGTGTGCAGGACTTGATAACAGCAACAACCTAATAGAACATACATAAATGTAAAAAATAAATCAAAGTGCACACACATTTAACTATAATTAATCTTGATATTATACCTGATTCACCCTGTCAATATTATGGCATTTCTTCTTAATAGAGCTCAACGGATAATATGTACCGGCTTCAGTGAGAAATTCCATTGCAGAGAGCCAAGGACTGTCTTGGAAAGCTTCATCCTTCACCGGATCTTCAATCGCTCTCCATATATACTCTTGTGTTGCGATGGGGGTTTTTTGCGAAGATAAGCTATGATGGTCGAGAATCTTCTGGCGCGTGGCGGACTCTACGGCACCGGCGGAAAAAGGAATAACACGCGATGAAGAGGAGGATTGAGAAGATTGAGGGGTGGAGGATTCCCGGAGGAATTGGGACGGCGGAAAAAAAACGCTGCTCTCTAGGATCCATTTTTTGTGATTAATAGAATTTGGATTTAGAATATTGAAGGTTGCGAGGAGGATACGAGAGAATGAATGAACGAGGGAGAGGAGGATAAATGAATCTGAAAAACCTTATCTAGGCATAATTAAAGATAAACTCGCTACACGGTGTAGCGAGTTTGACTGTGAAAGTTTTTGCATAAAAAGTTGTTGCAATTAATAAACTCTTCCCAAAAAGCAACTCTTTCTACAAAGAGTGCTATTTAGCAAAAAGCATTTCAAAAACTCCACAATGATAAAAAGCTATGAAGAGCTTTTTCATAATAATAAAGAGCTCTAAAAAAGCTTCTATTGTGGATGCTCTAAGTAAATTTGAATTTCGAATTGAATCTCTTTGTAGTTTTATAACGTGGTGAAGACAGTAAAAAATGACTTAAAAGGATAAGGTAGGGATCGTTTTCACAACTAAAGAAAATTCGAAAAACACTAAAGCTCCGGATCATATATGTAACGACCCTGAATTTTCACAACAATAATAATACTTAATTGATAATAAAATAACCTCCAACGGCTACTAAAATCATAATTCAAACACTAACCACAATTTGAATATAACTTAAGTGCGGATAACGGTAACAATTTCAACGGCTAGTATAATCCACTAACTCAACAAAATTTTTAAAGTCTTACAAACTCTCAAATAACTGCAATAACTAACTAAAGAGTCTAAAATAAAATAAACTAAAATGATCCTTGAACCCCTTAAGAAGTGCTCCCGAACCGTTTCACATTCTTTCTATATGAAATCTGGAAGAAAAGACGATGAAAGGGTGAGCAAACAATGCCCAGTAAGTTCATATACAACCCTCCTAAGCATTAAGGAGGAGTTGACCTGAAGGAATATCAAACGATACAATTTCAAGTAACAATCGAAGACATAACAGAACACAAATTCGAATAGTTATTTACCAAATCTCAAACCAAATCTCTTTCAAAATCTCAACGGTTTCACAAACTGAGTTGACAAATATTTTGGAGTTTCAAGTGATCACGAAATCGATTCAAATTGACTCGAATGGTTTACTTATTTAAAACCGTCCCATACCAATTTTAACTAACTAAACCATTCACAGATTATAAGGAAATTTCAAGAACTGATAAGCTGAACAAAGTTGACTCGAATGATCTAATTATCTACAACCATCCCATACCAGCCGTAGATAATCAAATCATTCACAGACATCATGATCACATAAGTGGTCCACTGACCTTATCAAACTAAAATCCCATAAAGGGAACAAAATGATTCCGCAAAGTCCTAAACAGTGTATCCGGAACATCTCACCACTAATTTGAAGCGGTGTACTAAGTTTGCCCGAAAGCCAAATATCAAATATATCCCACCGAAGCAGGTTGTCTAACTTAGCGATCATTGATGGAACAAAAATCATATCATATCAAAACTCATTTTATACAAAATATGAATTTTCACAATGACAATAAAATTTACGTACTTACGAAACCAAAAGAAGGATTTAGCAAATGAATAGCAAAAGATTAGCAAATAACGGTAACCGAGGGAATCAAAACAAATACTGACGCGAGGTCAGCTTTTACGTATCAAAGAAATGTACATCGACAAGAAATATGCGAAAGCCTAAATAATGAAACGGAGCGAAAATCAATTACTTAAAGATGTATAATCTCTTACCTCGATTTCTTGCACTATCCTTGCAACGAATCCTCGTACGAATCTTGGTTTGGACCTCGAACACACAACAACGGAGTTCTTCCTCCTTCTTCTTCCTCTAGCCGGCCTCCCTCTCTCTCTTCACGGTCTCTGCATCACTCTCTCTCTCTCTCTCTCTACTCGGCTCTCTTTCTCTGCCGTTTCTCTCTATGCAGCTCTCTCCCTCTCTCCCTAATTCTCTTTTGTCGTTTATATAGTGAAGAGCTTTCGTCCGTTATAAAATACCAAGAGACTTTCATTCGTTATAAAATACCAAGAGACTTTCATCCGTTATAAAATACCAAGATACTTTCATCCGTTATAAAATATCAAGAGACTCTCATCCATTATAAAATACCAAGAGACTTTTATCCGTTATAAAATACCAAGAGGCTCTAGGATTAATGAAATATAATTATACCTAGGTTTCCTAATCCTAAGCCCAACCAATTCAAGTCCAAGTCCAAGTCCAAGTCCAAGTCCATCAAGGAAAACCAATTTAGGTAACCTAAGCCCACTTACCTAATCCATCTAGGAAAAGAAATAGTCCAATATTTAATCAAATAACCTTAATAATCAATTTAGAAAATAATAATTACTAAATAAATAAATTAAAAATTAGGGTTATTACATTCTTACCCCCTTAAAAGAAGTTTAGTCCTCTAAACTTTCATAATCCGATGAAACAACTAATCTTATCATATCAATCTACACTAAACACTCCAAGAATGATACTGAGGTCAAATCTAAAGCTCAAATCAAACTTAAACTCCCAAAGATCTATAGCCAAAGCTCTGATGCCAACTGTAACGACCCCGAATTTCCACAACAATAATAATACTTAATTGATAATAAAATAACCTCCAACGGCTACTAAAACCATAATTCAAACAATAACCACAATTTGAATATAACTTAAATGCGGATAACGGTAACAATTTCAACGGCTAGTACAATCCACTAGCTCAACAAAATCTTTAAAGTCTTACAAACTCTCAAATAACTGCAATAACTAACTAAAGAGTCTAAAATGAAATAAACTAAAATGATCCTTGAACTCCTTATGAAGTGCTCCCGAACCGTTTCACATTTTTCCTATATGAAATCTGGAAGAAAAGACGATGAAAGGGTGAGCAAACAATGCCCAGTAAATTCATATACAACCCCTCCGGTTACTAAGGAGGAGTTGACCTAAAGGAATATCAAACGATACAATTTCAAGTAACAATCGAAGACATAACAGAACACAAATTCGAATAGTTATTTACCAAATCTCAAACCAAATGTCTTTCAAAATCTCAACGGTTTCACAAACTGAGTTGACAAATATTTTGGAGTTTCAAGTGATGACGAAATCGATTCAAATTGACTCGAATGGTTTACTTATTTAAAACCGTCCCATACCAGTTTTAACTAACTAAACCATTCACAGATTATAAGGAAATTCAAAGGACTGACAAGTTGAACAAAGTTGACTCGAATGATCTAATTATCTACAACCATCATATACCAGCCGTAGATAATCAAATCATTCACAAACATCATAATCACATAAGTGGTCCACTGACCTTATCAAACTAAAATCCCATAAAGGGAACAAAATGATTCCGTAGTTCTAAACAGCCAGATCCTAACACCCCACCACTAATTTGAAGCGGTGTACTAAGTTTGCCCGAAAGCCAAATATCAAATATACCCCACCGAAGCAGGTTGTCAAACTTAGCGATCATTGATGGAACAAAAATCATATCATATCAAAACTCATTTTATACAAAATATGAATTTTCACAATGACAATAAAATTTACGTACTTACGAAACCAAAAGAATGATTTAGCAAATGAATAGCAAAAGATTAGCAAATAACGGTAACCGAGGGAATCAAAAGAAATACTGATGCGAGGTCAGCTTTTACGTATCAAAGAAACGCACATCGCCAAGAAATATGCGAAAGCCTAAATAATGAAACAGAGCGAAAATCAATTACTTAAAGATGTATAATCTCTTTTCTCGATTTCTTGCACTATCCTTGCAACGAATCCTCGCACGAATCTTGGTTTGGACCTCGAACACACAACAATGGAGTTCTTCCTCCTTCTTCTTCTTCCTCTAGCCGGCCTCCCTCTCTCTCTTCTCGGTCTCTGCATCACTCTCTCTCTCTCTCTACTCGGCTCTCTTTCTCTGCCGTTTCTCTCTATGCAGCTCTCTCCCTCTCTCCCTAATTCTCTTTTACCGTTTATATAGTGAAGAGCTTTCGTCCTTTATAAAATACCAAGAGACTTTCACCCGTTATAAAATACCAAGAGACTTTCATCCGTTATAAAATATCAAGAGACTTTCATACGTTATAAAATACCAAGAGACTCTCATCCGTTATAAAATACCAAGAGGCTTTTATCCGTTATAAAATACCAAGAGGCTCTAGGATTAATGAAATATAATTATACCTAGGTTTTCTAATCCTAAGCCCAACCAATTCAAGTCCAAGTCCAAGTCCAAGTCCATCAAGGAAAACCAATTTAGGTAACCTAAGCCCACTTACCTAATCCATCTAGAAAAAGAAATAGTCCAATATTTAATCAAATAACCTAAATAATCAATTTAAAAAATAATAATTACTAAATAAATGAATTAAAAATTAGGGTTATTACATTCTTACCCCCTTAAATGAAGTTTAGTCCTCTAAACTTTCATAATCCGATAAACAACTAATCTTATCATATCAATCTACACTAAACACTCCAAGAATGATACTGAGGTCAAACCTAAAGCTCAAATCAAACTTAAACTCCCAAAGATCTATAGCCAAAGCTCTGATACCAACTGTAACGACTCCGAATTTCCACAGCAATAATAATACTTAATTGATAATAAAATAACCTCCAACGGATACTAAAACCATAATTCAAACACTAACCACAATTTGAATATAACTTAAATGCGGATAACGGTAACAATTTCAACGGCTAGTACAATCCACTAGCTCAACAAAATCTTTAAAGTCTTACAATCTCTCAAATAACTGCAATAACTAACTAAAGAGTCTAAAATGAAATAAACTAAAATGATCCTTGAACTCCTTATGAAGTGCTCCCGAACCGTTTCACATTCTTCCTATATGAAATCTGGAAGAAAAGACGATGAAAGGGTGAGCAAACAATGCCCAGTAAGTTCATATACAACCCCTCTTGTTACTAAGGAGGAGTTGACCTGAAGGAATATCAAATGATACAATTTCAAGTAATAATCGAAGACATAACAAAACACAAATTCGAATAGTTATTTACCAAATCTCAAGCCAAATGTCTTTCAAAATCTCAACGGTTTCACAAACTGAGTTGACAAATATTTTGGAGTTTCAAGTGATGCGAAATCGATTCAAATTGACTCGAATGGTTTACTTATTTAAAACCGTCTCATACCAGTTTTAACTAACTAAACCATTCACAGATTATAAGAAAATTCAAAGGACTGATAAGTTGAACAAAGTTGACTCGAATGATCTAATTATCTACAACCATCCCATACCAGCCGTAGATAATCAAATCATTCACAGACATCATGATCACATAAGTGGTCCGCTGACCTTATCAAACTAAAATCCCATAAAGGGAACAAAATGATTTCGCATAGTCCTAAACAGTGTATCCGGAACACCCCACCACTAATTTGAAGCGGTGTACTAAGTTTGCCCGAAAGCCAAATATCAAATACTCCCTCCGTCCAGTTACATAGTTCACACTTTCTATTTTGGGCGTCCAATTACATGCTTCACACTTTGTTTCTTTCCCAAAATGGAAAGGAATCTTTACTATTCCCTTCACTCATTCTCTCTCCTACATTATTTTAATACTCACAACACCATTATAATTTACTATTCCCTCCACTCATTCTCTCTCCTATTTTAATTTCACACTCACAACACTTTCAATATAATACTCATTCCTTAATTTACGTGAGTACAGTAACTGTGAAGTAACTACTTGGACGGAGGGAGTATACCCCACCGAAGTAGGTTGTTTAACTTAGCGATCATTGATGGAACAAAAATCATATCATATCAAAACTCATTTTATACAAAATATGAATTTTCACAATGACAATAAAATTTACGTACTTACGAAACCAAAAGAAGGATTTAGCAAATGAATAGCAAAAGATTAGCAAATAACGGTAACCGAGGGAATCAAAAGAAATACTGACGCGAGGTCAGCTTTTACGTATCAAAGAAACGTACATCTCCAAGAAATATGCGGAAGCCTATATAATGAAACGGAGCGAAAATCAATTACTTAAAGGTGTATAATCTCTTACCTCGATTTCTTGCACTATCCTTGCAACGAATCCTCGCACGAATCTTTGTTTGGACCTCGAACACACAACCATGGAGTTCTTCCTCCTTCTTCTTCCTCTAGCCGGCCTCCCTCTCTCTCTTCTCGGTCTCTGCATCACTCTCTCTCTCTCTACTCGGCTCTCTTTCTCTGCCGTTTCTCTCTATGCAGCTCTCTCCCTCTCTCCCTAATTCTCTTTTGCCATTTATATAGTGAAGAGCTTTCGTCCGTTATAAAATACCAAGAGACTTTCATCCGTTATAAAATACCAAGAGACTTTCATCCGTTATAAAATACCAAGAGACTCTCATCCGTTATAAAATACCAAGAGGCTTTTATCCGTTATAAAATACCAAGAGGCTCTAGGATTAATGAAATATAATTATACCTAGGTTTCCTAATCCTAAGCTCAACCAATTCAAGTCCAAGTCCATCAAGGAAAACCAATTTAGGTAACCTAAGCCCACTTACCTAATTCATCTAGGAAAAGAAATAGTCCAATATTTAATCAAATAACCTAAATAATCAATTTAGAAAATAATAATTACTAAATAAATGAATTAAAAATTAGGGTTATTACATTCTTACCCCCTTAAAAGAAGTTTAGTCCTCTAAACTTTCATAATTCGATGAAACAACTAATCTTATCATACCAATCTACACTAAACACTCCAAGAATGATACTGAGGTCAAACCTAAAGGTCAAATCAAACTTAAACTCCCAAAGATCTATAGCCAAAGCTCTGATACCAACTGTAATGACCCCGAATTTCCACAACAATAATAATACTTAATTGATAATAAAATAACCCCCAACGACTACTAAAACCAAAATTCAAACACTAACCACAATTTGAATATAACTTAAATGCGGATAACGGTAACAATTTCAACGGCTAGTACAATCCACTAGCTCAACAAAATCATAAAAGTCTTACAAACTCTCAAATAACTGCAATAACTAACTAAAGAGTCTAAAATGAAATAAACTAAAATGATCCTTGAACTCCTTATGAAGTGCTCCCGAACCGTTTCACATTCTTCCTATATGAAATCTGGAAGAAAAGACGATGAAAGGGTGAGCAAACAATGCCCAGTAAGTTCATATACAACCCCTCCGGTTACTAAGGAGGAGTTGACCTGAAGGAATATCAAACGATACAATTTCAAGTAACAATCGAAGACATAACAGAACACAAATTCGAATAGTTATTTACCAAATCTCTAACAAAATGTCTTTCAAAATCTCAACGGTTTCACAAACTGAGTTGACAAATATTTTGGAGTTTCAAGTGATCACGAAATCGATTCAAATTGACTCGAATGGTTTACTTATTTAAAACCGTCCCATACCAGTTTTAACTAACTAAACCATTCACAGATTATAAGGAAATTCAAAGAACTGATAATCTGAACAAAGTTGACTTGAATGATCTAATTATGTACAACCATCCCATACCAGCCGTAGATAATCAAATCATTCACAGACATCATAATCACATAAGTGGTCCGCTGACCTTATCAAACTAAAATCCCATAAAGGGAACAAAATGATTTCGCAGAGTCCTAAACAGTGTATCCGGAACACCCCACCACTAATTTGAAGCAGTGTACTAAGTTTGCCCGAAAGCCAAATATCAAATATACCCCACCGAAGTAGGTTGTCTAACTTAGCGATCATTGATGGAACAAAAATCATATCATATCAAAACTCATTTTATACAAAATATGAATTTTCACAATGACAATAAAATTTACGTACTTACGAAACCAAAAGAAGGATTTAGCAAATGAATAGCAAAAGATTAGCAAATAACGGTAACCGAGGGAATCAAAACAAATACTGACGCGAGGTCAGCTTTTACGTATCAAAGAAACGTACATCGCCAATAAATATGCGGAAGCCTAAATAATGAAACGGAGCGAAAATCAATTACTTAAAGATGTATAATCTCTTACCTCAATTTCTTGCACTATCCTTGCAACGAATCCTCGCACGAATCTTGGTTTGGACCTCGAACACACAACAATGGAGTTCTTCCTCCTTCTTCTTCCTCTAGCCGACCTCCCTCTCTCTCTTCACGGTCTCTGCATCACTCTCTCTCTCTCTACTCGGCTCTCTTTCTCTGCCGTTTCTCTCTATGCAGCTCTCTCCCTCTCTCCCTAATTCTCTTTTGCCATTTATATAGTGAAGAGCTTTCGTCCGTTATAAAATACCAAGAGACTTTCATCTGTTATAAAATACCAAGAGACTTTCATCCGTTATAAAATACCAAGAGACTCTCATCCGTTATAAAATACCAAGAGACTTTTATCCGTTATAAAATACCAAGATGCTCTAGGATTAATGAAATATAATTATACCTAGGTTTTCTAATCCTAAGCCCAACCAATTCAAGTCCAAGTCCATCAAGAAAAACCAATTTAGGTAACCTAAGCCCACTTACCTAATCCATCTAGGAAAAGAAATAGTCCAATATTTAATCAAATAACCTAAATAATCAATTTAGAAAATAATAATTATTAAATAAATGAATTAAAAATTAGGGTTATTACATTCTTAACTCTGGAAGAGAAGATCCATTTTGAATTATCATGTGTCTTGAAGATGACATCCCTGCAGATGTCATTGATTATGATGTTGGGTTTTTTGTGTGCCTGCATATTTATGTGATTTTTGTAGTGTATCAACTTGAATATGAGATTTCTTGAAAAATGGAAATTGAGCTTGTTGATTATGAAACTTGGGTTAGTCAAATTAATTTGTGGTGATTTCTATTGTTGGTGGTAACTAATGTAGGGGTGTTAATGGTAATTATAGTAATAACTGTAATGGTGGTTGGGATGGTGGGGAAGAGGGTGAGAATGACAGATGAATTTAGTTTTTTAAATTTACACTTTCAATGCCTTAGCTATGGTGATTATGGATCTCATTAATTTGTTTAACTTGTGGGATATATTTGAATTCTTTCGTATAACTTTGTTAGTTTCGTTAAATTTTTTGACGAAATGACAAGTTTGCCTCTTAAAATATCATGTAACTAAATTGGAAAGAGTAAAAATTGATAGAGTGTCAATATACAACCTATAGTTTACATGATCCAATCACCGTTTGCCACATCATCTACAAGACACAAACTCATGCCATTCTCCCGAGGTTGCACACACCAATGAGTCTTGTGCCAGTCTTCAAGCCTAAATAAACCTATTCTATAAAATGGACCTATACTAAAAAATTGAAGTCTAAGATTCATTACATATGGGCCTAAAGTCCTTAAAATAGAGATAATGTTATGGTATCAATCAAATCTAAGCTAAAGCTAGGAGGGTTAAAGTATGCATACCCAACAAAATATCACGTAACCAAATTGGAAAGAGTAAAAATTGGTATAGTGTCAATATAAAACCTATAGTTTACATGATCCATTCACCGTTTGCCACATCATCTACAAGACACAAACTCATGCCATTCGTTGCACACACCATAATTGAAGCATCATGAAACCTCCAAATGTCCATAACTCCAATATTTTGGCAAGAGTATCAATCTCAATCCAATTGCTTCTTATGTTTTCAATAATTCAGTCAAATGGGTAGGTTGAGAAGGGATTAAAATGAAGAAAGTGGTGTTGTAATTTCGATTTCAACCACTGGTTTGATCGAAACTTGCCACACCCACGTTACACTCCACTAAATAAATCAAGAAAATCCATCCAGTTTCAAGTTTCAACGGGAGCCTTATTAACCATGTCTTCAAGTCATCAGCTCACCATTTTCTTCCTTCTTATTTAATCTTCTTAAGTCGTTACAATGGTTTCTATGCATTTGCGCCATTGGCCGCCACCAAACCTTAAATCTGTTTGATTGAAGACACAGATTCATCCCCCACCCCATTCTAATCCATCCACCGTTGATTCAATAAATCAAGTTTTAGAGTTCTTTTCAAAACAAAAGCAATGACGAGAGGGAGTCTGGAATTTTGGGATTTCACAGGGGCTTGATACATTGAATGCAAGCTTAGGGGAATGTGATGGGGTTATGCTCCTTTAGATGACATGGCCAATTGTTATTGAATCTGTAAATAGTTGATTTACAGTGACTCCTAATATAACTTTTTCTCGATTGCAAATGGCCCTATTTTTTTTTTTTATAGAATTAGCAAGAAAATTATACTCTCTCCATCCTTTAAGCAAATATCCAAAATTCATTTTAAGTAAAACTCTGAAAATGTGTATTTTTTTATTCATTTTAATGGCAAATATCATAAATAATCTGGTTTAAACTTTCTAAACATTTAAATTTATGATAATAAAACGAATAACAATTTTTTTTTGATAAAAAAACGTTTAGAGACATTTTTTTTTTACAAAAAAGATGTTCATTTTAAGACATTTTTTTTTCATTTAATTTGATCATTCATTTAGAAAAATTCTCATATTGAGCTTCAAATTTAGGATTGTTGCAAATAAGACTACCTACAACAGTTTCATCTCACTCCCCCATTTCATCTAACACTTTTTACACTTTTTCTCATTCACCTAATATTTCATCTACCCATTTCATTTATCCCCCCTACAATGGCTAACTTAAATTAAATTTCAACTCCCTCCAACTCATCATTCTATACCCCACTACTTTTATTTTATTTTATTTATATTCTCTATTTTTATGATTAGTAAAATAATAATAATTATTATTATTATTTATAATTAAAAGAATATTTCACACTTAATTAAAAAAATATTGCATCAATTTATAGGTAAAAAAATAATAATTTTTTTTAAATAAATGCTAAAATGAAGAAGGATAATTGAGAAATGAGTGTTTTTTTTTGTCCAAATCAAATGAAACTTATATCAATTTATAGGGAAAAAAATGATGAATTTTGGTGAAAAAAAAATAAATTAATTTACTAGGCGATAATTCAGCTCAAAAATTTGGGAAAAATATTAAATTCGAAAATTCAACCCACCAATCAGATATTGACACCTGACGGTTAAAGAAAAAAAAAAGGAAAACCATTGCGCCTCACGCGCCTTGTCTGGGCGTGAGGCGCACGCGCCTCATGCGGTCCAATGCCTTGCCGACATGTGTCACTTAGGCAACTTTTTTTTTTTTTTTTTTTTAACCGGGTTGAAATATTTCATCCCACTCAATTCATTTCACACATTTCACCTAGCAATTGGAGCAATTCAGTTGAATGAAATCCTTTTCAACCCACTTTTCATTCTTCTATTGCACATAGTCTAAGGGTGTAAAATATATTTTTTCTTTAATTATTCTGGGGTAATGCCCAGTGGCCAATTCAGGAATTTTGAAATAGGAGGTCACCGGTTCGATTCCCCCAAGGGGAATCATTGTGGTTTAATTTCTACCTTGGGTTTAGGGTCCTTAGGAACCACCTGGGGCACATCCGTGCAGTTAAGAAAACAGCACTGCTGGGCTTGCAACCTCAGTGTGGGGAGTTCAAATATTTGCAGGAGCGCTGGAGCAACCATTTGGTGTTGTGAGAGTGATGTAATTGTCTCGGCAGGAGCAGCTGAAGCAGCCATTTGGTGTTGTAAGAGTGTGAATGCCTTGTAGGAGGTCTCCCTTGGGGCCAGGAGCATAAGGGGTGCTGCCACCCTGGCTGCATAGAGCATATCCCGCGATTTACCTCCGCCAAGATACCGAGGGGCCTGCACTGGATGGTCCAGAGCGATCCGCGGTTCGGAAAACCGGATAATCAAAAATACACACACACACACACACACACACACACACACACACACACACATATATATATATATATATATATATATATATATATATATATATATATACTCCCTCCAACCCACCTTAGTGTAGACTTCTTGCCTTTTTCGTCCGTCCCACCTTAGTGTAGACTGTCAAAATTAGAAAATTTTTTATTATTTTTTATTTGCCCTACCCAACCCACTCATTTTCTCTCTTCATTTTTTACCATACAATTTATTCAATCAACTTACTATTCACTCCACTCATTCTCTCTCTTCATTTCCTATCACACATTTTCATTATCTTAATAATATTTCTTAGTTATTGTGCCCAAACATTTGGTCTACATTACACTACACTAAGATGGGTTGGAGGGAGTATATTTTATTTAATTATTCTAGGGTTATGCCCAGTGGCCATGGCCAATTCAGGAATTTTGAAATAGGAGGACAAATTGTTTTTGAGATTACTATTATATTCAGATATCCAAATTTAAGTATACAAGGGGTCAAAATATTAATCAAGCACAATTTTTCCTCGAAATTAAGTAAACATTTTTCTCAAAATCAAAATTAAGAGGATCAAAATATATAAATTTATCATTTTTTAGTAGTAAAAAATCATTTTTTTAAAAAAAATTTAAAAGGGTTAAAATTAATACCTTCTACATTTTCTTGAGTGCAGCCGACGAAACCCGCTGAACCTTCTCGAAATCAACTATAGTATCTCCCCATAATCCCCATTCCATCATGACATCTTTAGATATATTCTCCTTGGCAATATACTTCCTCCGTCCCGAAACAATCTTCACACTTTTCTTTTTGGGCGTTCCAAAACTTACTTCACACATTTAAAACTTACCTAAAATGGAAAGGAATCTTTACTATTCCCTCCACTCATTCTCTCTCCTATATTATTTTAGAGTCGGTCTGGGGAGAAACGCGTTTCTCCGTGTTTCTGGAGAAACGGGGCTTGTTTTGTCGCGCGACATAATAAGCCAGTTTCTGGATATACTTTCATCAGCTTCGGATATCCAGGAAGCTTTGGAAAGGATATCCGAAGCTTTGGAAAGGATATCAGGAAATCAAATATTTTTCTGGATATCCTTTCCAAAGCTTTCGGATATCCGAGCATTGAATATGGATATCCGGAAGCTTTGGAAAGGATAAGCTGAGAAAAAATATTTGGTTCTGATATCCTTTCCAAAGCTTCCTGATATCCGAGGTTGGCTACGGATATCCGAAGGCTTTGGAAAGGATATCCAGTTGTGGTGGCTAAGTATGTCGCGCGACAAAACAAGCCCCGTTTCTCCAGAAGCGACGGAGAAACGCGTTTCTCCCCAGATTTAGTGATTATTTTAATACTCACAACACCATTATAATTTACTATTCCCTCCACTCATTCTCTCTCCTATTTTATTTTCACACTCACAACACTTTCAATATAATACTCCCTCCTTAAAACCAGCCAAGAAACAAATGTTTGTGACATTGTTCTATTTGGAGGGAGTATTACCACCAGTAATCATTCATTCTGTTGAACGATCTCACAATTTTCATTCA
Organism: Adenophora triphylla var. japonica; assembly: GCA_022495995.1. Taxonomy (NCBI): domain Eukaryota; kingdom Viridiplantae; phylum Streptophyta; class Magnoliopsida; order Asterales; family Campanulaceae; genus Adenophora; species Adenophora triphylla. The sequence goes on from JAFEMH010001769.1 coordinate 330,313, forward strand.
GACATTTCGTCAAACAGTTTGCAGATGGCGGACGACGGTGCGGTTACTCTTTACGCCGGCAATGCTATAACAGACCCAACCAAGAAAAACCCGTTCTCGATCAAGGTCGGACTAGCCCAAGCTCTCCGAGGAGGAGTCATTCTTGAAGTCACAAACGTGGAGCAAGCAAAGATCGCAGAATCCGCTGGAGCTTGTTGCGTAATTGTATCAGAACCGTCCCAACACGCCGGCATATCTCGCATGCCCGATCCAGCTCTTGTCAAAGAAATCAAACGAACCGTCTCAATTCCTGTAATGGCAAAAGCCCGGGTTGGGCATTTCGTCGAAGCTCAAATACTTGAATCCGTTGAAGTCGATTATATTGACGAGAGCGAGCTTCTTGCCATTGCCGACGAAGATCATTTCATCAATAAGCACAATTTCGACGTCCCTTTCGTTTGTGGGTGCAAAGATTTGGGAGAGGGGTTGAGAAGGGTGAGGGAAGGCGCCGCCATGATCAGGATTCAAGGGGATTTATCCGAATCGGGAAACATCGCTGATACGGTACGCAACGTGAGGAGAGTGATGGGAAAAATTCGAGCTCTGACTAACATGGATGAGGATGAAATTTTTGCTGAGGCAAAGAAATTAGCTGCGCCTTATGATATTTTGGCACAAACCAAGCAGATGGGTAGGCTTCCGGTTGTGCATTTTGCTGCCGGTGGGATTGTGACACCCGCAGATGCTGCACTTATGATGCAATTAGGTTGTGATGGTGTGTTTGTGGGATTTGAGATTTATAATTGTTTGGATCCTTATAGGCGTGTTCGAGCAATCGTGCAGGCTGTTAGAAACTATAATGATGCTCATATACTTGCCAAGACTAGCTCCGGATTGAATGATGCCATGGCTGGCCTGAGTCTATAGGAAAGGTACCTATTGATCAAGAAACTTGTCATTTCTATTTGTTTTTGGCATAAGAGTATAGGAAAGTATGATGTCGAGTTCTTGATTCCCTTAGTTGTCAAATGATCATCATCTATTACAAGTGTCTTGTTAAAATTGAGTCGTGATATGACATGTAACAGAGCAAATTTCCGATAGTAGTATGCATGATTTCAATTCGCAAAGAAGCTTGTTTATGTTTAATAATGTGTTTGATCTCATCAATATCAATAATGGTTACAACCATTATTCTTTCATCTTGTTGATTTTACATAATGAATCAGTTTTCTATGTTGTCACCAGACTGCTGTCCTCCATAAAAATGTGTACTCTCTTGTGCCTAAAAATGGCCGTCGGGACCTTTTATTTGGATGTCAAGATCATCTTGGTTGCTGGCCTAGTTTCCTCCATATTGTCTCTCTTTGGAGGTTTCCATGATTACTATCGTCTGTCATTGTTGGTGAATAGGCAGGCACCTTAGAGCTGTTTCATAAGCTGTAAAGACAGCCCCATTTACGACAAAAGCCCTAGCAACAGCAGTTCCTAATCCTCGGAATAGCACATTATATCCCTCCTTCTGAACACTTTTACGTAAACAATCGACAATGCCATTGTATTTAATTGGAGAAGATGCTGATTGAGCTTGAAGTCTAGTCTTAACCACATCAAGAGGGTAGCAACAAACCCAGCTTGCAACTCCTGCAAGTCCCCCTGCAATAAGCATTGTTCTAAAACTTTCTTGCCCACTTCTCCTACAGCCCGGATGAAGTTTCTCTCTCATATATTCGTATGTCCAGAAGTAGAAGCCATGTGAAGGTGCATCTCTGAGCATGGTGATTGTTAAACCCCTGTAAAGTCCTTTCATTCCTTCTGTTCGGAATATATTTTTGGCAACATCTACTGGACCTCTGTTTGGTTGGTCTGGTCCACTGTGGAGCTGTCTCTGTAACTGTAGTCTGATTTTAACTAGATCAATAGGTGAAAGCATTAAGCTTTGTATAGTGCCTGTTCCTACACCACCTAGAGCAACACCTTTGTAGGAAGGAGGTTCTGTAGAGGATACAGATGAATCAAATGCTCGTGAGAGAACAGCATATATCTGGAAAACCATGGCATTCTGCAGAAGAGAAAATATACATTTATTGTAATGCCAAGTAAGTTAACAGTATATATTTTTTTCTTGATCAGGTAACACTAGTGGATAATATGGATGGCTTCATTAATTTCTTCAACAAACTTTTGGTTAGGAAGTCTGTGTAAATTAGGCTTCAGTTTTTCCCTTTTTCTGTGTCCATCTTAGTTAGGCCAAGGCACTCTTTAACACATTTTGTTTTTTTTATTAAAATGAAAACACAAGTGGAAAGGATCTTGGTCTGTTTGAAGTTAAAGTGGTCTCTCTCTTCTGCGAGAACACCTTCTTGGAGATGTTATGGTAGGTGTGAAATAAACATGAAGCTACCAATATTATATTGAGAGAGGCCAGGGACAGAAGCAGATTCTTTGATGGGGGTCTTTGAGTCTTATAGTAAGAGTAGTGGTTATAGACCCTATTGACCATCGCCATGGGGTAGTGAAGGAAGGACCCCAATTGGTAGAACCAGAGATATTTTGGAAGGGAAAATAGAAAAGGGGAGGGGGGGGGGGAAGTAAAGGGTATAATAACCTGGAAGGTGACAGAGGCAAGAGGTGCAGCCATGCCTCTGTAGAGAGCAAGTGGTCCCTCTGAAGCTGCTACATTGCGGAGGATCCCAAAGGCTGAACCACACCCTGAATGCTGTTGCCGCACTCTCACTGTATCCAATGGATAGCCGGCCATAATCCCAGCCGATCCCCCAAATCCTCCGGCAACAAATTCCTTACCCCAACTGCTTGCTATAAAATCCGGCCAGAAATCCATTTTATTTCACCAACTCTTGTTCCTCTGTTGCTGCCTCCTTCTCCTGGGAGTGGATTATAAAAGGAGCTAATTTTAGCTTTTACAACATGGTCAATTATCTTTAGATACTGGGTACATCCATTCAAACGTATAAAAGAGACCCACCTAACTCAACCATAATAATCTCTCTCTCTCTCGCTCTCTTACTCTGTATAATTGAGGGAAATAAAGATACTGGTTAAGGGTCCTGTAGGTAAAAGTTGGTTCGTTAATTGGTTGTATTATCCTTTATCAGAGAAAATGGTGGAGAAATGCAAATTCTTAAACGAAAGATTGCACGATATCTTTAATTATTTTTCGAAACAAAAGACACCTAATTGCTATTTTGCTGGATTAGGGAGTGGCCGGTAAGAAGAAGAAACTGCCAACCTCCTATTTCCCTAACGGCCAAACCAATGGGTCAATCACGCTCGCCACGTGATTCATTAGTTTAGTTTAGACACGTATCTTTAATTATTATTTTTTAAGTATTTCAAGCACATTTTTTCTTGTGTATTTATTTACTTTTTTTTTTTTCTAAAAAATTACTTTTTGTATGGAATACTAATCTTGAGTAATCATACTTCATTCTAGCATATCACCTGTTCCAAATATTAGTGCTCAATGCTAGTTAGGTGGAAGCTTGTATATCACAATCAAAATTCACATCTTTTTTTATGTGGGATAGAAATATTACAATCTCTCCACTCAAATCAATATCTGAATATTATATCTCACGCGGGCTCACAAGTTTTACTTATAAAAGCACAACCCACTATCTTATTGATCACAAATAATTTAGATCCACTTGCTTTTTGCTTTTTACAAGCTTACTCAAAAATTTATGGATGTTATTGATGTTAAATGATATTGGAGTGATCATGAACTTATGATTCTAAACTAAGAAACAAACACTTAAACCGGACGGTCGGTCACTGCTCCTCACAACACTGTTTTGTTCGTGTTCGTGTCGTTGCACGTTATTGGTTATAGATGTGGCTATTTTAAAAATAGTTAATGTATATTTTTAGCAATTTTAATCATCGTACTTTCAATTTTTTTTTTTAGAAAAGGAGAGTATTTAAAAATATAAATAATTAAAACCGCTTAAAACGAATACGGTACTATACAACATTTCTGTGATTAATAGGAAGGAAGGTTTCTCATAGGTCTCAAATGATAATTTAACCAGATTAAGCTCCAGTGGATCATTCTACGAGATGGGCCTAAGATCAAGCCCAGGCCCATAATAAGTTAGAAATAGAATTTCCATCTGAAATCAGTAAATCTTTTGAGAGAAAATGACTTGCAGAACTTGGGGGAGGGAAAACTAGCGGCCGTAGATGGCTTTAACAACCGCCTCTTTGTATTCACCGTCAACGTCTCCGGCCATGCTAGTCGCCGCCCCTTCTTCGTTGGCGTCCGCATCTTCTTTCACCGGACGTATTCTCCGTCCTCTGCCGATATCTTATTCTAATCTCTTGCCTTCTATCACTTCCCGACCAACTTTCGTCGCCCGGAGCCGTCGTAGCTCACATGTTGTACGGATGGCGCCAGATGAAGAGAGATTGACTCGACGATCCCCACTTGATTTCCCCGTTGTAAGCCTCTTTCTGTTTCCACTCTGTGTTTGTACTTTCTAGAAATTAATGGATAATGTTTCAATTCGGTTTATTTTCATTTCCAATCTGAGCATGATTCTCGTTTAAATTAATTGGTAGGAATGAAAAGGAAAACAGTTAGGTTCTAATTATCAGGATAACTGTTCAAATCCAACACCTACGGCTACTTATCTCACTGAACTCTTACTTTGTGCTCTTACTAGTTTTGTCCTGGGAACTGGGAAGATGAACCTCTGTGGCTCTGTTAATCGGTTTGGTTTGTGTTACATGAACCGTTAATTACTTGAAAGGTGAAATGAGACTTTCTTTATTTGAAGGAGTAATGGCCTAATGACATAATGGCACACTGTTAATATTCGAGAAACTAGATATTAACAGTTGTATTTGTAATTCTGTATATGTACTCATAATTCGAGTAACTATGCTTCACTCGAGGTATCCAATTTACACAATAGCTGTTATGTTGCATGTTACTGGACTGGTCAATCGCTCCATAATATTTCTTCCGTACTTGACTATTAAGATTATTGATTATACATATGGCTTGTTAACTAGATGCTTAAAATCTGACTTAAGCAAAGATGAGGGGAAGGGGCAACGGGGCAAAGATACTACTATACTACAATAAGCTGGCCTTTATAACTTAGGTGGTAAAAGTAAGTTGCTCCAGCCATTTCTGCTGTGTTACAACTGGTGCAATATGAGTGTATGTGATTTAATAATAGGGGTGATATGAACATGAATAGCTTCTTAGACAATCCAAGTGAAAGAAAAAGACTTCATTACGAACCCTCCTCGCCCAACCTTAGACAATCCAAGTACTCGTTTGGTATGCTGCGACAATGACCATTCTCTTAGATGATGTTTTATGCAAATTTCATTCCATAAGAGTGAAAATATCACGGAAAGAATTTATAATTTATTCGTACCACACAATCACGAAGGTCCTTTTCAAATATGCTTGCATTTCAAGTCAAGAGATGGATAATATGAACATTCCATTGCACAGATTGGGGTCGTTTGTCCTGACTGAGGGTCATCTACTTTAGTGTCTTAGCGGGAGCTTCAAATAGTAAAAAAATTGTTGGACAATTACAGATTTTTGGAACCTGACTGAGGGTCATCTACTTGAGCATCTTATCAAGAGCTTCAAATAGGTAATGGAAATTGTTGGATAATGATAGATTTTGGGACAATGGCGGTACCAGGACATTCATAATAATTGAAATACAAGTTTATATCAGACATAAAACTCAAATTTATACTAAGAAATTTGAGTTATAAAAGCATCATTCTAAGCATTAGCACCTACCAAGTTATGTAAATCACCTAAAACACGATATTCTTATTTACCTTAAAGGCCAAAATCAAACTGGTGGTTAAATATGAAATCAGTTTAGCTAACATACCCACTTAAACCAAATTGCCCTTAGAACCGACATATTAGCCCCTAACGATGTCCATTTTTGCTATACATGGCTATATATAAAAATTAAGCATTAAAAAGAAAGTTATCTGGCATTGTCTAATTTACCATTACTAATGGTTTTTTTATGATTATGACAAGGCACAGATGCATGTTCTTGACTAAATAATCCTCTTAGATGGTCAAAGATAGTCCATTCATACCCAAACCGAAATTCATAAGAAGTCACATGAACTGGCTTTTTGTAAACTCCAGCCATGGCTTTAAACAGTTCCTATCTTATGCAAGTAAATGAGAATTTAGATGATTTGTGGCAACAATATAATTTCAATTGCAAGTAAACAACAATTTGGTGCTCAGCATCAAAGTATTTACCAGCAACTGACTATGAATTTGTACTTGGCTATTGACATCCAATTACGTAATTAACCTGTTTAGATCATATAAATTTAAATGCTCCATCTTTTTTATTGTCGGGCCACCTCCCTCCCTCCTTTCCTGTCTATTGCTTGCTGCTTGTGTTTATACCTTTAAGTTTGAGGTAAGCAGCAACCTATCTGACGTCTATACTTTCTTGAGTTTGCGGTAGTTGTTCATGAAAATCAATGATCATGCCAGTAAATCTTAAGTCAAAGCTTATTAACTAAATGCTCTACATGACCAACACTAGAACAGAAAGAACTGCTCCGAATGGCTAACAAAAGTTCTAATTCTGTTTTGGGTTGCCTGTCTATTAGTCTGCCATTGCAATTTGGCTCACGTTTTGTGTGTTTACTTCCACTGCAGGAGTGGGAGAGATCCAGAGGGGCAAGGAGGCCAGAGATCCTCCCTAAGTTCAGTCCAATGAAGACTCCACTACCCCCACCATTGCCTATGGACCCACCCTTCCCAGACGAAGTAGAAGAGGAGGAATTTGAAGAGGAAGAGCAGGAAGATCCTGAAGATGAAGAGGGAGAAGGAGAAGAAGGAGAAGAAAATCCTGACGGACAATAGGACTGGTGATTTAGGCAAGCTCATTCCAGATTTGTCCATTCTTGATCTGCAGTTGCTTCAGATGTGGAAACATGTTATTCAAGTTGGCATTTGGCAGTGGTAGATTTTCATAGAGCTGGTTGATCAGGATTTTCTATGTATACTTTATCTGATGAGTTGGTTCTAGTTGTAGTCAAGTAGTTGTCTATGAGTTTCAAGTATATATTGTAAAAGTTGTTCCTATTCTATTCTATTCTACAGCATTGTCAATCGCCAAGGTATCAAATACTGGATCCCTTTGTTTTGTGTCAACGTATCTTCTGACAAGTTGATTGATTTTGCAAATTATTATAAGGATTGGTTATTATCATGTGTTCAGAGTTTGCGTTATAAGAGATTATAACATGCAAGTACACCTTCAAGCACTTGATCAAATATTGGCTTTATCAGGCTTCTTTGTCTGAAGATGATTCAAGTCTTAATTTCTGCAACTGACTTATACCATCTCCATCCCAAAATGCATGTTCAAAGAGAAAAAAAAAAAACAATCAACACTAAATTTGAAATTTTTCTGGACACTGATTTTGCAACGGAGGTAGTAGTAATTAGCTTTCTAACATCAAGGTAAGATTTCACAATTGGAGTATCAGATTAGAAGGAAAAGCACAAAAATGGATATTCATTTTGAAAGGGACGGAGTGGGTATCAGATGACTAAGCATCCAAATTTCATAAACACGTCAGCACGGGACTACCATGTCCAATTCTAATAGAAATTATCAAGAGTAATTTTATTTGTTCTACATAGGAACATTGGTCATATTTAGCATTACATAATCACAATCCAGTAGAAAAACCATCACTGCCACAATGTCAGACGGACAGTTCTCACTTCTTCCCACTTTTCTTGAGACCGGTACCTCCCAAGGCTCCCTTCTGAGCTTTAGCTCTAAGCTCCTTAAGTGCCTGCACATCATGTAAACCATAGTTAAATAAGCTAAAAATCTGGAACAAAAACACCAAGAGCAAAACTAAAATCTCACCTTTTCCTCCTCTTTCTTCTTCTGAAGGTTGGCCAAATCAGTCTGCACAGAGAATGCAAATCATATCAACAAGATGAAGTCAATTTCTATATAAAGATTCATACAATTTCTACACTGAGATGGAGACAATTTCCGCACTAAGATGAAGACAACTTCAGCACTCGTCTATAAGCATTAGGAAGCTACACAAGGCAATTCACCATTCAACATAGCAGAAACAAAACCACAGTGACAGGATATTAAGCCTTCTCTAATCCTTCAAGCTTCGGCCGATTCAGAGATATTGATGAATCGAAATCATATTTCTCAATAATCAGGAGTTGTCTAAAGCAAATCAAGCATAAGAGAAGCCAAAGCTGATGGGTCATATCTAATATACCATTCACAACTCCCCTCCTCGCCCCCATCCCGGAAAAAAAAGGTCAACAAAACTAGACAAAAAAGAAAGGAGTAAGTACAAAAAACTGTAAAACTGTAAAACTGAAAAACTGAAAAACCATGGGTTGAGATAAGTTTAGCACTTCAGCAATTCCTTCTGGCTTTAACACACTACACTTTAATTTTGTTGCAAATCTCGTCGATATATTATTAATCATCTAATTTTCATCTATTAAGTGCTCATGGGGCACTTTATGGATTTTCAGGGTGAAATAGGGAAAGTGTGTCAGTATAACTGGAAGACAAAAATAAAATAAATATTAATGTGCTACTTATGTCGATCCAAAAGGTCCTTTGTGTCTAGTTTCATGAATCAGAACAAAGAACCACGAAAGACAGGTAAGCAACGAAGGTATATCACTGACCATAAAGGTACATAAATAAAATATATATTCATGGTAGCAAAATACCACCATCATGTTCACAAGGTAGTATTGGTACAGAGCAAAAAAATTATAATTACTCTCCACACATATAAAAAAGGTTCTAGCTAAATGAGGATTGAAAAGGGGTCCTAGGAAAATATAAACAGAGAGGGCACATCCATTAGTAGATAAACGAACACAGGAAGAATACAACACAATTCGCGCGCGCACACACACACATATTAAGACATACACTCGATAATTAATGTCCGTCATGAGAGCACAATTAAATTGAAATTGAGTTCTACATGAAACGAAGTCCTAGTTTGATTCCAAGACCAATAACAATTTTCTTTTCCTATAATCAACAACCAAATAGAGAAATAACATGGGAATTTAAAATTAACCTAAATTATCATCGTCCCAATATGTAATCAAGGAAGATAGCCAGACAAGTAATATCGAAAAATAAACCATGAAAGAACAATACACAATCATTGAAGAGATAAATAGTGAAAAGATAGGTCGAATTTTACCTCGTCGTAATCTTTCTTCTCAGCCTTTGGTGCCTTCAAAGGTTTTGCTTTTCCACCTGCCCAAAATCATAAAAATAAATAAATCATGTAACAGATTTGATTGAAAAGCTATAGAATTTGATGGAAAAAGGAAGGGAGAAAATTAAGGAAGTGGAAGTACCTTGCTTGGATGACATGGTTGAGATCTAGGGTTAGGGTTTGTATCTGATCGGAGAAGCGCGAACGAACAAATTAACAACGAAGAAGCCCTAACCCGGAGACGCGAATCCTTATGGCCGTGTGGAGATAGGGGTATTTATAGAAATAGAGCACCGTTAAATTAAAATGCTTTTTGAACCAAGGGTATATCTGGAAACCAAAGAAAACTATGGAAGGACATGCTGCCGTCATTTTATTCTTTCCATTATTTGGTTGGGCACTCGGTTCTAAAAATAAAAATCGTTTGTATATACTCCCCCGTCCCATAGATTTATGGACTTTTGGATTTTGCACGGGGATTAAGGAGGAAATATTATATTGAAAGTGTTGTGAGTGTGAAAATAAAATAGGAGAGAGAATGAGTGGAGAGAATAGTAAATTATAATGGTGATGTGAGTATTAAAATAATGTAGGAGAGAGAATGAGTAGAGGGAATAGTAAAAATTCCTTTCCATTTTGGGAAAGTTAGATATTATTGTGGGACGCCCAAAATAGAAAGTTTACATATTATTGTGGGACGGAGCGAGTACTCTCTCCTTCCCAGTCCCATCCCACCAGTGAAAATCAAAATGTTGGACACATCAATTAAGAAAAAGTAAGAAAGAGAAAAAGTGGAGAGAGAATGTTGTGAGTGTAAAAATAATATAGGAGAGAGAATGAGTGAAAGGAATAGTTAGAAGAGAGAATGTTGTGAGTGTAAAAGTAAAATAGGAGAGAGAATGAGTGGGATAAATAGCGAAGATTCCCTTCTATTTTTGACAGTTCACACTCGACTGAAACGGACCAAAAGAAAAATAAGTGTACACTCGATTGGAACGAAGGGAGTATAGCCTAGGCTTGTTAGGCGTAGGGCTGGTAGGTATACCGACTTTATTTATTTCGATTATATCATTTACCAATTAAATTTAATTTGATAAATAAAAATATGTATCATTATCAATTGACTAAGTCGAGATACCAACTTAGTTGATACGGTTGATAATCGGTTGGTACGGTTGATGCTAGAATGCTTGAATTGGAAGTCAAATAAAGTGAATTACTACTCACCAACGATGAATACGGTGACGCTAGTTAATAAAAATTGAGAAAAATAAAAAGCAAAGATATTTTATAAAGAGGGAATGTGGAGACAATAAAGAAACCCAAAACCCTATCCATAATCAGTAAAAAAACAAGAACAAGATTCAATTGAATACAACTTTAGTTAGATTAGAAAGGAAAATTGAGAAAGAGAGAAGTACGTACCGTGTTTCAGGTGAAATTCGAGACTGGTGGGATGGAGTCAAATCGCCGGGAGGGAGAGAGAGACTTGTAAAAAATGAGAATAGAGAATTGATGAGCCCGGACCAGCTAGACCGGGCCCAAGCTCGGTCTCGTCCAAAGGCCTAATATGACATGGCGTTCCTAGACCGCAGACAGATAGACCCTCGAGGTCAAGACCGCGTTCCTCTCATCCCGTCCCAATCAAGATCGGAGGGATCCGGATCGTCAGCCTGGTAACCACGGGAGTTGTGACCGTCCCATCCTTGCCCGCGTCAAATATCTTTGATCGCGCCCAAGATGTTGACTACGGTCTCATGTCAGACTCCTGGTTATCTCACCAGACTCCCGGTCGATATCAAAGCTTATTGAGCAAGTTTACTTACTAGCTCTGACAGTACAGTAACCGGCTCACTCCCATCACATTTAATGCGGCTCAGTCAGGCGCCTACTATTGCATTTAATGCGCCGCGCCAAATACACGGCTCCCGTCCCTTTCAGCGCCTACTATTGCATTTAATGCGCCTCTAACAGTGAATCTTCCTTCCCTGACAGAGAAGATTGGTGATTTGGCTTACCGGTTGGCATTACCTCCGTCTCTTTCCTTACTCCATGATGTTTTCCATGTTTCTATGTTGAGGAAGTATTGCCATGACCCTTCCCACATCTTGAGTTCTCCCCCCGATGATGTCCAAGCGGACATGTCTTATGTTGAGGAACCCTTGAGAGTCCTAGAGTTCCAAGTTAAGGAGTTGAGGTCTAAGAGTATTCCGATAGTGAAGGTCCTTTGGAAGAATCACACTGACGTGGGAGCTAGAGTCGGAGATGAGAGCAAAATACCCGTGGTTGTTTGAAAATCCAAGTAAGTCTTTTAAAATTCGGGACGAATTTTCTTTAAGGGGGAGTGAGTGTAACGACCCTAACCCTAGGCACTAATTTTAATATCATATTGTGTGCTTTCAATATTACTGTTAATATTATGTGTCCATTTTTATATACTTGATTTATTATATTAGGATAAATGATAGGAAAATAAATTAATGTTCTAAAAGAAAATGTAAAAATAGAAAATGGATAATAGTAAGAGGAGGATAAATGGGTAAAATAAATAATTGGGAGAAGGATTTAAATTTAAATTGTGAAAGTCTCAAAATTATCTAGGCATGGGGGGAGGGGGGCCATACCATAAAATATTTCCCTTCACCCTTAGTCAATGACTCTTACTTACTCCCCATACCTCCCTTATACTTTCTTTCACTCTTCCCCTACCTTCCCTATTCATCTCCCTCATCATTCTCATTTTCTCTACATTCTCCATGGAAGAGTCTTTGTGAAAGCCTCCATTGAAGTTTCCTTCCAAGTCTTGTATCTAGCTCATCTCTCCACCATTTTCAAGTCCAAGAGCATTTTTTAGTTTGGATCATCTAGAGGAACAAATCAAGTTAAGAAGATCAACATTTTATTCTAAAAACCTAAGGTGAGTTGTTATGATTTCCTTTCTCCTAAATGTTCATAACTCTTGAATGTTATGTTTGTTTTTATGAAGTTATTTCAAGCCTTGAAAACCTTACATGAGTTGGATGATGGGTAAATGGTTTGGATTTAGGTTAATGTTCTTGGAAGATGATATAGAGGGTATAAAATGGGTAAAATGTGGAATGATAAATGACTTATATTTATTTATTTTGGGTTGCACGATTTAGGATGAACTTAGTAAAGCTAGGAAATCTTCTTGTTGATTCTTGAATTTAGAGTAGAAGGAAAACTTGGAAAGGAAGAGAAAATTTGTAAAAAGGAATCTAGAAAAAATCTGAGCTTGCTGGGAAATTGCCTTGGGCGGTCGCCCATGAGTCCAGTAACCTCCATTGCTTTGAAAAATCCTCTTGGGCGGTCGCCCAAGAGGTATGAGCGGTCGCCCATCCCCTTGAATTTTTCCTTGAGCGGTCGCCCATGCTGGGATGTGCGGTCGCCCACCTAGACAGAAACTTAGGTTCCCTTTGAAAACCCTCTTGGGCGGTCGCCCAAGAGGTATGGGCGGTCGCCCAAGACCCCAGAAACCTAAATTTAAATCTGAACCAGAATTATTTTAGAAATCTTGTTTGGTCACTTATAGATTGTGACTCCCACTTGGTAATTGGAGCTTGAACCTTCATAGAGGTCCTGTATTATTGTATAATGACCTTGTAGGATGGATTGATTGTACTTCCTTGCCTTACATTGAGTTCATATACATTGGTTATATTATGCATAGTGTGTTGATCAAATGTTGCACTATGATATTGGTTGGACATGAGTATATTTTACCATGTTGATATATTGTTATCCCTTTTTGTGGATTTTATTCAAGTATCTATTATGTGCTTGATAATGTGTGAGTCAACTGACATTGGGGGTATAACATAATACGATCAATTATGGAAGTGTGACCTAATGTGATCGGATTATGTTATATCTGTGGCCGTCCCCTCCTGTGGCCACAGGATGGGGTATAGCATCTGTATTGAGCCAAAAGCCTTACAGAGTTGCTACTGTCTTATTTGGTTCCCTGAAAAACGGGTCTTATAAGACGTGAGTATTGCTTAAGCGGCTGTTTGTAAGATTGGAGTATTATTATACCCAATGTTGTACGACTACTGTTCAGACGGGAAAAGGTAAACCAAGGTAATGGAATGTGTTTACAGCTTTCCCAATGTGTTATGTGTGACTGGTTATGTGTTGCATTTATCTGGCATATTGCTGCATTCATAATAGCTTGCTGAGATTTATTCTCACCCCTCTCCCTTTAATGTTTTTAGATCCCGAGACAGGCGGACCGGCCAAGTGAGGACGGGAAGGAGTTTGGCAGTGAGCTTTTGGGTATTGTCGGGGTACGTTAGGTTGGCGTAGAAAGTATATTTTGTTATAATTCCTTTTGGGATTTTGTAATTATAAACTTAAATTTCTACGTTGGAACCATAATCTTTTGTAACTAAAACAGTTAAGTATTTTCAAAGTTGGTCCACTCTTCCTCCGGTGTGGAGAGTAGTGGAGTTGTTTTGAAATGGAAATGTTAATGATGTTGATGTTTGAAGTTTAATTCAAAGTTTTAAAAGTTTAGTAAATTTGGGGTTAGTTTGAGGACGCTCCAACTCGGGACACGTGTAGGTTCCGGGTCGGGGTCCTCACACTGACCTTATGACTTACGTCAGCGAGCAGCTCTCCATTGCCTATAAATAGAAGACCTTTGTTCCCTGGGACAAGGTAAGTGCCAAATTGACATTGTAAGCTATTGTCTAAATCCTAAATACATACACACACAATATAAGACATTCAAAGGTCTTATTCTCAGGTTTTATATCCATCTAGATATCTTATTCTCACACCCGAGGGCCTGAGTTGGATTAACATTCAACTTTGACCTTAACGGTGCTTCATTTCTGTGTTGTGATCATAGGTACCGCACCAAACAAATATCCATCCAGATATCCTGCGAACCACTCTGACCCCGAAAGTCCAGGCGTCATCAGTGGTTCCATTGCTAGGAAACGAACCCGGGTCTCCTGGGTGAAAGCCAGATATCCTAACCGCTCGACGATGAATGTTTGATAATCGGTTGGTACGGTTGATGCTAGAATGCTTGAATTGAGATGCGTCAAAACTCACATGGTCACAAATTTACTCTATGAGGTCCATGAAGGAGTTTGTGGCGGACATCCTGGTGTTCGCACTCTCTCAGACAAAATTAAATTTCAAGGATTTTATTGGCCGACGATGAGGAGAGATGCAGAGGAGTATGTAAGAAAATGTGACAAATGCCAACGGTTTGCGGACATTCCTAGACTACCATCAACAGAGCAGACTTTGGTTATACCATCCTGACCGTTTGATACGTGGGAGATTGATCTAATCGGACCGTTCCCAACTGCCCGAGGAGGTATTAAGTGCGCCGTGGTGGCCGTGAATTATTTTACAAAGTGGACCGAAGCAAAGGCCTTAGCCACTATCTCCGAGGAGAATGTTATAAATTTCGTCCACGATCACATATGGTGCAGATTTGGGGTTCCCCAAGCAATAGTCTCGGACAATGGCACTCAGTTCTCTACAAAATTCATAGTCCGCAGTAGCTTATCCCCAAGGGAACGACCAAGCTGAGGCCGCAAACAAGTTAGTCCTGTCCGCCCTAAAGAAAAATTTGGAAGGACGAGGAGGACGATGGCTGGACGAGCTCCAGACCGCGTTATGGGTTGTCCGTACGACGATCAGAAATTCAACAGGCGAAACTCCTCTCACTCACGTATGGGTCAGAGGCAATGGCTCCAGTTGAGGTAGCCCTACCCTCGTACAGAGTCACATACTTCGATGAGTCTCAAAATTAGACAAACAGAGGTATGACCTGGACGATCTCGAAGAAAAGAGAATACGAGCAAGTGAAAAAATGGTGAACTACAAGCAAAAAGCGAAGAAGCATCATGATAAGAGAGTGAATAAGAGAAGTTTTTCGGTGGGAGATTGGGTACTCAGAAACGTTGAGGTACAAGGGACCCAAGCTGGTTTCCACAAGCTCTCCCCGAAATGGGAAGGTCTGTACGAAGTTACCCAAATAATCAAAGAGGGTACCTACAAATTGCGGACAAAGGAAGGAAAAGACCTCAAGAACGCTTGGAATAGCGATCACCTTAGAAAGTATTTCTTTTAAAATATTTGTAATATGAAAGGGTGATAGAGGCAATGAATGTATGAGTATTGAACCAATTTTTGTGCAAAATTAGTGTTAAAAAACTGTTGTAAGCAATATTTCCATCAGCCTCAAAAGCTAAAGTGGATGCCCGCAAGCGGGTGCCAGTGGGTAAAAGGGCCAACATATGAGCCCCTACCTGTTGTAAGCAATATTCCCATCAGCCTAAAAAACCAGTTTGATTTTTACAGTATCTGGGTAACCCTAGCTTTAGCAGCCAAAATACATAACCCTAAATACCCTTGTTAATACACTCTGAATTCATTTGTATTTTTGAATATTTCACTTGTATTTATTAGCTATTTAGCTATTGAATCCATAAGTATTTTGAATATTGCATTCAATAACTAGTAGCTACTGAATACATGTGTATTTTGAACATTTCACATGAATTCAGTAACTAGTTATCTATTGAATCCATATGTATTTTAAACTACTGAATTCATGTGTATTTTGAACATTACACTTGGATTCAGTAGCTAATTAGCTACTGAATTCATGGGTATTTTGATAATTGCACATGATTTCAGTAGCTACTTAGTTACTGAATACATGTGTATTTGATGAATTCAAGTGCAATGTTCAAAATACATTTGGATTCAGTAGCTACTTAGCTACTGAATACAAGTGTATTTTGAGAATTTCATTGTTGTTCAATATTTTTTTTTCAAAACCCTAACTTCAGGGATGTAGCTTGATTCGCCTCGTCAACACGAGAAAAACAGTGTTCACAATTTTTTTTTTGACTTATAGATTTTGAGATATTTATTTTGAAAATTTAGAAATTTTTTAATGATGACGTGGCGATAGCTCCCAACTTTCACAAAAATTACAAAAATGCCACCGTTTTTTATAAAAGTACTAGAATAAGCCCGTGTCCGAGGACACGTTATTTTTTTTTCATTTTTTTTTTAATTAAGCCCGTGTCCGAGGACACATTTTTTTTAATTAATTTTTTTTTAAGGGCAAAATGGGAAATGGACAAAATAGTGATGGCAAAATGGGAATTTCGGCCATTGAAACTATTCATTCAACTGTTCACCCATTCCCTCATTTATACTATAGATATCTAATCTAAATAATTAATTTATCTTAATCCAATGGTTGTGGTTGGTTCCCATGATTCTTAAAATCTATAAGTCGATTTTTTTTCGAGAACACTGTTTTTCTTTTATCGTTGAGGCAAATTAAACCATATCCCTTAACATAGGGTTTTGAAAAAAATGTTGAACATTAATGAAATTTTCAAAATACACTTAGATTCAGTAGCTAAGTAGCTAATAAATCCAAGTGTATTTTGAACATTTCACATGAATTTATCAAAAATACATATGAATTCAGTTACTAATTAGCTACTGAATCCATGATCAATTATCAAAATACACATGAATTTAGTAGATAAGTAACTACTGAATTCAAGTGTAATGTTCAAAATACACATGAATTCAGTAGGTAACTAGTTAATGAATACATGTGAAATGTTCAAAATACACATGGATTCAGTAGCTAAATAGCTACTGAATTTAAGTGTAATGTTCAAAAATACACATGGATTCAGTAGCTAAGTAGCTACTGAATCCACGTGCAACACTTTAAATACAGATGGATTAAGTAGATAAGTAGCTAATGAATCGAAATGTAATGTTCAAAATACACATGAATTCAGTAGCTAACTAGATACTGAATTTAAATACAATGTTAAAAAATACGTATGTATTCAGTAGCTAACTAGATGCTGAATCCATGTGCAATGATAAAAATAAAAAAGAATTCAGTAGCTAACTAGTTAGTAAGTGCAATGTTCAAAATAAATATAGATTTAGTAGCTAAGTAACTACTAAATTCAAGTGCAATTTTCAAAAATACTAATGAATTCAGTAGTTAAATATCTAAAGAATGCAAGTGTATTTTAAAATTTTTTAACTTCTTTTTTTCAAAACCCTACATTTACATTTAGTGATACAGTTTGATTTGTCTCGCCGATACGAGAAAAACATTATTCTCATATTTATTTTTCGATTTATAGATGTTGGAATATTTAATTTTGAAATTTGAGGAAAATTTGGTTAACGACGACGTGACAGATTCGAATTTGAAAGGTCAAATAACATTTTACAGCTTTATCCTTATTTATCCTATTAATTGCGAAAATGCCACCATCTCATTTAAGTAATTTCTATTCTGAACCTTTGAGTCTTCTCGTATCAAATAGTTGTAGTTAGTTCTTTTGATTCTTGATGCTGCCATGAAAAATGGATGCACAGGAACTGAATCTAGGCCGGGCGGGGAATGCTTCGAATTTGCTTCCTTCTTTGATTGCCCTCCTACACACATGCAAGAACGTTAACTAGGCCGGGGGTGGCTCCGGCGTAACCCCTCCGGCGTGAGAGTAAGATCAGATGCTCACAAAAATGATAACAATGGAAACCCTAGAAAGATAAAGCTTAGAGAGGAGAGAGAAAGACATACCATGCAAATGAACCATTTCTCTAATTTTATACTCTCAAGCCCCCATGTGCATTGCATATGGGGGACACTTGTCAATCATCTAACAAGGGTCCTCAACCACCCTCAAATTAGTGGGATTTCACTGTTTGGTTTGTCAAATCAAGCTACAGTGAGCTATTCTGTACCGGGGCGGGATCAAGGGTGACTCAAGTCGCGAGCGACAATCGTCAATCATACAACCAAGTCCACAGTGCGACCTACCCTAGATATGTCGACCACGCTGCTTCCCGCTTATTGGGTTTCCGTCACTCATCCACTTCTACAGAGTGTCAATCTCATCTTGCTTACTCTCTCATGTCACCAGGCGGGACGGTCTTATCTCGCGTATGTATTCCCGCCCCTGGGCCCCTACCTTTACTTACTAGGCCCATTAAGGGATGTTGGGCCCACTTGCCCATTTGGGCCCAATCCTATTTTTCAATATCGCATCAGAAGCCCCCAATGTCGAGACCTGGATTATTCATGATCCAGACGAGAAATTCATCAAGTGGCACGGGATCTTAATCTCGCCGCCATCTCAAAGGCGAGATCAGGAGTTAATGACACGTACGCAGCCACGTGTCCAGCTAGGGTTGATGGACTAGGGCAGTTTGTCAGGGCCGTACAACACATTAGTTTCCGTGCTCCCCCTTTAAATAACCACATTTAAAGGAGAGGGAATTTTTTAAAAATTCGAATCGTCATTTTTTCCTAGGAAACTTCGAACGTCCCCTCGTCTCCAAAACGTCTCTTCGTCTTCACGGTGCTAAGGTCAGTTCCGGTCCCTCATTTTTCACTTTCCAGTTACTCCAGCCTCCATTTCCTCTCTATTTTCCGGTGAACCATTTCTGAGAAAATCCCCATTTTTTGCAGATTTCACCGTTTGCTTTCCTTGTTTCTTTGGGATACGCGTTCTCACGGTCACCATTCTTCGATTTAGAGCTTTCTAGGTGCCTTTTTGACCATTTTCTCTACTTCCTCGAAGATTCCGGCCAATTTCCGGCCAAGTTCATCATTTCCGTCTGTTTCTCCAACTTTTCCAGGTATTTTACTTGATTTCCCGCATCTTATTTAATTCTCGCTTTTTATTTCTGTTTTTATTATCTCGCGCTATGGCGAGAACCAAATGTTGTTCTAGGGCCATTAGATTTGGCCAAAGTTTGAACACGGGGGATACTATAGGGTTGACGTGGGGACATGGGCTAGGATCCCGCGCGAGGATCTTAATTTTATGCTCATGCGACATGACGCTGAAGCCGCCATTCTTGACGCTTTAGAGATTAGGGGTCCCCCCTTTTTGCCCAAGTCTGCCCTAATGCAAACCTTCCACAACACCTTTGAACTATGTTCACACATTTTCTCTTTCTACCATTCCCGCTTTGAATCTGATTTCTCTGATACTAACTATCCCGCGGCTCCCGATTTACGTAGTCGTCGCTTCTCTAAACAGGTTCGATCCAGTTCCAGCGAGGAAAACGACATGTCTTCTGCCAACTCTTCTTCCAATCATGACGTCTCAGATACTCTTGCCGCGGGGGCCTCATCTCAAGCCCAGGTTTCTTCTGAACAACCAAATGTTACCGCCATTGCGACAACTAGTACTTCCTCTTCTAATCTTCAAACCCCTTTGCACATAAAATTTGGCATTGATCACAACGTTTATCGCATCGAGCCTTACAATGATGATTTGAACCTTGCCGTCATGCGACAACGAACCGATGGGGTTGTCGCGTATGCCTCACAATTTGAGGCCGGGCTTAGACTTCCCTTGGACCCATTTATTTCCGCCTTCCTTCACCAAGCTCAAGCCGCCCTTGTAGACCTTCATCCCAATGTTTTCCGAGTTTTGGTTAGCTACGTTGTCATATGCAGGGCCCTGAAACACGAGCCTTCTCTCCCCCCCCCTCTTTGTTCATTTTTTCGATGGCTATACCTCTGTTTCTCAGCGAGAAGGTATAACTGAGAAACGTTTGTCTATAAAATATGGAAAAACCAAGATCCTTACTCCCCTTCCCGAGAAAGTGCACAACTGGCAATCCAAGCCGCTTTTAATAACTTCTCGCATTGGTTGGTCACATAGTGGTGGCGACTTAAGAGAGATCAATCCAAAAATTGAAACCAAAAAAGCCTTAATCTCTTGGGATTCTCGCCTTAAGGAACGAATCCTTCAAATCCTTGCCGACGCGTTAGACACCGACCTCGCCCTATTTTCGTGGCGAGAAATTCTTTCTAGTCCATCTCTTCTGCGGGAATCTGGCCTCCCCGATTCCTCTTTCCCAACAGACGAATCCCGCGTGACAATAATTCATACTCCTTATCCTTGTTGGGACCTCCATTCCAAAGACTGCTTCGACTCGGAATGTGAACCATGTCAGCGGGAAGATTATTGCTGTAGAGCTATGTATGAAGTATACAGTGTGAATTCTCGCCTTCAACTCTATTTTGTTTATTCCCAGAATTTACATTATCTCTTCCCGTCTTTACAATGATTCTCTTTCTTTTCGCAGAGTTCAGAAACATGTCGCTATCCCAACGCCGAGATGCCATGTCCAATATGGATGGTCGCCGAAAGAGGCTGGCTGAATCCCGGCAAACCGCCCTTAGCCAGACTACAGAGAAAACAGTCCCGATCTCCCTCCATGGTGATGATTTCGATGCTATTGCTCGCGAAACGGAGTTCTTCTTTGCTTGCAGAAAAAATTTCTTGAGAAAGCTGTTGCCACAAAGTCCCGAAAACCGCCCAAACCTAAGACTCCATCTCGTGGATCTGGCCTCCACTTGGAGGACGAAGCTGATCTCGAGACTCTGAATGTTTCAGGAACTGAACCCTTAACCACCAATGTCGCTACGACCACCGAATCCACTGGTGATTTACAAAGTCCTCCTTCTCGCCCTCATAAACGATCTCGCACAACTGAAGATGAACCCTTCGAGCATACTGGCCACCTATCTGCGATCTTTGGACCCTCGAGGCCAAGCTCGCTAGTTGGTTGACGGCGGGCTTGAGATCTTAGGCCCGGCCACGCTAGTCTTCTAGCTCTGAGCACCGAGATTGGTGAAGTCCCCGACCTCCCCAATCTGGACCTTTGCTCAGCCAACCAAGATTATAACATGCTCAGAGGCGGCATCATCCAGCGTTCATGTGTTCCCCAGTGGGTTAGAGAGTATGAAGATCTCAACGAGGACTATGCCGCCAATGATGCGGGCTTTCATCTTGCAGGGGTAAGTGACACTCCACCGCTCCCTTTTCGTCTTATTTCGCTTTCGTCCTAACTTCATCTCTACTTTCACAGATTTCAAGCATACTTTACGGCTTAAGGAACCGTTGCAGCAAGACTTACATTGAGTTGGAAAACCGCGAGCAAGATCTGAAGCGGGTTAGGTCTGAGCGGGATAAAATTAAGAAGAAATTTCAGGATCGGGAGCAATATATTGCCGCTTTCCAAGAAGAAAAAACTAAGCTCGTCCAATCTGAGAAAGATCTCCGCCGCGAGATGGAAGCACAAAAACTAAAATTTGAAGAGCAACATAAGCTTTTGGCGGTGGATTTGGCGGCATGTGAAGAATGATGCGAGCAAACAAGACGGTGATTCTTGGAGGCTTGATCCACTATAATCGCGAACAAGAATAAGGCCGAAACGGAGGCCATGAATCTTTATGACAAGGCTCTTATTCAATGTATGCGCTCGCGGCGGCAAGTTACGCGACATTCCAGCTATCACCCCTGACTTAATTGCTAAGTGGGGATCAGAAACCATGTAAAGCAATTTTAGTCGTTTGGGTCATAGCTTGGTACCATACGACAAAGATGAGCTCGCCGAACTAGCCGCCGAAGATCAGCTCCTAGGCAAACCCGTTTGGAAGGTCCCTGCTCTTGCCAATCCTGATGTACTATCTCTCTGGACTGACTTGATTATCGAGAAAGCAAAAGCTCATAGCGAAGCTAAAGAGGCCGCCCAAGCCGCCTTAGATTCTCAAGCCGCACCAACTTCCCCAACTATCTCCGGCGACAATCAAGACGATCCTGCTTCCTGAACAATTGGTTTTTCTGAAACAATATTTTATTTGCCTTGGTCTGTACTAAACAATTTACTTTCCTGTATTTACTGCTTTTTACCTTGAATGTCGCGTTTTACGACTTAACATTAACTATTCCCGATTTTGCGAAGCCGCGGGATGCGATTTCTACGCCTGTCTTTGACAACTTTTAACAATCTTTTGGATGTCGCGGTTTGCGACTTTATATCTATGCTTTATCCCACCTTTTTGCCATTTTGCTATTTTTTGCTTTGATAGTTCATCAAAGATTTACTTTACCTAATTTATTTGTATACATACTACTCCCTTCAAAAGAGTGAGGCTTGTCTTTAAGCAGCCTTACTCTATTATGATTCCTGATTTACCGTACTATTCATCATACACATATTTAAAATCATAGGCGACTTTGAGACCTGTTTGTCGCAGATTGTTTATCTGAATGGAGGCTATATATATATAGCGACTTTTGGTTTAATATTCCAACTTTCTCGCTTACCTTTTCACGCCGCTTGCCATACTTTGCCTTTCTAAGTTTCAACTTCTTAATGTCGCCACTGTTGTTACTTTGCTTCAATAGTTTATTGAAGATACTTTGTCATAATTTACCTGTATACATACTACTCCCTTCAAAAGAGTGAGGCTTGTCTTTAGGCAGCCTTACTCAACTGCTAGGGTAGGATGTGACAATATTAAGCAGCCTAATCTTTCTCGCCGAAACTATTCCTTTTGACTACCAAAATACATCCCTCTTTTAGGTGGCAGCCACTATTTTTGATAGGTTTCACGAGAAAAGGAAACCCACCTTATTTGCCTTGCATGCTTGGTGCCCCATTCCAGGTCTTTGTCGCCTTATTATGACCAGGACTCATCATGTCCGACCACGGCCAGAACCTTTCTCGCCAAACCTTGCTTTACTCGGAATCGGTCGGGCTAGAGTCTTATCTACATTGTCGCATCAGCAGTTCGGGATGCGAGCCCTTCGGACAGTTCGGGATGTAAGCCCTTCTTTATCGACAGTTTGGGATGTTAGCCCTTCGGACAGTTCGGGATGTAAGCCCTTCTTTATCGACAGTTCGGGATGTTAGCCCTTCGGACAGTTCGGGATGTAAGCCCTTCTTTATCGACAGTTTGGGATGTTAGCCCTTCGTACAGTTCGGGATGTAAGCCCTTCTTTATCGACAGTTTGGGATGTTAGCCCTTCGGACAGTTCGGGATGTAAGCCCTTCTTTATCGACAGTTCGGAATGTTAGCCCTTCGGACAGTTCGGGATGTAAGCCCTTCTTTATCGACAGTTCGGGATGTTAGCCCTTCGGACAGTTCGGGATGTAAGCCCTTCTTTATCGACAATACTTCTTGTCTCTTCCTTCAAGCTCTTAGCGACAACCCTACTTGTCGCCTCCTTCAAGCTCTTAGCGGCAAGCTTTCTTTTCGCCTCCTTCTTTGAGCTTTGGCGGCAACCCTTCTTGTTGCCTCCTTCAAACTCTTAGCGGCAAGCTTTCTTGTCGCCTCCTTCTTTGAGCTTTGACGGCAACCCTTCTTGTTGCCTCCTTCAAACTCTTAGCGGCAAGCTTTCTTGTCGCCTCCTTCTTTGAGCTTTGATGGCAACCCTTCTTGTCGCCTCCTTCTTTGAGCTTTGGCGGCAACCCTTCTTGTCGCCTCCTTCTTTGAGCTTTGGCGGCAACCCTTATTGTCGCCACTTCTATCATATATACATATTACATGCCACCAGATTAGCAAATTTTACATAACTTTCCCCCCATGCGACAACCAAACAAAACAGAATACAAGGAAAAGTTAAGAAACTTTTGTTATCTAGGGAAACAAACAAAAGAAATGGAACTGAGGAGAAAAAAGGCGGCTTCATTGGTAGAACTGTTTAAGGTGATCAACACTCCATGCATTTTTTAATTCTTCTCCATCTTGCTTTGTCAAACAGTAGGTCCCTTCCCGCACGACATTAGAAATCTGGAATGGTCCTTCCCATTTCTCATTCAGCTTAGTATATCCCGACTTGGCTCCTGTTGCCTCCATACTTCTTAAAACCCAATCTCCAACATTAAAAGACCTCTTGTTAACCCGCCTATCATGCTGGGCCTTCATCTTTTGTTTATAGTTGATCATTCTCATTCTCGCATATATCCTTTTTTCATCAATCAAATCCAAGTCATTACATCGCCTTTGCCCTTTTCTCGCTTCGTCATAGTTAGCCACCCTATACGTTGGCAAGGCCATCTCAGCAGGCGCCATGGCTTCCGACCCATAAGTAAGGGCAAAGGTGGTTTCTCCAGTTGAGCTCTTGATTGTTGTTCTTACGTACCACAAAGCTATAGGTAACTCATCCAACCAAGCTCCACCTCTTCCTTCCAGATTCTTACGCAAGGCGGCAAGGATTTGTTTGTTGGCCGCCTCGGCTTGGCCATTACATTGCGGCCTATAGACTGCCGACATCCAGTGCTTAACATTCACCCTCTCACATTCCGCTGAAAATTTCTTCCCAAACTGCGTACCATGATCTGAGATAATCGCCCTGGGAACCCCATATCTACACCAAATATTCTCCTGTACAAACTTGATCACTTGGTCTTCACTGATTGTCGCTAGAGCCTTCGGCTCCGTCCATTTCGTAAAGTAATCTACTGCGACAACCACATGCTGACAACCACCTCTGGATTTCGGAAAAGTGCCTATCAAATCAATCCCCCACATGTCGAAGGGCCAAGTCGGCACGATGGGAGTTTGCTCAGTTGCGGGCTGGCGGGGAATGTTGCCGAATCTCTGACACTTTTTGCATCTCTTTACATAAATCTCGGCATCCTTTCTCAAACTCGGCCAATAGTATCCATGGAACAAAACTTTATCTGCCAGAGTTCTCGCTCCAGGGTGGCCGCCACACACACCCTCATGAATTTCAAACAATACCTTCTGCACCAGATTCGGTCCAACACATCTCAACAAAGGTTTCGAGAAAGATTTTCTGTATAACACGCCATCTTGGACTGTAAACCGCGGGGAAGTTACTTTAACCAATCTCGCCCTTTCCTCATCCTGCGGCAACTCTTCCTTTTCTAAAAAATCTTTCATCTCGCTCACCCAATCCTTCTCGGCCTCGACAATCTCCGAAATAATAGGTCTGTCAATTGCCGGTATCTCCACAAAATCGATCAGCGGCTCACCCCCTGAGCCCTGCTCCTCGGATCCCGCCGATCTACTTAATTCATCAGCCCGCATATTCTCCGTTCGGTCAATCTGTACCAATTCTCAAAACTCGAAACACTTCAACACGTTTCTCGCCAAATCACAATATCTTCTTAAGACCGCGTTCATTACCCCATATTCACCCTTTATTTGATTGACAATCAATTGAGAGTCGGAATGGATCACGATCTTAGTTAGCCCAATGTCCCTTGCTAACTCAATTCCGGCAATCAACGCCTCATACTCAGCCTGATTATTGGATACATTAAACTTGAATCGCAATGCTTTTTCATACTTAATTTCCTCATCTGGCGAGATTATAGTGATTCCCGCTCCACCTTTATCTTTGGACGATGATCCATCAACATGTAAAACCCAACAGTCAAGCGGCCTCTCCCTTTCTTCAATCAAACTGGGTGCAACTTTCTTTGCCGCTCTCTTCTTGACTGCATCTTCCATCAATTCGGCCTGGGATCTGGTAAAGGATGTTTCCACAATAAAATAAGCCAACGCCTGCGCCTTGATAGCCCAGCGGGATTCATATCTCAAATCAAACTCAGTCAACTCAATTGACCACTTCAGCAATCTCCCCGCGGCATCTGGCTGTTGTAAAATCTTCCTCAACGGGGCGTCACTCAATACAACAATGGTGTGCGCGACAAAGTAGGCTCTCAATTTTCGCGCGGCCACCACCAAGGCGTATGCCAATTTTTCGATATTGAAGTACCTTGATTCAATCTCGCTCAATGCTTTCGAAACATAATATACCGGCCTTTGAGCATCCTTCTCCTCTCTTACCAGTACTGCAGCTACGGCATAGTCTGAAGCCGCCAGATAAATAAACAGCTCTTCTCCTTCAACAGGACTACATAACAAAGGCAGCTTTCCCAAATAAACTTTCATTTGCTCGAAGGCGGCATCACACTCGTCGTCCCAAACGAAAGTCTTCACTCCCTTCAAAACTTTGAAGAATGGCAAACATTTTTCCGCCAACCTTGATATGAATCTTCCTAGAGCAATGATTCTCCCGTTCAACCTCTGAATCTCGCGAATAGTCTTGGGAGGCGACATATCCAGCAACGCCTGAATCTTCTCCGGGTTCGCCTCAATCCCGCGCCGGTTTACCAAGAAACCCAAAAACTTTCCCGCCGTACACCAAACGTGCATTTACTGGGGTTCAACTTCATGGAATTCCTTCTCAAATTTTCAAATGTCTCCGCGAGATCTAAAACATGGTCATTCTCTCCGGTCTTTATCACCATATCATCAATATACGCCTCCAAATTTCGCCATATCTGCGACTTAAAAACTTCATTCACCATTCTCTGATATGTTGCTCCAGCATTCTTCAGCCCAAATGGCATCATCTTATAACAAAAATTTCCTTTGGGTGTCCTGAAAGCCGTTTTCACCTTATCTTGCTCGGCCATTTTGATTTGATGGTAACCAGAGCACGCATCAATAAAACTAAAAACTCGGTGGACGGCAATTGAATCAACCAACTTATCAATCTTGGGGAGCGGGTAGCAATCTTTAGGGCAGGCGGTATTAAGATCTGTGAAGTCGATACACATCCTCCATTTCTTATTTGACTTCAAAACCATGACTGGGCATGCTAACCTTACTGGATACTGAATTTTCTCTATAATTCCCGCCTTCAAAAGCTTGTCAACTTCTTCCAACACTGCCCTTTCTTTCTCTGGCGACAAGTGTCTGACCTTCTGCTTGAATGGCTCAATGTTTGGGTCAGCATTCAAGCAATGCATGGCAACATTCTCGTCAATGCCCCTCATATCTTCTGGCCGCCATGCGAAAACATCCAAATTCTCCTTCAAAAACTCCACCAAACGTTCCCGCTCATCTCGAAACAGCTGTTTTCCAATCTTGACCTTTTGCTCCGGGAAATAATAGTTGATTTCTACCTCCTCCAATTATTCATCTACCTGAATGTCAGGCTCATCTCGCGTCTGCAGAGTTTCAACTTCAATCCTTTTTCATTTCTTACTAACGGGATCCTTGGCGGGAAACAACTTCCGAGGATCAGTAAACTCGCTTCCCGTAGGCCGCCCATCGGGATACTCTACTTCAATCATCTCACAATCTTCCTCAGATCCACTGTCAACAATTTGTTCAATCACAATCTCCTCTATTCTCGGTTCACCCATCTGAACAAATTGAACCACCCTTGCATAGCTCCAGTTTGGCGTCACGTTTATAACTTCCATACCCAGATTAGTCTCGACCGCGACATCCCGCTCAATGCTTTCATGCTCCGGTTCTCGCAAATCAATCACCCCTCTTTCTCGCACATCACCCGAATCATTCAATATGGATTCAGATGTTTCGACCACCACCTCAACAATCCCAACTCCTACATTATCCTGGGCCGTATTCGCCCTCGCGACAATCATTGCGGTGCCATTTTTCATACTCTCAGTCACCACCCATTCAACCTCGGAATCAACCTCCTCTATCACATTTATCCTTAATTGGCGAGAATCATACTTTGTTGTCAACGAGCTGGTTGATGCCCCCTTGGCTTTCATCATCTCCTTTTTCTTTCTCGCCACAGTAATTGCTTCACTCTTCAAACAACCTACACCCCTGGAAGTTGGAAATTTCACCCTCTGATGCGGAATGGATATCACCATCTCGAAACTCTGCATGAATGGAATCCCCACAATTGCATTATA
Source organism: Adenophora triphylla var. japonica (assembly GCA_022495995.1). Classification (NCBI taxonomy): domain Eukaryota; kingdom Viridiplantae; phylum Streptophyta; class Magnoliopsida; order Asterales; family Campanulaceae; genus Adenophora; species Adenophora triphylla. The sequence continues at coordinate 358,138 of JAFEMH010001769.1, forward strand.
TGCGGAAACCAAATCAATCACCATGAATTCAATTTTCTCGCTTCTTGTCACTTTGCCCTCGCCAATCTCTACCTCCAACATGATTGTCCCTTTCACTTTAACTGAATGATTCGTAAATCCCTCCAAAAATCCCTTATAAGGTACCAAATTCCCATCCGTATAATTCATTCTCTTGAAGGCATCATAATACAAAACATTCCGACTGGCTCCCGAATCCACCATTACCCTCTGAACCACACTGTTTCCCGGACAAATAGTTATGATCACTGGTTGGCTCCCATGACTCTTTGTCGCGGCCAATTCACTCCGGGAAAAGCTGATCACCCTGTCCTCGCTAGCGACAAACTTCGGTATATCAAAGTTATGCGACAACATCATAATTTGGTTATCCAACTGAGCCACGCTGGGTAATGGGTCCTGAATAACATCAACTACATTTTGCTCGCGAGCTCTCTCCTGCCTGACCCCCTCATCCCGCCTTACATCATGCTCCAGATACTGCTTGAACCTGCCCTTGTTGATCTCTCCCTGAATTACCCTTCTCAAGTTGTAACAATCCTCCGTCACATGACCCTTTTCCTTGTGATACTCGCAATAACTGCTCTGATCTCTGGCCATATAAGTTCCTTCTTCAATGGCATACGATGCGGGCAACTCCTCTTTCCTTAAGATCTCGGTTATGGTGGTATTCAACCTATCGTATTTGAAAACTCTCCTCTGGTTCTGACCACCACCTCGACTGGTTCCACTACCCCCAACTCTATTCCCGTCGCGGCCTCCCTGGCCACCTTTGTTTTCGTCTTTCACCACATCAATTCTCCCTTTGACCCTTTTCTTCCCAGAGCCCGCTACAGCCGGGGTAACTTCAACTACAGTCTCTTTTCCGCCACTACAATATGCTCTTACTCTCTCATACAATTCGCCCGTTGTCTTTGGCAATCTCATACAAAATTCCTGTTTAAAATGCCCAGGCACCAAACTCGCGTTAAACAACATGATGATCTCGCCCTGGGTAACATCGGCAATGCGATTTGCGACATCCATAAACCTGTCAGTATAAGTAGCTATCTCTTCTCCTTCCCGCTGCCTGAAACCAAACAACTCGGCCTTTTGTACGGGCTGTGCTCGCGATCCACTGAATCTCGCCAAGAACTTAGTCTTAAGATCCTGATAGCCGAGCACAGATTCTGCTGGCTGGGCCAAAAACCACTCCAGGGCATGGTCGGCAAGGGTACTCGCAAACGCCTCACATATTATAGCTTCATTTTCCGTCAATAGCGACAATGTAACCTCAAACCCGCCGATGTGAGTGTTCGCCCTCTAACTTCCCGAATAACTTGGCAGGTTTGGCATGCGAAATGAGGGGTCAGGGGCGGCAATCTGAATACTTTTCACGAATGGGGCCAAATACGAACCCTTTATTTCGATGGTCTTGGTCCCCGCTTCTAATTCCTTGATCTTCCGAGCCATCTCGGCCATCTCAGCTTTCCATTTATCTTCCTCGTCTTTCTTGGCTTTCTCCAACTCCACGGTTTTGGCTAATTCAGCGGCCTTTAAAGCCTCAGCTACCTTAAGAGCCTCTGCAATCTTTTTAGCTTCTGCGGCCTTCTTTGCCTTTTCTCTTTCCTTTTCCCTATCCCTCTTTTCACGTCGCCGGCGATCTTCATCACGCGGAGACGCCTCCTCTTGGCGAGCTTTATCAGAATGCCTTGACCTTTGCGACCTTTCTTCTCTGTATGTCCCGTCATCTGAATACCTCGAACGGCTAGGCATATAATCCTTGTCTGCCATTGATCCCTCATCACTTTCATATTCATAATAATAAGATTCGTCACGCGAGTTTCCTGATTTATGATAGATTCTCATCCTCCTCCCTTCTACATGCTCTGGATGCTTTCTCTTACCAGCAGCTCCTTCGGGCCTTGCTTTGGTAGTATCTCGCCTCCCATGATGCCGCTCTCTATCCTTAGGTGGCGGCGTGTCTCTATCCCGCCTACTATCACCCCGAGCCACGCTCGACTAGCATCCCGGTTTGATCTCTTCCGCCGACATCTCAGCGGGATCTCTGTAGCGCATGACCCATCTTCCTTAGCCTCTCATTATTCGCGAGAACCTTCATAAACATTTCATTCTCCTTCCTCAATTGCTCAGCCATTGCTCTCGCATCACCAGACTTTGAGGGGACGGGATTCTGCTCTCCAGCTTTCCCCTTATTCCTTTCGGCCCAGCTCTCTTTCTTCTCGCCTCAGGGTACTCATTGCCCGAGTCGGTCTCGATGTATGCACCTCGCCTTCCGCGCAGTTCCGATGCAGTTACGCGGGCATCCTTACAGTTGGGGTCTCCGGCCCGGATTACAGGTATCCTTTGCACAGTATCTTTTTCTGTACCGGTCAGGCTATTTGGGCTTACAATCAAGAAATACCAACAACAACAAACAACAGACACCAAACAACGGGCTGGGGCGGTTTACGGGCTAAGAATTACAAAGCTTTTGAGCTGAAAAAACCACTAACACCCGCCTCCTTCAAAGCAAGCCCGGAAAACTCACAAACTCTCTCCCGATCAACGAAGAAAGGAATATTCGAGGTCAGGCAACGGAACCAGCGATGCTTTGCCATGAAAAATGGATGCACAGAGGAGCTGAATCTAGGCGACGGGAATGCTTGGTGCTTCCTTCTTTGATTGCCCTCCTACACACATGCAAGAACGTTAACTAGGCCGGGGGTGGCTCCGGCGTAACCCCTCCGGCGTGAGAGTAAGATCAGATGCTCACAAAAATGATAACAATGGAAACCCTAGAAAGATAAAGCTTAGAGAGGAGAGAGAAAGACATACCATGCAAATGAACCATTTCTCTAATTTTATATTCTCAAGCCCGTGTGCATTGCGCGTAGGGACACTGTCAATCATCCAACAAGGGTCCTCAACCACCCTCAAATTAGTGGGACTTCACTGTTTGGCTTGTCAAATCAAGCTACAGTGAGCTATTCTGTACCGGGGCAGGATCAAGGGTGACTCAAGTCGCGAGCGACAATCGTCAATCACGCAACCAAGTCCACCGCGCGACCTACCCTAGATATGTCGACCACGCTACTTCCCGCTTATTGGGTTTCCGCCACTCATCCACTTCTACAGAGTGTCAATCTCATCTTGATTACTCTCTCATGTCACCAGGCGGGACGGTCTTATCTCGCGTATGTATTCCCGCCCCTGGGTCCCTACCTGTACTTACTAGGCCCATTAAGGGATGTTGGGCCACTTGCCCATTTGAGTCCGATCCTATTTTTCAATTTCGCATCAATTCTCTTATGTTCTATTCAAATATGATATTTGCATCGGTAATCATATTCCCCCAATTTGGATCATTTGCCATTTCATTTCAAAGAGATGCTCTACTTATTTTCGTGTTTGTAATCTTTATGGGTTGTTTGTTATTTGGTTCTAAACAGCATCCCAGACAGTATCTGGGTAACCCTAGCTTTAGCAGCCACAATATATAACCCTAAATACCCCTTTTAATACTCTCTGAATCAAATTAGGCTTATGCTTTAAGCTTTTAGCTATGGTGAACTGGACAAGCTTCTGATATGATATGGTAATGAGTTTCTCACCTCCCTCTTATCACTTTTACATTATTGGTAACTTTAATGTTACCCGACATTTCATGATTCTAATTATCTGTCTTTGATTGGAAATTCCACTCTTTTCATCATTTCATTCGAAATTCTGATATTAAATGCACTTTTTTTCACAAATCAAGCAGAAAGCTTCTACAACTAGGTTTACATTTTCGAGCTCAATTCTTATTGTGTATCATCTCCTGGCCTTTGGATATGCTTGCACTCATTTCGTGTCAGGTCACAATACCTTCACCTGGCCTGCACCATCGAAATTGTTAGTCCATTTACAGAATGGTTCTCCGAACTTTCATCTTTTCTCGACGTGCCATCTGCTGATGAGGATCTTGTGTCGATAAAATAAGCTGGTTGTTTCGGTGCAGGTAGCGGCATAGTTTCATTCGTAAGCATTGAAATGACATCTGACATAGAAGGTCTGTCTATAGCATTGTCTTGTGCACACAACAGACTCACATGAATGCATCTCAGTGCTTGGGTTCTTAAGCAATCATCCAAGGCTGCATCTATTAACTCTTCAGCTCTGCCTTCGTGCCACAGTTCCCATGCCTGAGTCAATTCTAGTTGTCAATATTTGAAGGTTTAATTTCATTTTCAACCATTATACTTTACCCTGACTTTCACTTCAACCACTATACTTCTTTTCTTGTGCGAAAAACAATAGTTTGGAAAACTATCATTATGGCAACATGTTCATGTCTAATCCACTCCCTAATACGTGGATTTGTGGCCAAAGTGACAGTTTATCAAAACTATTGTGGTTTTTTTGCAAAAAAATAAGTATAGTATTAGAGTATAGTGGTTGAAAATATAATTAAACCATGTTTGAATCATAGGTGAATTGAGTCTTAGAAAGATGTCCAGCTAATAGTGTTTAATTAAGTTTTAGATACTCACAAGTCCATTAAGGTTGAGCTGACGATCTGGATGATAGTTGCCGTTATTTCTCTTGCTGCTGACAACCTCTAGCAGTAGAACTCCAAAGCTGTAGACATCAGACTTCACCGAAAAAATTCCATTCATGGCATACTCCGGAGACATGTAACCGCTGAAAAATGTTTTTTTTTAGTATTTGAACCATTTAAGGTCCGAAGGCATGCCTGATTAACTTTACACAGATTATTGACTTACTATGTTCCAACCACTCTAATAGTGTTTGCTTCAGATTCGTTGATCCCAAATATTCTAGCCATGCCAAAATCTGATATCTTCGGGTTAAAGTTATCGTCTAGTAATATGTTGCTTGCTTTCAAGTCTCTATGAATAATTCTCACCCTTGAGTACTTGTGGAGATAAAGAAGTCCTTGAGCAATCCCTTCGATGATGTTGAAACGGGTTGTCCATTTCAATAATTCCTTTTTATCAGGCTCTGTTGAACCGTAGTATTGTTGTTATGAACAGGATAAATATATTGGTATATGCCTGAAATAAAAAAGATATAGCGCGAAGTAATGCTTACTAAAGAGAAAGTAATCCAGACTTTTATTGGGCATGTACTCGTATACCAAAATCTTCTCTTGCCCTTGAATGCAGCACCCTAAGAGCCTTACAAGATTTGTGTGTTGAAGTTTGGCAATAAGTAAAATTTCGTTTTTGAACTCCTCGAGTCCTTGTCCTGAACTCCTGGCAAGTCTCTTTATCGCTACCTCTTTACCATCAACTAATTTTCCCTGAAACATGTCTATTTATGAGTGATTTGATTTCAAAAAGTATTTCTAGCAAATTTCAATGCTGTTTACCTTATAAACTGGCCCAAAACCACCCTCTCCGAGCTTATCTCCAGTATCAAAATTGTTAGTGGCAGCTGCAATTGTTTTAAAACTGAATGATTGCAAATCTTCGCTCATCTTCTCGTCTTTGGTGTAGTAACTGTTTGTGCTGAAGGGGGTCGAATTTGTATTATTACTTTCTAACTCAAATAGTAATCTCTCCCTGGCTCTCCGTCTGTGCCTTCTTCGCTTTATACAACAACATAAGCAGCATAATAGAATTATAAATAAAACCCCAAACCCAAGGATTAACCATGCCATCCACGGCCTAAGCTTCCCTGCATTGGAAGACAAAGTTCAACCATTGTTATGCGTTCATAGTTCTCCTACTGGTTTCCTTGCATTCAATTTTTATGGACTAATGATAAGATAGGGATACCATATTGCACGACTTAATATGACTAGCATGTGTGTGTGTATATATATACTCCTTCCGTCCCGAACTTCTGGTTACTTTTTTCCTTTTTGAGCGTCCCACAGTTCTGGTTACCATCCCAAAATGTCAATAGAACCCACTTGACGCACTCACAACATAATTTCCCTACCCCACTTTACTTTTTATACTCATGACACTTAACTTTTCCTTAATTCCTGCGCATTCAATTTTAGTAACCAGAAGTTTGGGACATAGGGAATATATATATATATATATATATATATATATATATATATATATATATATATATATATGCTATTTTGATATTCAACTACTACCGTGTTTTCTCGTAATGACCGATATCTAGTTGATGATGTAAAAACTAACCTCTTTTTTTGAATGTAGTTACCATATAAGCCTCATCGAGAGAGCTGAGTGTCTTTTGCAAATTTACTCCTTGCCCATAAATTGTGCATCCTGTTCTATTGTAACTCGTGGCAGCGTAGGCCATGCAGGAGCAATTGTTACGACAAGCTGCCTCACAATCAAAAAGACTCATGTTTGATCTTTCATCATATGTGAAACCACTTCCATAAAGTGTACCCTGTTCTGATGCAAAAAACCAGTATCTCCCCATCCTACATTCCGGCCACCCATGATCCTCACACCCCGGAGGAATATCAATGGGCTGGTCTGTCCGGAAACATCCGCCAATTTCGGTCAAAGTTGGCGGTACAATAGAACCATCTCGAACTAAAGTATATCTAGGCGGGTTGTCATAATTATGGTTCGGATCAACCGAAAATGTAAAATATTTCTCATCAGCATTTGAAACGTAACTTAGTGTATATCCAGGTTCAATTGATGTTCTTGGTATATTTTCAAAAGTCCCATTGTGCCAGGGCCCACTTCTCCAGGAAATATTGCCTCTCCACCAGATGATCAACTGAGTAGTGTTACCAGGATCTCCACCGAAGGTGAAAGACCCTGAAGCAGGTAATACGTCGCTTATCCACGAGGTTAGTGACCAAACATGCCCCGTCTTGAAATTAATTCCAATTTTCATTCCTGGTAAAAGGGTATCAGTAGGATAGTCAAAACTTTCCCATAATACCCTTTTCTCCGTTCCATTAGAATTCATCTCCCTCAGTACAAAATTCCCAGTATCCAGAAGCGTTGCGTTTAAATTTAAATTACTTGTTGCAGGAATAGAGTTGATTACAATATCAATGGAGCCACCACTGTAAGAGATTTTCAACCTGCCATCAGAGTCAATTATGAGATTACCGGATGCATCTTGGATTGGTGCGTTTCTATTGGCCAACCAAAATGCCTTGCCGATGTCAGCTGAGTTGAAGAAGATGCCCAAGTAGCGGTTTGGGGAATTTCCAAGGCTGAAGAATTGCATTCTGAAGCGGCCATTTAGTGAAGTTAGTTTCTCCCAGTCCCGGAGCAGTTGGATTGGTCTGATTGTATTGTTCTGAGAGTAACAAGTGTGGAAGAAGAGGAAGAAGTGAAAGAAGAAACAGCAGCAAGAGATTTTTGATTCGGTAGCCATTGGAGAGAGCTCGGATCAACGGTTCAGGGGTTATGGTCTGACCAAAACCGGCCTCTAGTTGCCCAGTTGTGGTCTGACAGCTAAGAGTGACATGGGAGATTCTTGGAAAATTATTAAAAATAATGAGAGTAGGTCGGCTTTGTATTCAAAATTCAATATTGTTTGTATAGACATAAATATTTGTGCAACTTGTCACCACCCTTCTTTAATCAAGAGGCAGTAACATGTAAAATCTTGGATTCATGAATTGACTGTGTCCAGTGGTCCGATTTCTGATTTCTGTCTTTTATATCATCGGTTGTAAATGGTATAAATCGAGTTACGAACATGGGTCAAAGGCGGGCAATGCCCAATGGATTAGACGCAAAATATAACTCATACAATTCCCAATTAAGACAAAGGGAGTTGACCTTCTTTACCTTTGCTCGTTATTCCCACTAGTCATTCTCACTATGTCGATCTAGACATGACATAGCGAATAATAATTAACGCACATCAATTATACATGCTCGACAAGGCATACTTTCATATGCCGAGCAAGACAACCATCAAGGCCGACCTAGGCCTTATTAAAAGACGAGAAGCTCCCTACTCGGTCATCAACAAAGCAAGGAAATTGGCTTACCTATACTTATTCCTCTCTTCCTCGGCGTCAACTCAGACCGACCAAACATCATATGCCGAGTATCATGCCTCCCAGGCACAAGGACAGAAGACAGTTTCCTAATCCTACTCAAATAAGGATTATGAATAGTTATAATCCCAATAGGATTATAACATTCTCTCACGCGTTTTCCTATTCAACATGAATTCTATAATTCCATGCCTATAATCCATAATTCAAATTATTTTGGTAACACATCTTTAGACTCTAAACTGTTATCAATTGATTTCTCTCTCTAAACACAAATACTTACTCTCACGTCGGAGGGCCTTCGCCGGTGAAGCCCCGACTTAGTTTACGTGTTTCTTTTTCTTTTTCTTTTTCAGGCTATTCAATCATCTAGGATACAACATGACGCTGGATTTGGGCTGATTTGAACGTTTTTGACATCATCAGCTTGGTTCCATTGCCGGAAAGCGATCCGTATCATCCGTTGAATAGCTTGAAAATTTTTGCTCCACTCTCCTAATCCTAATGGAAGACGGACATAACGTTAGTGTTACTCCTGATCCGGATAATATTCATGTGAATGAGACTCATTAGAGCTGTCAATACGTGCTGGCGGGGCGGGGCGGGCCCAACCCGCCAAAACCCGCCACTAAACGAGGCGGAACAGGCCAAATTCCTGACGGACTGGAAATATGTCAACCCACCCAACCCACCTTGGGTTGGTGGTCCAGGCGGGCCAATGCGGGCCACATAAAAATACTTTGCTGCTATATTCGCATGACGAGGAATGAATTGCAAAGGGGATTGGAGATTGGGGGAGAGGGTTTTAATTATATACCCAGAATCATAAATCGATCCCCTCCTTGTTTATGCTTTTGTCTACGTGTTTTGTTTGACCAATGTTGCATCACTGTCAGTACCTAGGATTTTCCCAGGAAACAAAAAACTATTTTTTTTAATAATTTACAAAGAAACTAAAGTTAGGACAATTTTATTTTTCATTAACTTATTCATATTAGACTAACCCTTGATGGAAATCAATCACCACCATGCCCTCATACTTTTAGCTATACTAGTTAGAAGACTAATAAGACGGGTACAGCTTGTTGCAGTGCATAGTATACAGCAGAGCAGACAAAAATCTGAATGTTTTAGGACATTAGTTATTTCAAACTTAGAATCTTGATCATTGGAAATTCCGAGGAATGTTGTTTTCATCAAAATTTTCAAATCCAAGCCATTCTTGCGTTTTATCTAGAGGTGTCAATACGTGTTGGCGGGGCAGAGCGGGCCCAACCCGCCAAAACCCACCACTAAACGGGGCGGGACGGGCCAAATTTTTGACGGGCTGGAAATATGTCAACCCAACCCACCCCTATTACATGGCGGGGCGGGCTGACCCGACGAGCTCAACCCAAATTGACGGCTCTAGACTCATGGCAACAATAGGACTGATTTTACTCTTATCAATGGGGAACTGCCTCCTTCTCCACCATTGATTGATGGGCTGCCGCCTATAGGAATGAACTGCGTTCTAGGGCACAGCCAGTAACCGAGGGAGCATTGCCAAACCCTACTCGTTGTCGGCGTCATGGGAGACATGTGGGCAGCCAGACGGGGAGGAACGCCGCCCAGGGAGGAACTGGAGCTTCCCCCCAACAGATTGATCACAAAACTCTCATGCATCAACAGATGCAAACTCTGCAACGCATTTATGAAACACAAAATACCTTACTACAATTGGATCCTGAGCACTCCCTGGATGAATTCATGAGGCCTACGAGGATTGGAAATTCCTTTGTAGGGGAAAGCCATCTTGACAAGCGTGGTAGTCGGGGGAATAAAGAAAATATTCCTCCTGGCCAACATCCCCTTCGTCAAGGCACTGCTGGTAAGCAAAACCCCCAAAATGTCCCTCATCGCCATAAGGCACCTGGGCATGGTAACACGAGAAACGAGGTAGACTTGAGAAGTTATTTGAACCACCAAAGGGAACAGGAGGTTGATTTTGCTGACTTGAGAGCAAGGCTTAGTCAGGCAAGAAAAAAATCCCCTCCTCGTCATAACTCCTCTCCTTAGAATAGGAGCCCTCCTCGGCATAGGAGCCCTCTTCGGCTTATGAGCCCTTCTTGTTACAAGACTCCTCCCCATCCAGAAATGGCACCTATAAGATAAAGAGCACCATCTGTACATGGGGACAACCACTAGTAACATGAGGAACACAGTAGAGTGAATGGGCACAGAAAGAAAGAAAGAACCCAATGCAACTCTCATTTTAGCTCGGGAATCGATGCAATAGATATTTTCCTCTTGAAAAAGAGACTAGATGAAATTGAAATGGGGAGAAAGGAAGTGGATGATGATGATACTAGTGCCACTCGTCATTTCTCCCAGTGGATTAATGATCTACCTCACAATACAACAACAACAACAACAAAGCCTTAGTCCCAAAATAATTTGGGGTCGGCTAACATGAATCCTCATATGTCATCGTGAAAAAAAATAATAATAATAATAAAAAAATAATAAAATAATAATAATAATAATAATAAATAAAATAAAAAATAATAAAATAATAAATAAATAAAAAAAATCAACCCCCCACATGGATTTTTGCCCTCCACTCCGGTCTCTTCAACACCATACTTTCATCCACTCCAAGTAAATTCATATCATTTTCAATTACTCTAATCCAAGTTTGTTTGGGTCTTCCCCTACCCCTCGCCATTTTATCATTTCTCCACTGTTCCGGCCTCCTAACCGGTGCATCACTCGGTCTCCTTCTCACATGTCCAAACCACCGTAGACGATTTTCCCTCATTTTATCCTCAATGGGCGCAACTCCTACTTTACCTCTGATCACCTCATTCCCCAATCGATCCTTTCTTGTATGACCGCACATCCATCGAAGCATACATATCTCCGCCACATTCATCTTATGCACGTGACACCATTTCACGGCCCAACATTCGGTCTTAGTAAAGCAATGCTTAGGCCTAATTGCCGTGCGGTAGAATTTTCCCTTTAATCTATTGGGCATGCCGCGATCACATAGAAACCCTGTAGCACTCTTCCACTTCAACCAACACTGCTTTAATCCTATGAGCCACATCTCCATCTAATTCTCCATCCTTTTGGATAATGGATCCAAGATAGCGAAAAACTCGAAGCTTGGATAATATTGCCATCAAATGTGACCGCCCACTGCCTCCCCTTCCAACTCTCGCTAAACTTACACTCCAAATATTCGGTCTTGCTTACGCTTAATCGAAAACCTCGAGATTCCAAAGTGTGTCTCCACAACTCCAATTTACTTTCAACACCCTCTCTTGTCTCATCAATCGGCACAATATCATCTGCGAACGGCATACACTTTGGTATATCATCTTGGGTGACCTCGTCAATTCGTCCATTATCAAAGCAAAAAGAAAGGGGCTAAGTGCGGAACCTTGATGCACTCCAATCTTTATAGGGAACTCTTCGGTCTTTCCCAACACTAGTACGTACACAAGTACTAACTCCATTTTACATGTCCTTGATAATATCAATATATTTCTTTGAAACACCCTTCTTTGCTAATGCCCACCAAAGTACCTCTCTTGGCACTTTATCATACGCCTTCTCCAAATCAATGAAAACCATATGAAAATCTTTCTTTTGATCTCGATATTTCTCCATGGTTTGTCTCATAAGATATATTTCCTCCATAGTCGATCTTTCTGGCATAAACCCAAATTGGTTATCCGAAATATCCACAATTTTTCTCAGCCTTTGTGCAATCACTCTTTCCCAAAGTTTCATAGTATGGCTCATTAGTTTGATCCCCCGATAGTTGGCACAATCTTGGACATCACCTTTATTCTTATACATAGGGATGAGAGTACTCTTCCGCCACTCCAATGGCATTGTGTTAACTCTCCATATCTTGTTAAATAGCGTTGTTAACCAATCTACTCCCCTCTCCCCGAAACATCTCCAAACCTCAATTGGTATACCATCCGGTCCAACGGCTTTCTTCAATCTCATCTTTTTCATTGCCATTTTCACTTCACTCTTTCGAATTCTCCGCATAAAATCTCGATTAACCATACTCGAAGAGATATTTAAATCTCCAACATCCTGCTCTTGACCGCCATTGAACAAGTTATCAAAGTACGAACTCCATCTATCTTTTATCTCTTTATCCCCGACTAAAACTCTTTGGTCTACATCCTTCACACATTTAAACGTCCCAATATCTCGTGTCCTCTTATCCCTCATACGAGCGAGTCTGTAGATGTCCTTTTCCCCTTCTTTTGTATCCAACTTATCATAAAGTTTCGATTCACCTTTGCTCTTGCGTCTCTTCTTTGCTTTCTTAGCATCTCTTCTAGCTTCCTTATACTTCTCATAGTTCTCGTCGCTCCTACATTTCCCCAATAATTTGTAGCATTCTCGCTTGCCCTTTATTGCTTGTTTTACTTCCTCGTTCCACCATGATGTGTCCTTACTTGGTGGCCCATTTCCTCTAGATTCTCCAAGGACTTCTTTCGCCACCTCCTTTATGGTTTGTACCATCTTAGTCCAAGTCGAATCTATATCCATATCCTCCATATTATCCGCTCAAATACCGGTATCGACCATCTTAGCTACAAATTTCGGTTGATTTTCCCCTTGAAGTCTCCACCACTTGATTCTAGGGTCTACCTGTGATTTTCTCTTCCTCGAAATTCTCCTACTTCGAAAATCAAGTACCACCAGTCTATGTTGAGTTGCTGTGCTCTCACCCGGAACAACCTTGCAATCTGTATAACTCTTTCTACAAGTATTTCTTACTAAGAAGAAGTCAATCTGACTCGCATTACCTCCACTCCTATAGGACACCAAGTGAGATTCTCTCTTCTTGAACCAAGTGTTCATTATACTCAAGTCATATGCCAACGCATGGGAATCACAATCCTGCTTTTAAAATCCCAAGTTTTGAAAAATATGCGGGAATCACAGACGCACGGGACCATGTGTAAGTACCCCAATCTGGATCACCCCCTTTCAAACACACGGGAAACACCGCAGACTCATCAACGCAGTCTCGATGACCCCTGGCACTCAAAACCCTCTCAAAACCCCCAGCCAAACCAAGGGAGGAGCCCTTCTGGGATAAAAAGGGACAAAAGGACCTTTCGGGAATTTTCAGGAAATTGAAAAAGCAATAATGGTCCGTACGGACCTCTTTGCTTTAATAATTACTGAATCTTCTTAAAGTCCACAATATTCCCTCAAATCCCGGGGAAAATGATTACCCTCATGCTTAGTTGGTCCGTACGGACCTCTTTGCATGCAAGATGGTCCGTACGGACCTTATTGCATAGGGAACACCATAATTACAGAATATTCACCATCATCACATATTCCCTCAAATCGAGGAAAACCAAAATTCTGGATAAGCAGGGAGGTCCGTACGGACCTCTTTGCAATTTTTTTCTACTATAAATAGAGGGCTCCCCCTCCCTCATTTTACACACCTCCCACTTCTCTCTTCCTCCCTAGGCCTTCTGGCTTCCCCTCTAAGTCCTCTCGAGGCACTCCCGGCCCCTTTCGAATCCTTTCGAGGCCTTCCGAGCCCCCTCGAGGTGCTCCGAAGCCTCTCCGAGCGCTCCCGCGACGCTCCCGCGCTGCCCCGAGGCACTCTCGAGGTACTCTGAGGCCCCTCGTGGTACTCCAGAGGCCTTGCACAGTCTTTCCACGGTGTCCGGCTCTTTCAGAGTCAAACCAGACGATCCCAAACCACGCCGAACCTCTGCCCGAGTGACTCCTGCCACCACAACGCACGCCGAACCTCTGCCCGAGTGATCCCGACGATCCCCACGCACGCCGAACCTCTGCCCGAACGCAGCCTGCAACATCAACTCACGCCGAAACTCTGTCCGCAGACAACCGGCATCTCCCGAAGCAATCCAGATTCAGACCGGAACGCTACTCCGACCTCAAACACTATTCCCCAGCGGAAGACAGACACGAACCAACATTGGTAAGGCTTCCTTCCATTACTATTTCAATACATTTCCATACATAGCATACAATGTAGACATCCGATACAGCATGCATTTTTAAAAAGCACACACACACACACACACAACATTTAAAGGATATTCGGGGTATCCGAAAGACTCGTTTTACGAGGCGACTCGGGTGAGCTCTAATATTCTAATATTCTCTTCCCGGGAGTCATCTGACCTCCGAACTCAAAATCTCATCACACAAAAACAGTTTAAAATTATCTTTAAACTGATGCCCTTTTTCAATGTTTTGGGCTTAATAAAAACGGCGTGGCGACTCTACAAAAATGCGAAAGCAAAACGGCGAGAACGAACCGCTCCAACGCGAAAGATTGCCAGATGCGGCCGCGAAACTCGCTCGGATCCGGCTATTTCGGTTGGCAACTCCATTTGGGAATTTTTGTTTTAAAATCTTTTTAAACAAAACAAAAGATTTTTAAAACGATGATGAGGGTCAAACTTTCATTTTACCCCTTCCTTTAACTGTTGTGTGTGTGTGCACGTGCTTTACTTTTTATTTTACAAAAAAAATAAAAATACAAAAAAAATGCATCAATATACATACGTGCATACATTTAAAATTCTTCAAAAACTTCGTTTTACTCGTAAAAGAATTTTAGAGACCGCACACTACTCGCACCGCCGCCTCGGTTACACCGCACACTACTCACACCGCCTCGGTTACACCGCACGCTACTCACACGCCTCGGTTACACCGCACGCTACGCGCACCGCCGCTTGGATACACCGCACACTACAACCTCAACCCGGAGTGGTCTCGGTTGCGATCCGTTTGGTCTTCCTAGGCCTCTTGGACGCGCACGGGATCATTCCAAACATCCCATCCTAGCCAAGCGTCAACCACACGTTTGAGTCTTGAGTCACACTCTGTCCGGACTCGGTTGGTTTTACCCGGTCCGTGTCATACGGCTGGATACATATACCATGCCGGCCATTTTCTGAGTCAAGGCTCGGAACTCAAGATCCCTTGCGCAAGCAAAGCGATGAAAAGGTCATGCTAAAATCTTGACTGATCTTGATTTCCGGCTACACCCGAACGATGTTCCGTCCAGGATATACATCCATGCTCACATGACACCATGTCATCACGCCTTTGATACGTCGGCCATGACAATATGACCCAGCCAACGCCTAACGTCACGGATCCCTTGCGCAAGCAAGGTAAAGAGAAGGTCATGCCGAACTCTTGACTCGATCTTGACTTAGTGGCCGGCTCGGTTCACTATTCACATGGCTAACGCATCAAAACGAACAAGACAGGCTCGGTCCTTAGGCTCGATTTTTCTTTTAGGCCGGTGGAAACTGCTTGCACTATAGGACCCTCGCTTGGGGCTGTCCACCCTGGGCTATAGAAATACAGGTGCAAAAGCGAGGGGCTTATAGCCGCACGAGATGGTCTCCATCGACCCAGATCTAGCATAGTTGTGAAAAGAAGAGCAATCTTTTCCAACCTACCTAGGATTCGGAGAAAACATGTTTTAAGTAAATTAAAACAAAAAAAAAAAAAATCATAAAAGAAACGGAAACCACATGCCGCGTGAGCTTTCCCCTTTTATCCCGTTAGGCCATTCTGTGTCTAAACCTTGCCCGTCACCCCTCCCGGCTAAAAAGAGTGGTCGATAATACCCAGGGAACCCCGTCTCCCGGTGTCAAAATAGCAAGGTCCTACCTCCTTCCCGGCTCTGTCACCGGGACGGTCCGTCAATTCCCATGGCCAAATCGGTGGATAACAACGATGAGAACGGGACCTTACCCCCAAGAAATTTCCCAACATTGGAAGCAGTTTGGCAGGTCCTCATGGCTATTGAGAAACGTCAAGGTGAGCAACAAGCTTGGATCGAAGGTGCCATGCACCACTTCGGAACATTAGCCACCCAACTACCAGGGCTTCCCAAGTCATGACTACTCCTACGGCCTCTAACGTCTCTCATTGTCTCCCGAAGTCAACCCGTTACCCTCATACGAGCCATGCGGTTATGACGTAAGGCCACAAGACCTTCCGAGAGGAAAGCACTGCTCATCCGGCCTCACGAGGTCCGGTACCACCGCCGAACAACGAACACATCTGGTGGGATGTCTGCGATTGCGGTGCTTGTACGGAAATGGAATTCCGGGATGCGATGAGCGAGGGCCGTCCTCGACGAAAGAAGAAGCTATCTTCTCAACAAAAACTGAAAAAGAGGTATGAATCAGGTGATCCCACAGTCGGAACCCTTGGAGAACCCTCGGAAAGTTTGACTACTATGTCATCTACTCCAGCCAAGCCTAGCTCGCACAAGGCCACGGCAATGTCTCTGCTCCATGATCGGCCGGGACGAGCTTCGCACCGCCACCGAAGGCCCGAAGGTCAGATAATCCAACCCTGTCTTGGGAAGATCTCAAAGCCACTATTGATGCTTCGGTAAAGGCTATGACAGGTGAATGAATTGAAATGCGCGGTGCGGCCTTACGCCTAATCGAGGCTCACTCCCACTACGAAAGCGGGAGAGACAAGCAAAACCGTAAGTCCGAGAGGTGAATGTTCGACACGTTAGGTCAAATCCCGGTGAATCCTCCACGGACGGACAAAAGGCCGGCCATACCTGAGCCACGAATTGAAAAGGGGCCCTACGCCAAAGAAAGTGAAACCTTGGACCCCAAAGGTGAAGATCTGTCTTGACACGGCTCAGCGCACTCGAGGCTAACATCTCACTCTGGTCCTTACTCACTTCATCTTACCCGCACAAGCTCAAGTTGGAAGAAAGCCTGGCCCGGACTATGGTTCCCATCACGGTGACACACGATGAAGCCGGTTCGAGATGATTGGCAACGTCAATTACGGCAATATCATCACTTTCACGAGCTCGACCTTCCAAAATTTGGGGCGACCATAACGAGCCTCTCTACATAACGGTTCAACTGGACGAGCGTCGTCTCCCACGGGTGTTGGTAGATGGGGGATCATCCATGAACGTCCTTCCGGCCAAGATGATGGATTTGCTAGGGATCAAGGCAAGCGATCTAAAGCCCTCGACTCGAGCAATCAAGGCATACGACTCAACATCCCGCCCGAGTCTTGGGAATAGCCTCCTTGAACTGTGGTTTGGAAAACAAAATGGTCCCAACGGTTTCCAAGTCATCGACATCCCGATCACATTCACGCCATTTTGGGACGCCACTTGACTACACGAGATCAATGGAGTGGCATCCACTCTCCATCAATGCGTAAAGTTCGTCCAAGGCAGATCTAACCATCATCTACGGAGATAGCGTGGTCAACGAAAGGACCGAAACAAACGGCGTCCCGGTCTTAGAAATCAAACCCGACGATGATCGCATGATGCTAACAGGGTTCACCATCGAAAGCCCAAAGGCCCCAGTGTGCCACATAGACACGCCTTTGATTTGGGACAAGATCCACTCCCCGATGAAAATGATGAAGCACATGAACTACATCCAGGGGATCGGTTTGGGAAAATGCCATCGGGGTACTCAACGGATCATCAATATCAAAGAACGAGAATACCACTGCACGGCACAGGATACTCCCTACTCCCGAACACATTGCGGAGGACAAGCGAGGCACGCACGAAAACGCTCCACAGATAACAAAAGAGGCTTGCACGTCATCTTCGATCTTCGTCCTTACAGCTTCGACATGACCAAGTACTTCACAAAGAAGGCCGACAACTTGGAAGAAGATCCAGGAAATGGAACGAGAGGCGATCGGCGCCAAACAAAGGCGGCCTACAACCATGGACAAGCTCCGGCGAGAACTGGCAAGATTCGGAGGCCTCGAAGCCAAATTCCGTCCGAAGAGCATTTCTCGACACGCCGCCCTGCCGGGATCCACAACCACCACTATTCACAATGAATTTTGGTTCGGAAAAACTATCTCTTTGGCGGAAGAATTCGAAAAACTCTCTGTCAACACTCACGCCTTCAACAAGCGGGACGAGTGCATTCGAGCTAGTAATGCCCAAGACAAAAGCAAAAGACTCCGCGATGACGATGCTTGGGACGAGCCACCGCTCCACACTGCTCTTCAAAGAAGAAATCGAGATGCCGGATCTAATCGATTTTGTTTCGATAACTCTGTGATAGCAATGATCGGGAACGGTGACATAAAGCCCTTGAAGCCCCATCTCCTATCAAGCTCATTGCCACTCAATAAGCTGGGCCACCTTCTCCGGACCAGCTGCCCGGCCAAAGGACATGATCGAACAACTTGGTCGACCCCTCGAGTCCTAGAGTCTAGTGTCAAAACTCATCCACGAGTCCATTATCTTTGAATTTGAGTCTATCGAGTCATCGATGGCCTCACGCCGGGAAGATTACGAACTCATTGCCAATAATGTATTCCCGTATGCTCTTAATGAATGCTTCGATCTTTCAGTATCCTCTCATTGCATCTTTAACAAGCGATAAATTAACTAACACACAAACGGTTAATAACGATTCACTTGATAAAGAAGCAGACACATTAAACGAACAATACATTAAGCACATCTTTAAGCATGTTGTCAAACGAGAGAAAAACCGGGCCCAAGCTGTCGAGGAGGTTTTAACCAAAGTGAATTTGGGAGCTGCTGAAGAGCCAAAAGAGACGCAAATCAGAAGTTTCTTCATCGGCACAGAGCAAGATGCATTGGCTGCAGTGCTCGAAGAGTTCGTGGACGTGTTCACTTGGTCTTACCGAGACATGCCGGATTAGATCCTAACATTGTGGAACACCGGATTCCCTTAAATCCCGAGGCTAAGCCTATCAAGCAAAAGCTACGCCGAATCAAGCCGGAATGGTCTTTACAAGTCAAAGAGGAGATCGAAAAAATGCTCCGCGTCGGCTTCATCAGGGTGATCGAGTACCCCACATGGCTCTCCAATATCGTCACGGTCACCAAGGCCAATGGAAAAGTACTGTTGTTGCGTGGACTTCCGAGATCTCAACAAAGCAAGTCCCAAGGACGATTTTCCACTACCCAACATCGACATGTTGGTAGACACTCTGACCAATTTCGAAGTCAAGTCCTTCGTGGACGGTTTTGCGGCTACAATCAAATCAAGATGGCCGAAGAAGACCAAGAAAAACGGCTTTCACAACCCCACAGGGGAACCTCTTGCTACACGGTGATGCCGTTCGGACTAAAGAACGGCAGGGCTACCTACCAACGGGCGCACCGCCCTCTTCCACGATATGATCCACAAAGAGATAGAAGTGTACGTTGATGACATAATCGTTCACTCAAAGGGATCGAGATGGACAACACCTCACGGACTGAGAAAATTCTTTCAATCGCCTCCGAAAACACTCAATGAGGCTTAACCACCGCCAAATGCACATTTGGAGTTAGCCGAGAGCAAGGTTTTTAGGATACATGGTCACCGAGAGAGGCATCGAGGTTGACCCTCAAAAGATCAAGGCTATCATCGAAATGAGACCACCGCAAACTCAGACAGAGGTGAAAAGCTTCATGGGCCGCCTGCAATATATCAGCCGCTTCGTCAACCAATTGACCTCTATGTGCGAGCCAATCTTCAAACTGATGAAGAAGAACACCGACATCGAATGGAACTCAGAATGCCAAGATGCCTTTGAAAAAATAAAAGCATACCTTGTGAGTCCTCCGATTCTCTGTCCTCCCCACGAGGAAAAGCCACTATTGCTATACCTAAATGTGACCGACACCGCAGTTGGAGCCATGCTCTGTCAAGAAAAGAAGGAGTCACGAGTCGAAAACGCCATCTACTTCGTCAGTAGAAAGTTTCAAGGCAGCGAACTCAATTACTCAGCCCTCGAGAAAACCTGCTGTGATGATGTGTGATTGTGTCCGAAAATTTTTCCCATTTTTGTTTGAAAAAATCAACGAAAACGGAGTCGCCACGCCATTTTAATTTTGAGGGCCAAAACATTGAAAAAAGCCCGAGATCAGAGATTTAGGTTCGGAGGTCATGTTACGCGTCGGGAAGGACGTTAGTGTGCACCCGACGCGCCTCGTAAAACGAGTCTTCCAAGCTGAAAATCATTTGTGTGTGTGTGTGTGTGTGTGTGTGTGTGTGTTTTGGCCAAAATACTTTGAAACTCAGAAAAGTAAAAATTGGGATATCTTTTTAAGACTTTAAACTGATCCCATGATTTTTTGGAGGATTTTTGGATTGAGATTTGGTACTCAAAAGACCTTTTGAAGTTGAGAGCCATTTCTGCCAGAATGAAAAAGGCAGTGGACCTTTGATTTTGAAATGTATTCAAGGGTCTTAAAACTTCATAATCTGGATAAACTCAGAGAATGAAAGTTGTTCTAGACACCTTAAATAAGGTTTGTGAGAAGGAATTTTCCATTTTGGAGAAGATTTGAGGGGTCAAAACCTTCTGGAAACCTCAGATATGAGATCTGGATTCCCAGAAGCTGATGAACTAGCCTCTGAAAGAAAATTTGAAAATAGGAGTTTTACTCACCCAAAAAATAAAGTAAAAATATTTCTGGAAAGCTCTGGATGTTGGCTACAAAAAGTGTTTTGTAGTCAACACCAAATTCCAAGTTCATCTGTGTCCAAAAATTAAGACAATGGACTGAGGTCTGGGAAAATTGCTACTGGACAGCAACTTCCCAAGAGAGAAAATATGATTTTAAAGGGGGTTTTGCATCCATGCTTGTCCCCATTTCCCTAGGTTTTGGTTAGTGATCACTAGACATTTTAGTGGTGAATCAACTATACCAAACCATCCTTGGGGTACATTAGGACTAAGCACTTCATTTGCTTGGGAAGGGGAATTTTATCCTTTGAAATCAAGATTTTATGCTTGAAAATGGTTTTTAGGGTTTTGAAAATGAGTTTTCTTTGCAAGAAAGTAAGAAAGCTTAAAAATAATTTTGATCTTTGTAGAAGATCATCCATGGAGATGGTCTTCCATGGTGATCTTCTTAGATCTAAAGCAAGAAGATGAAGGAACTACATTTTGTAGTTTGAAGATGCATGCATGGATGAGATTTAGGGTTAGGAGGAGGAGGGTTTACCAATCTTCCTTGTGTTCTTGAGTGTTTGGCTTGAGTATATGAGTGTTTAGGGCTTTAATATGAGAGTGAGTGGATGAGTATGAGTTGGGAAAGATTGGAGAGAAAATGGTGACAATTCAAGTGAATTCTCCTTTGTTTTCTCTCTATATTTCGCCGAGAGGTTCGGTGCAAAATGTGTTGTGCCTCTTATTTTTGTATTTGGAGGGCTCAATTTATAGCCCTCTGGAAATTACCAAAGATGTCCGCGCGGATAAACCTGCGGCGTGCCTTTGTTCATTAAATGCGGCTCCGGCTTTGGACACAAGGAATAAAATTCAAAATTCAAATTGAGAAAATGTTTTTCAACTTGCTGTTTGGGGATTTTCTTAATTCTTTTGCTTTTTGAGATTCCTTGGAAGGTTTAACTCTAAATAGCCATGCCCATTTTACCCTTACTTTGTTAGAAAAGTTAGGATTGTTAGGAATGTTAGTAATTGTTATGACATTCGTTAATTTTCTAACGAAAATTCTAACAAGCTCAAATTGGAGCACTTACGGTAGCCCTTCGGCGACGGCGCTTTCGAAGGAAGCGGGGTCGTCGATAAAGTAAGGCTCCATATTTGGCGGGATGATCGAGTGATCGGGTGGGCTGAACCTAGCGATAGGCTACCTACGTATCCCGAATGGGAATCAAGCCGATCGTAGTTCGGGTCTTTGACCACAGGAGATGATGGCGTTTTAGGCGCCTCGAACTGATGAGCGAGTTCTACGGTCGGTTCTTTGGAAAGAAACTTCTGCTTGGGGATAAGAGATGACCATTTTCGGTCGATGGTTATCCGCTCATTTGGGGATAGGAATGACCATTTTCGGTCTCTGCTGGGGATGATTGCGATTTATCGCTTTTCTAGTGACAGCGTCTTAGGTGCCTCAAACCTTGGAGATGGCGTTTTAGGTGCCTCGAACCTTGATGATGATGGCCTTTTAGGTGCCTCGGACCTTGATGATGGCGTTTTAGGTGCCTCGAACCTTGATGATGATGGCTTTTTAGGCGCCTCGGACCTTAATTTGAAATGGCCTTTCGGTGGACTTTGTCTGCTGCCGAAGGATAGGGTGACCGTTTTGGTCGAGGGGCTGGACCTAATGATAGGCTACCTACGTATCCCGAATGGGAATCAAGCCCTTTCGTAGTTCGAGTTCTACTCGAGATTTCGTTGGCTTTTGGGATTCCGTTAACTTTGCTGGGGATAATCAGACGTATTCGTCTGGGGAATTGGTCTTACGTTTGACTGCCGGGGGTAATTTTGATGAAAGATACGGGATCTCGTTATCTTTCTCAGGGCACTCGGTCTTACGTTTGCCGTTGGATGTAATTTTGATGAAAGATACGGGATCTCGTTATCTTTCTCGGGGCACTCGGTCTTACGTTTGGCTAGGGGGTAATTTTGATGAAAGATACGGGATCCGTTATCTTTCTCGGGGCACTCGGTCTTACGTTTGGCTAGGGAAGATTTTGATGAAAGATACGGGATCCGTTATCTTTCTCGGGGCACTCGGTCTTACGTTTCTTGCCGGGGATGAAAGACGGGATTTCGTTATCTTTCTCGGGGCACTCGGTCTTACGTTTGGCTTTTGCTTAGGGAAGATTTTGATGAAAGATACGGGATCCGTTATCTTTCTCGGGGAAATCGGTCTTACGTTTGGCTAGGGGTAATTTTGATGAAAGATACGGGATCTCGTTATCTTTCTCGGGGAAATCGGTCTTACGTTTGGCTAGGGGGAAGATTTTGATGAAGATACGGGATCCGTTATCTTTCTCGGGGCACTCGGTCTTACGTTTGGCTACGGGGTAATTTTGATGAAAGATACGGGATCCGTTATCTTTCTCGGGGCACTCGGTCTTACGTTTGATTTGCTAGGGGGAAGATTTTGATGAAAGATACGGGATCTCGTTATCTTTCTCGGGGCACTCGGTCTTACGTTTGACTGCCGGGGGTAATTTTGATGAAAGATACGGGATCTCGTTATCTTTCTCGGGGCACTCGGTCTTACGTTTGACTGTCGGGGAAGATTTTGATGAAAGATACGGGATCCGTTATCTTTCTCGGGGAAATCGGTCTTACGTTTGTGCTATAGGGGTAATTTTGATGAAAGATACGGGATCTCGTTATCTTTCTCGGGGAAATCGGTCTTACGTTTGGCTAGGGGAAGATTTTGATGAAAGATACGGGATCTCGTTATCTTTCTCGGGTCACTCGGTCTTACGTTTGGCTAGGGGTAGATTTTGATGAAAGATACGGGATCTCGTTATCTTTCTCGGGGCACTCGGTCTTACGTTTGGCTAGGGGAAATTTTGATGAAAGGGGATCTCGTTATCTTTCTCGGGGCACTCGGTCTTACGTTTGGAGGGAAGATTTTGATGAAAATCACGGGATCTCGTTATCTTTGCACTCGGTTTTACATTTTGATGAAAGATCGGGATCTCGTTATCTTTCTCGGGGCATTCGGTCTTATTCTTTTTCGAAGAGAATTGAGAAAGAAGCTGAATCCGGCCTTGGTCCAAAAAGCTTCAAAAATCTTCCGATTTCTTTGATTTTGAGCAATGGAACACGGGGAAGGCGCTTTTCAAGGCGGGGACGTGGCCGGTAGCGGAGAGGCGATTGGAGCTCGTCCGAATGAGGAGGCATTACAATCTTTCGCAATCGGTTGCGGAGGAGCATTACCCCGATGCTTGGCAACATTGGGCTTCGGATTCGAATCTCCGAACGGTATACTTTGAAACCCTTTGATCCCTTTGTTGATTTCTTGTTTGAAATTTGAATTTTGGGTGATTTTTGAATTTTTTTTTTTGAAATTGAATATTGATATTGATGAATGATGCAATCCATGCATTTTGTTTGGAAAGAATAGGCATTTTCGCCATTTTTTTTTTTAATTCGAAAATTGCATGTGAAAATTCGAAAATTGTGATTTTTTTTTTTTTGAAATTGAATATTGATATTGATGAATGATGCAATGCATGCATTTTGTTTGGAAAGAATGGGCATTTTGCCAATATGAGATGTATGTATGTTTAGGGTTTTTTATTTTTGAAAAGTGGGACGGATTTTTCCTCCCGTTGCATGTAAGATGGATGATATGCATGTATGCATTTTTTTTTGAGGTGATGGATGGTATGCATGTTATTTTTATGAAAATGGGACGGAGTTTTTACTTCCGTAAGGAATGCATGCATTGGGATTTCTTGAAAAGCTTGTTTTCTTTTATGCGAGAAAAATGGGGCTATGCTCATTGTATCTTTGTTATCTTTGTCGAAATTTTATTTTATTTTTTAATGCATGTGTATGCTTTTTTTTTGTGCAAACGCAAATTTTTTTTTTGATATTTTCTCTCTTTCTTTTTTTTTTTTGCAGGGCGGAAACCGTTTTGTAACGGAGCAGCTGAACAAAATGAAGACTCGAGGATCGGTGGAGTCCGTGATTGACTTGTGGGACCGGCTTCCGAATGCGGGCGAGGGGAGCTTTCTTGCAGAGTCAGAGACAGGACTCGTTGTCGAGACGGGGCTTTGGGAGTTTGTCGAGTGCTTGAGGGGGCTGGTCAAGTTCCCTAAGAGCAAGGGCTTGATGTTTGCTGCAGCGCGCGGCATTGGTGGGACGCGACCCGCACCTTCCACTTCTTACGGGCGAGGCTACGGTTACGCCCTCCGAGCTATCTTTGCGATTACGGGCTGTCCTTTAATGGACGCGGCATTGAGTGGCGGGATAGCTCTGGCGATGTTGATCTGCGAGGCTCTTACAGGATTTTCCCTATTCCCAAAAAGGGGATGGGGATGGAGTATGCCGTGGTCTACGGCAAGATCGTGGAGACCATAGCGAGTTACGAGGTGGGGAGGAGAGGATAGGCGCCGTCGGATTGCCGGGGCCTTCTTGTGGTTTGCTTTTTCGAGCACGCTCTTTGGACATCTTTGAGGGACGGCGATCTTTGCCTTGTTGAGGTCCTTGGAGAACATGGAGGCAGTAGGAGATGTCTGTGCGTAGGGGAGAGGCGGGTGGCAGAGCTTTATTTTGCTCTTGATAGGTACGGCAGGAAGGAAGGCTGTGTGAGCTCTTTGTCTTGCTTTGAGTTTGCCACTGGAGGTATAAGCTCTCTTTTTGCTTTCCCTCTTTTTTTTTTGAGCACGCACTTTTCTTTTGCCTTTGGATTGATTGGATTTTTACCTTTCGCGGTATGGGCGTTGGAGTTTTCCACGTCACGATGTGGCGGCGGCCGGCGGAGTACGTCGGGCGTATCCGGCCATGCGGTCTTGGTCCCAAGCATGCCGGGAGAAAGATAAGCTCCGGGCGTACGACTCTCAGTGCGCGGATTGCCTTCCTTTGACGGAGGCCGAGACGGATGAGGGGATGATATTCTTCCCACAGGATCGCTTTGAGTGGCGCGGTGAAGAGGCGGCGAGATGCGGGCTGTGCGGCGGAGGATTTTGAGGGTCGACTGCGATGCATATTATGCAGGAGAGAGGGTGACGCGCCGGCATGGCGTGGTCGCCTTTGAGGACACCGGTGGAGCCTCCCGTCGATATGATGCACCGGCGATCGGTCAGTGACACAGGATGATTACCAGAGCCGGCCCGGCACTTCTCGGATTTCGTGGCGATTGAGCCATTATGCGACATTCGTCTTGAGGAGGCGAGGATGCCTCGGGTTACGGATAGGGAGGGGCTTGGGATCCGCGGTACCCTCGGACGGATTTTTCCTATATCCCGAGGATGGGGTCGATTGAGGGTGCGAGATCCCTCGGCCCGGCGACTTCCACGAGCTTTCCGGCCTCGTCAGGAGTATGAAGAGTATGGCTTCACCTTTTCCCCTTCTTTTCTTTCTTTTGTTTCATCATCTTTAGCATCACCTCTTTTTTTTTTTGACGCTTTTGCTTTTGTGCGGTTTTCGGAGGTGGTCGTCGAGAAGGCGACGAAGCAAGTGATCGGGGCAAGAGATTCATCGGGAGGATGGTCGCTTGCGGGGCTCCTCGAGGCTAGAGCGAGGCGACCACGGCGGCGCACTGTCGGACGGGAGGCTTCCTATTCGCTCGAGACTTCTTCGAGACTCCTCTGTCTCCTCTCCTTGATCCCAGCGGTGCGCCTTCGGATCACGTCATTCTCGGGGATCCACACGGGCGGGGACACGTTTGGCGGCATGGCGGGTCGTCTTCGTACGTCCGGGAGTCGCGCCTTCACCTTTGGATACGATTTTTCGCATATCTCGGCTTGCCCTATCGGAGCGTGCCGGTTGGTCTGATGAGCCTCTTTGCGGAGACGAGGACGATTACGAGCCCGAGATTTTCGGGGCTCTGAGGAGGCGGGCCCGAGTCGCAAGAGGGCCGAGGGGCGGGCATCGGGCGGAGACTCCGATTGATTTTTTTTTTGAGGTTTGAGATTGAGATTTAGATTTGTACAGCTTATGCACTTTTTTTTTCTCTTTTTTTTTTTGGATGTAATAATTTAGGATTTTATTTATGTTTGCTTGTTTTTTTTTTATGCACACTCTTTTTTTTTTGGAATGTAATAATTTAGGATTTTATTTATGAATGCAATGCAGTATGAATGCAGTGTTGCATGAGCCTTGATTTTTTTTTGCAAGGGTGTTTGGTATATGGACTGGTTTGGGGAGGTTTTTGCACGGGTTTCGAGCAGCAGGGACGGAATATTCCTCTTTTGGTGTAGCGGCTTGGGCATTGCGAGATTTTCGATGGAAAAGCAATCCTATCCGCGCGGATAGGGCGCATCGACATTGTCCTTTAATTTTGGTTCGGAACTGGTCTTGCTTTATTTCAAATTCAAATATCCTCTTCAACCTCCGAGTCCCAACAGCCATTTTCGGGAGAAAGAGAGAAAACCATGGAAAACCTTAGAAAAGCTCCATCAAAATTGTCCCAAGAGTCCCAAATGTCATTCTTCAACAAGTTCAAGGATTGGTCTAGGAAATCATGCATGAGAGGAGGTCCTTCTTTGAAGAAAGATACAAGGTGAAGTGCTTATGGTCTCTCAAGGAATTGATTCGGATTATGAGCTTTTGAGAGCTTCTTCATCATTTTGGGATACTAGAAGGCATGTCTTTTGCCTTTCCTTCAACGAGATTGTTCCATTGTCGAAGAATTTCGGGCCTTGCTTGGAGGTCGGAGGTGGAAGAGATAGCGGTTCCTTTGCCGGAGGGGCTTCTTTTGTTGACGGATTGTGCGTCCTCCTTCATCTTTCCCCGGAGGAAAGCGCGAGGTATGATCCGCGGTCCGTCATTTCGATATTTCCGGTCTTCCCGACAGATTTAGGGGCCTAGGTTTGGTGGATGATGCCTATTGGGATGCCTTTGCACTTTGTATGTTTGGCACCTGTTCATGGTCTATTCCTTTGGGATACGCCATCGGTCTTTCTTTGGATGTTGTCGTTCTTTGTCGCACAGGCGAGATGTCGTTCCTTTGATTACAGGGAGACTTTTCATGCTCTCGGCAGTTAGCTACGGAAGGCGGTATATGCGCGGGGGCGGCCCGTTTCTCTTGACCACATGTGGGCGATGGAGCGTTTGGGGTTCTTCGGGAAACCTACGATATGATCGAGCCTTGGACTTTTGCCGGGAGAGGTGTTGATGTAGATTTTGATGATCGGGGCTCGTGGGAGCGTTGGATGGCGGGTCGCCGGGCGAAGATATCGAGATGGTCGGTGCCTCGTTGGCGGGTGGAGACTCGCGAGTGCTTCGGGATGGGTCTCCGTGGTCATGCTTAGGGGCTTTCTCGGTCCGGCTTCTATATTCCGGCTTTAGTTACGAGACGGTTTGGCTTGGAAGCGGAGTTCCTTTGGAGGGCTTTGATGATGTAGCCACCGGGGTGGTGGCTCCTGTTTCTATGGATGATCCCTCGGTGTTTCCATTTCTTTCCCGAGCATGGAGGTATGATGCCTTTCCTCCTCGGGTCATTCTCGGGCGTCAGAGGCCGGTGTTCTTGACCACTTGGTACTGGATTGAGTATGAGAGGCATGCAGGAGAGACTCGGGTGGCTATTTTGAGGCGGCGTGAGGCCATTATGGGTGCGGAGGACTGGCCATTTTACGAGAGGAGGAGGGGCCGAGGCGGGGCCAACCCTCGTGAGCGGGAGCGGAGCGGCGTGGCCGATTATGAGGCTTACGTCAAGAGACGAGGAGAGGAGGGCTCTGTCTATGCTACCGGCTAGGCTACGGGAGATGAGGGATGACGCTAGGGCTACTAAGGCCACGACGGAGGCTGGTTTGATAGACCACTGTTCCCTATACGAGCTTGGTAGGAGGAATGCAGAACATTTTCCGGTTCGAAAAGAAGACTCGAAAGGGAAGAAGAGAGGGGAGAGGCCGATGCGAGTGGCTTGGAGTGACTACGAGGTTTCAGTATCCCTTTTCTTGTCATGGCAAACACGTTAGTTTGATTATGTATCTTAGTTTTCTTTTAGCGAGGTTGCCGGTTGTAGGAATGAATCGGGCTTAGACTCATCAAAGAGCTTTTAACTTGTAATGAATATTTGAATTGCTTTAGAGTTTTCGAGACAGCTTTCATGGTACGATCAATTGTATTGATGCCAAAGTATGGCTTTTATTTGTGCTTTAGACCGAACCGTTTCATTTGCCTACGTTCCCCTCATTTTGAGGAGCTCGGGTCTTCGTAGTTCAACACAGTGAACTCTTTTTTTTTTTTTTTTTTTTGTTTTTTTTTTTTTGTTTTTTGTTGTTTTTTTTTTTGTTTTTTTTGTTTTGTGATGACCTGTTTTTACCTAGGCCCCTTTTCGGGTTTTCTAACCTAGTTGGGTATTACTCTTTTAGCACTTTTACTTTTTTTCTTGTTTTTTTTTTTTTGTTTGGTGCAACCACTGTTTTTACCTAGGCCGCCCTTTTCGGGTTTCTAACCTAGTTGGGTATTACTCTTTTAGCACTCTTTCCTTTTTTTTTCTTCTTTTTTTTTTTTTTTTACGCGTAGTATACGCGCGGCTTGTCACCATTCATTTGGGTGTACAAAGGGATTCCGTCGAGGTGCGCAAGTTGCATGGCTCCTCAGGAGAAGATCTTACGGGCGACATATGGCCCGACCCATACGAGGCTCCCATTTGCCGAGGGGTTGATACGGGCCAGGGGCTTTTCTTTTAAAACGAGATCCCCTTCTCGGATTTCCCGATGCTTTACTTTCTTGTCGAAGGCTCTAGCCATTCTTCCTTGGTAGGCCGGATGTGTTCCATGGCCTTCGGTCGGCGTTCGTCTAGTAGGGCCAATTCGTCATGGCGACTGCGGAGCCATTCGACCTCGTTGATACGGCTTTCCGGCGGTATACGGAGCGAGGGTATTTCCGGCTCGATTGGGAGTACGGCTTCCATTCCGTATGTGAGGAGCAAAGGTGTTTCCCGGTTGCCGTTCGTTCGGCGTGTTACGTAGCCCCCGAGTGCCGGGTGTAACTTCTCGGGCCAATCTACGCCTTGGACTGGCCATTTTCCGGATGATATTTTCGAGTCTTGTTTCTTTGCTTCGACGGCTCCGTTGGTTTGGGGCACATAGGGAGATGACTTGTGACGGGTTATTCGAATTCCGCCGGCCGGTTTTCACATTCCCCCTTGAAGTGGGATCCATTATACGAGATGATTTGGTGGCAACCCGTATCTGCACATGATGTTTTCTTTGATGAAGAGGGCAACTTTCTTTGAATTGAGGATTTTGTAGGACTTTGCGAGCATCCTTTCCGATTCCTTCGAAGAAATCACCAATCTGCGTCTCTTTAGGCTCTTCCGAGTTCCCAATTCACACTCGTCAAAATCTCTTGGCGGCTTGGGCTCGATTTTCCTCTTTCAGGACAACTTTGCTTAAAGATTTCTTTGATATATTGTTCATTTAATGTGTACGCCTCTTCATCTAGTGAATCGTATTATTAAGTGTTTTAGATTATTAGTTAATTCATCATTAGTTAAAGTGGCAATTAAGGGATACTCGAAAGGTTCATCATTTCATTGAAGACGAAGGGGAATACAACGTTCGCTACGAGACTCGTAGTCTTCGGGCGTAAGGCCGTCGGACGACTCGAGAGACTCGAACTTCAAGCAATGAGAGACTCGGAGGACTTTCTGAGGTTGACACGAAAGGACGGGGGACGATCCAAGCTTGGTGATCATTTCCTCTTTGGTCGCGGACGGGCTGAGAGAGTTTCCCAATTCTTTAGCGGCATCGGCGTCGGTGGCTTCACGGCTCGGGAAAGGCATGGTCTACGTGCTCCCTCTTCGATCGTTGCTATCATCTCTTTGTACGAACCGAGAATCAATTGTGTTTGGCGTCGAAAGGCGAGCATGTGGATGTAGGGATCTTCCTCAATCCACAGGGATTTCCGTTTCGTCACAATCGACCGCTCAATCCCGAGATGTAAGGGCGTATTGCGTCTCGGTGTCTTGCTAGAAAAATCTCATGTCCCATACTCGAGCGGAAAGGCTCGGCGGGTAGTTCGGCAAGGAGGACGTCCCACCACGACGTTCATAGATTCGGCCGAGTACTGTCGGTGTTTGTCGACTTTTATCATGAAAATCTCTCGCCTTTGGCGAGAGGCAGAAAGGAAATGGGTTTGCGAGAATGCGACAAATCGTGATTGAGGACCGGGGACTTGTGTGCTGTATCATGGCGGTGTTCGGCGTTTCCTTCCGATGCGCCTCCGAGTGTTGGAAATAGCAATTAAATTTGATGAATCGAACTTCTTCGGAGTACGCTCGCTTGAGTGTGTCGACATAGTTGGCATCGCTGGATTCCAAAGGATCTTGGCGAGACTTGCCTCTTGAAGGATGTAGCCCGGTGTTTGGCTTGTGGGCGTTCTTGGCTATTGTTTCGGCTTCGTTCCCTATGAGGGAAAGCTGTCACCCCTTATGACTTCAAGGTCTCCTGCCGGTTGATGAATTTGACGCATTGGTGGAGAGTGGAGGCTATGGCTTTCATGTGATGCAACCAAGGGCGCCACTAGTAGAGGGTGTGAACTCGGAGGGGATATCCATTACATGGAACTTTGCGGGCACCATTTGGGTTTCGTACCGAGTTCGAGTCGCTGTCCCCAGAATGGGACGAGACGAACCGTCGTAGGCCTTGACGATTCGGGTAGATGGGATCACGCGCCTTTCATTTATGCGGAGGGCCCTCATCATCTTTGAGGGAAGGACGTTTACCGATGATCCATTGTCCACCTAATACCCCGAGGGAGTGACATGGTGTTGAGCCGAATAGTGATGTCTAAAGCTTCATTGTGTTGGGAGACATCTCTTGGCAAATCTTCATCGCGAAGGTGATCATACTCCCATATAGGTGAGGATCATAGATTTGGTCCTTGTCTCGGGATAGAGAGTCATTAAGCCGGTCAGCTTCGTGCCTTTTTCTTGCGAGGTAGAGCCTTTGCCGAAGCCACAGGTTATGCGATGCCTTTTGTGGCGGTTGCCATCTCCGGTCAACATGTTGATTGAGTGGGAGCGCCCAGGCTGGCGTCGGTTTTCTTCATCGGTGTATACTCGGGAAGCTGGACAAGGCGAACCTTGGGCGACCCAGGGGTTGGACTTACGTTGCGGTACTGCGGTATCCAGAAAGTCTCAATTCCGTCGTTGGCGAGGCTTTTACGCTCTTTTACCCCTTTTTGCTTTGGGGAAGGCGGGGCGGAGTAGAGTACATAATAATCAAATCCCCGAGATGGCTCCCAGGCGTTCCCTGCTTGTTATCACCGGCCTCGAATCTCTCCTTCCAATTTTCTTTGGGAGGAAATTTTCTTTTCTTAGGAGGACGGTCCTCGTGTATCCGGTCTGATAGTCCCTTTCAAGGCAATCGGGACGATCACAAATATCCCACCAAATGTGTTCTACGGTGGTGGCGGATTTGGGACCTCGGGTTGGCGGTCTTTGGAATGACTTTGGGTGGAGCGGTCGGGGATCTGCTGTTGGGCTCATCTGGTAGCGAGTGATTGGACTCCGCGGATAATGAGAGATATTGAGGTCACGAGGAACGGGCATATGTTTGTCCTTGAGGTAGCCGGTCGGTTGGGATATTGTTAAGGTCCCAAGTGGCGTGTGGCCTCTTCCATCCGAACTGCTTGTACGTGCAGCGTTCTTCCCGGGGCTTTGATGGGCGACCATATTTCTTAGCTGTTCCCTGATTTTCATCACTCCCGAGGGCGATATTTGTGGGATCATCACTTTGAGAGGGGACAAGCTGACGGTATACCGAACTCTTTCGTCCACGGCTAGCTGTTTGGGGGCCGGTTGCCACTGTAAGTCGGCGGGCGGGAGTCCGGCGGTGGAAACATAGGAATCTTGGGGTAGCATCTTGATGTATCAGGGACTATTAAGAAGAGGAGGAGAACCCTCTTCCTTCTTTGCGGTAAAAGTGCCATCGGAATTGAGGCGATAGTCAAGCCATGACTTGCGACCACCCCGAGTAGGTCATCAATTTGAGCCTCATGTCGAAGTCTCATGTTCTACCAAGCTGGATCCAATGCGGGTGCATGCGAGGGATTTTGGAGGACGGAGCAACGTTATCCCCATCATTACCGGCGTGCGAGACATTACGAAACCCGGAGTCGGAACAAAGCGGTGAAGGCGACGATGCGCTTGACTCTTCCCAGGCCCGATCAAACGGTGACCGGTGCCGAAACCAAGCTTTGTGCGGAGGCTGCGGGGAAAGGACATGAAGGTTCGAGATGTGCAGGAATGGAAGGAGGGTAGGTGTTTGGGCTTTAGGCTCATGCAACATGCGATTATTTGTTCACGTTTACTTAAAACATGTTTTATTAACCTAATCGGTTGGAAAAGATTGCTCTTCTTTTCGCAAACTACTCTGATTCTGGATCGGTGGGCCCCGTCACTACGTCTATAAGCCCCTCGTATTCCACACTGTATTTCGACCTCCCGGGGTGGACGGCCGGGCGAGGTCCTATAGGGCAAGCGGGTCCCAGGCCGAAAGAAAAACGATCCTAAAAGTGCTGGCGGGTAATCGAGTCTTAACGAGCATTCGATGTAAATTACGGACAAGGCGACGTCAAAAGTCAAGATCATGTCAGAGGGCTCGACGAAAAGTCGGCATGATTTGGACGATAAGCGTCCACGATTGATCTTGACTTGTCGTCGGTTAAGCCGTAATTAGGCATGGAATATTCATTAATCCTTGATGACTCGGTGTCAATGCTTTGGGAGTCGGTGTATAATTTGTGCCGATCGGGCCGAAGTCAAGGCGCCGGTCAATATCTTGAGTCAAAGTCTGCGGCGGAAAACCGGCGAGAACTTCGGCGATTAGGGTCCCGAAAGATATTGAGTCGGTATGCCGACAAAGGCTTGAAAGGAAAGGTCTATACACGGACGGGGCATGACACGAGACCCGGACTAAAAACCAACGGGTCTCGGACAAAGTGTGTCACGGACAAGTGCGTAGTCGGCACGAGGCTCCGTGGGATGTTTGGGTAGTCTGTGCTCATCAGGAGGCGTAATAAGACCAAACGGACCGCGACAAGGATTTCCCGGGTTAAGGACGTGAGTGTGCGGTGTACGGTCACGTGCGCGTAGTGTGCAAGCGATCTATATTCTTTTTGAGTAAAATAGAGATTTTTTTTTTTATGTGTCTTAAAAAATATGATGCATGATTTTTTTTTTTTTTGAAAATTTTCCTTTTTTTGAAAATTTTTTTGAAATTTAATGAGCACATAAGCACGTAAGCACGAAAATTCCGACAGTTAGGGACATTATTCCGACAGTCAAAATTTTGACTTTCTCCGAGGCGGCCAAAACAACATGAAAACGGTGCAAAAATCAACCCACACACAAAAATGATGTTCAAAGCCGGGCCGAAAGCTTGACCCTCACCAGCTTTTTTTTTTTGAAAACGGTGGTACCGGTACGTGGGATTGTTAGACCACAATTTATCCCCGACTCGTGTTAGGAGGCGATAACGGGAAGTTTAATGATTTCCACCAATATACCAAATATCATTCATTTTTTTTAAAAAAAAGCTTAGTCCCAAGAGTCGCCCTTTGTGATGATGTGTATCTGAAAATTTTCCCATGTTTATTTGAAAAAATAAACGAAACGGAGTCGCCACGCCATTTTAATTTTGAGGGCCAAAACTTTGAAAAAAGCCCGAGATCAGAGATTTAGGTTCGGAGGTCATGTTACACGCCGGGAAGGACGTTAGTGTGCACCAGGAATGCCTCGTAAAACGAGTCTTCCAAGCTGAAAATCATTTGTGTGTGTGTGTGTGTGTGTGTGTGTGTGTGTGTGTGTGTGTGTGTGTTTTGGCCAAAATACTTTGAAACTCAGAAAAGTAAAAATAGGGATATCTTTTCAAGACTTTAAACTGATTCCATGATTTTTGGAAGATTTTGGATTGAGATTTGGTACTCAAAAGACCTTTTGAAGTTGAGAGTCATTTCTGCCAGAATGAAAAAGGCAGTGGACCTTTGATTTTGAAAGGGATTCAAGGGTCTTAAAACTTCATAATCTGGATAAACTCAGAGAATGAAAGTTGTTCTAGACACCTTAAATAAGATTTTTGAGAAGGAATTTTCCATTTTGGAGAAGATTTGAAGGGTCAAAACCTTCTGGAAACCTCAGATATGAGATCTGGATTCCCAGAAGCTGATGAACTAGCCTCTGAAAGAAAATTTGAAAAGAGGAGTTTTACTCACCCAAAAAATAAAGTAAAAATATGTCTGGAAAGCTCTGGATGTTGGATACAAAAAGAGTTTTGTAGTCAACACCAAATTCAAGTTCATCTGTGTCCAAAAATTAAGACAATGGACTGAGGTCTGGGAAAATTGCTACTGGACAGCAACTTCCCAAGAGAAAATGTGATTTTAAGGAGGGTTTTGCATCCATGCTTGTCCCCATTTCCTAGGTTTTGGTTAGTGATCACTAGACATTTTAGTGGTGAATCAACTATACCAAACCATCCTTAAGTACATTAGGACTAAGCATTTCATTTTGCTTGGGAAGGGGATTTTTATCCTTTGAAAATGAGATTTTATGCTTGAAAATGGTTTTAGGGCTTTGAAAATGAGTTTTCTTTGCAAGAAAGTAAGAGAACTTGAAAATAATTTTGATCCTTGTAGAAGATCATCCATGGAGATGGTCTTCCATGGTGATCTTCTTAGATCTAGAGCAAGAAGATGAAAGAACTACATTTTGTAGTTTGCAAATGCATGCATGGTTGAGATTTAGGGTTAGGAGAAGGAGGGTTTACCAATCTTCCTTGTGTTCTTGAGTGTTTGGCTTGTATGTATGAGTGTTTAGGGCTTTAATATGAGAGTGAGTGGATGAGTATGAATTGGGAAAGATTGGAGAGAAAATGGTGACAATTCAAGTGAATTCTCACTGTTTTCTCTCTATATTTAGAGGTTCGGTGCAAAATGTGTTGTGGCTCCTTATTTTTGTATTTGGAGGGCTCAATTTATAGCCCTCTGAGATGACAAACTCATCCGCGCGGATGGGAACCCTCGGCGTGCCTTTGTTCATTAAATGCGGCTCCGGCTTTGGACAAGAGGAATATTTCTTTTTGAAATTCAAATTAAGCGGCGGTTTATGTTTCAGCATTTCTATTTATGGTTTTCTTCTTTTGTTTTGCTTTTTGAGATTCTTTTTAAGGTTTAACCTTAAATAACAATGCCCATTTTACCCTTACTTTGTTAGAAAAGTTAGGATTGTTAGGAATTGTTAGAAATGTTATAACTTTCGTTAATTTTCTAACGAAAATTCTAACAAGCTCAAATTGGAGCACTTACGGGAGTCACCCGAGGTTTGGTGTATTTGGGAGTCACCCGAGGATTATTGTATTTGGGAATCACCCGAGGATTGGTTGTTTTTAGGAGTCGCTCGAGGATTGGTGTATTGGGAGTCACCAGAGGATTATTTGTTTTGGGAGTCACCGGAATTCGACTATTTTGGGGAAGTCGCTCGAGGATTGACTATTTTAGGGAAGTCGCCCGAATTTTGACTATTTTAGGGATGTCACTAGAAGATTGACTATTTTAGGGATGTCGCAGAAGATTGACTATTTTAGGGAAGTCGCCGCGAATTTATTGTTTTGGGAGTCACCCGAATTCTGACTATTTTAGGGAAGTCGCTCGAGGATTGACTGTATTTAGGAGTCACCCGAGGTTTGATGATAATGCTCTTTAGAAAGTAATTGACCAAGATATGCTTTCATGCACGAGTTGTGCTTACACTGTGGTGTCGGAAGGAGCGAGGCTACGGCCGATGGTGATGAAGAGTTGTTGGATTGCCGTTCGTGGGGCGGTCTTTGTTAGCGATTTGCTTTGTCTTTGGAGGCATTTGTCGGATAGGACATGAACTTTCTTTGTCGGATTGCCATGGAAGATGGATTTTCTTGATGGTTTGGCGACAGGGGCGTGACTTTTTGATTTTGAGAGGGACGGACGAGGATTCTTGAGTTGAGGATGGGCCAGATGATTTTACTACGAGGAGTAGGCAGATGGTTCTTTGACTTGAGGGTGGACCCGAGGGGTTTTGGTGAAAGGAGTGGACAGACGATTTTTGCACGAGAGGGTGGACCGATGGTTCTTTGATTTGAGGAGTAGACCGTGCTTTTTGACTTCGAGGATGGACCGATGATTTTGATAAAAGGAGTGGACGATGGTTCTTTGACTTGAGGTGGACGAGGATTTTAGTAAAAAGGGAGTGGACCGATGATTTTTGACAAGAGGATGGACCCGATGATTTTGATAAGAGGGTGGGCAGATGGTTCTTTGATTTGAGGAGTGGACCAGATGATTTTACTCGAGGATGGACAGATGATTTTGATAAGAGGGTGGACCCGATGGTTCTTTGACTTGAGGGTGGACAGAGATTTTTAGTAAAAGGGGTGGACCCAGATGATTTTTGACAAGAGGATGGACCGATGATTTTGATAAGAGGAGTGGACCCGATGGTTCTTTGATTTGAGGGTGGACAGATGATTTTTGACTCGAGGATGGACCGATGATTTTGATAAGAGGGTGGACCGGTGGTTCTTTTACTTGAGGGTGGACAGGATTTTTGTCTTTTAAGGGTTGGACAGGAATTTTGACTTGAGGGGTGGACGAGGATTTTGGCTTGAGGGATGGTTTGCCGTGCGAGGGACGATCTTTTGTGGATGATCTTTCGTCCGCTCGTGGGCTCGGATGAAGACGTGCCGATCCGTACGGGACTTGATGAAGGTGCGCCCGTAGGAGCGGGCTTTTGAGCGAAGATGCGCCCGTGAGAAGCGGGCTCTTTGAAGGTGCACTATTTGAAGGTGCACTTTATGAGAATGGATGAAGATGCGCCGCGAGAGCGGGCTGCTTGATGATGAAGCGCCCTTGAGAATGGGCTCTCGATGATGAGCATGCCCGTGGGAAGGGGCTCTTGGTGATGAAGCGCCCTTGGGAATGACCTCTTGATGATGAAGCGCCCTTGAGGATGGGCTTTTGGAGATGGTTTGCCCTTGATAATGGTCTTTTGGAGATGGTTTGCCCCTGGGAACGGGTTCTTTGAAGGTCTGCCTATGAGAATGAATTCTGAATGAAGATCTGCCCATGAGAACGGGCTCTTGATGATGAAGCGCCCTTGAGAATGGGATTTTGGAGATGGTTTGCCCTTGAGAATGGGCTTTTGGAGATGGTTTTCCCTTGAGAATGGGCTTTTGATGATGAGGCTAAAGAGCCCTAATGCTTGGAGATTAAAGCAGCTGAAACTCTTTTCGACGAGCATTGCTTGGAAGGCGAGGTAGGCGAGGCTCTTTCGGATGATGCTTGATAAGTCTTAAGAAGAAGGCGATGAAGATGATGAAGGCGAGAATATGCTACTGCAAGATTTGAACTCTTTGTCCAGTTGTGATTTGAGGAGCAATCCCCATTATCGAGATTATGATCACGACTATTGTACCACTGTGGGGAAAACACAACACTCTAGGCACTTTGCATTTTATTCGATTATTGAAATTTTGCTTATGCATTATTAATCTTTTGTTGCCTGAAGTCCATCTCGGCCCCAGGGATGGAAGGGAAGTGAGGTTTTGCAAGGCTTGACAAGCGGATATGTCTGGAGCAATTATGCCATGATGGATTGTGTATGGGATGAATGTATATAATGGTGTATGGGTTGGACCCTTTCCTATGAGGTGGGAAATGTATGAGTGATGGTGTATGGATGGTGTAGCTGGGCAAGTCGAGATGCTCCGGGAATGCTTAGTAGCGACGGAGTTGATTATTGCTTGATAATAACGAAAGGTGTATCGCGCGCTGAGACGGCAAGCAAAGCATGTGCGAAGAATGATCCCGGCTTTGAAGGGATGACTAGGCGAAGCTTGAATCTTGATGAGAGTGACCATGGCGAAGCCCGGATCTTGATGAGGTGACCGTGGCGAAGCCCCGGATCTTGATGATGCAAAGCAAACCCGGAGGAATCTGGTAAAGAGCACGAGAGAACGGCTTAACAAAAGCCCCGGCTTGAAGAGATTCGAGTGCATCCCTATTGCGAGACGAGAGTCATCTTGTGGCCGAGGAGCGACCCGTCGTTTCATACCGCGATCAATCGATCATTTGGACAAGACTCGAAAATGTATGTGTGCGGGGGCACATTTTTCGAAAGGTGGGAATGGATCCCGAGTTCGTGTATGACACTCTCGCTTTGGGTTTGACTCTTTTGGGAGAGTATAAGCATCACAAGGTGTGGAAAAGTGTATGGAAGCCCCTATGACGAAAGACTGATGTTTGGCTCTATTTTCCTATGATGTAGAAAGAGAAGACTTGTCGAGACATTTGAAAACTTGTCCTATTCGTGATGATCACAATTTG
The DNA here is from genome assembly GCA_022495995.1 of Adenophora triphylla var. japonica. Classification (NCBI taxonomy): domain Eukaryota; kingdom Viridiplantae; phylum Streptophyta; class Magnoliopsida; order Asterales; family Campanulaceae; genus Adenophora; species Adenophora triphylla. The sequence goes on from JAFEMH010001769.1 coordinate 396,935, forward strand.
CTTAAAACCCTTTATCAATTGTTCGGGTTATTCAAATACTAATCTGATATGGACAAATATTTTGATTAATCACAAGGAAAGCCAGCGATATCGAGAATCAAGCTCGGAAAGTGTATAGGGACGATCCTTGATGAGGCCGAATTTTTTTTTTTGAGATTTGTTTGTGATTTCGACCGGACCATTTCTGGTTGCCTACGTTCCCTTCATTATGAAGAGCTCAGGTCGCCGTAGTTCGGGTTTATCCCGAATTCAAGATTTTGAGGTCCTTTGAGTATTTTGAGGATTGGAGATTCGAATAACATATCCCCTTAGAGTGCCCATGAAAGACACGGATGCGAAGCCCCAGTGGGACATCCACGGCAAGTGTTTGTGGAGTAGAAATGAATTATGCTCACATGAAATGCCGAATAAATCGATTTGAATTTGCCTGATCTTTGATTGATGATTTTGAATCAAGATGGATTAGATTCCAATTTAAGCAAGCAATGAAGCATTAATTTGATTTAGATCTTAAAGATATTATGATGAAATTGCTATCAGATAGGAATTGCATTTGGGTTCCGGGCTTTGATCGGCCATCGGGTGATTTGAGGTCATGACCTCTTAAAGTGAGAGGTCGGCTGGGCCTTTTGCTGACTGAACCTCTAAAGATGAGAGGTTGGCTTGCAGGGATGTGTTTGGGAAATCTATGGCGGGGAAGATTGATTGCCTCTAAGAATGAGAGGTCAAATTTTAACTTTGGCCCAAGGCGAGGTAATGGTAATGGGAATATCCTCTAAAAGCGAGAGGATGGCTTGGGATTGGTAGAGGAAATGGGAATATCCTCTAAAATCGAGATGATGGCTTGGGAGTGATTTAAGGTAATGGGAATATCCTCTAAAATCGAGAGGATGGCTTGGGATTGATTTAAGGTAATGGTGAGAGGAAGTCAAGCTATTGAGAACTTTCGCGAACTTGCGAGAATTCGGGTTCCTTTTTGATCATTGGAGAGCTTCTTGAGAAGTCGGGGACTTTTCTTTGAATTGTGAGGATCGACGAGTCCTTTTTTGAAGTTCTTGCTTGGACTTTTCTCTTTCTTTCTTCTCTTCTTTTTTTTGCTTGCACTTTTCTCTTTCTCTTTTTTTTAAAAGCCTCCACGAGGCGTTGAGGATTCTTGCTGGATTGTGAGGATTTAAAATCCTTCTTTTGATAACTTGGAAGGCCTCCTGAGAAGTTGAGGATTATCTTTGTCCTTCCTTCACGACTTGAGTATTTTACGCGTCCCTGACTCTCGAAGCTAACTTTCTGGCATTGCTTGGACTTCTCTCAGCAAGGAGAGAAGGTGATGGCTAAAAAGGGTTTCAAAACATGTCGATCTTGAAATGAAAGGGTATTATTTAGTGAGGGTGAGGTAATGGCTTTCCTATGGGTGAAAGGCTTCAACCGCAATCCTTACCGGATGAACTAAACGAGATTAAGTCTTCATTGCTTGCTTAAGCTTTAAATGAGAAAAGATCTGTGCCAATTCATCGAGCAGCGAGGTGATGAGGATGATGAAAGAGATGCAAGATGGGGAGTTGGTAAGCCCCAATTTAAGAAGGGTATCAATTGATTTTCTCATTCCGATTAATTTAAACATGAGTAATTTCAAAGCATTAGTGGTTGAGCAGCACAAGTGATCATCTAGGATAAAACCATTTCAATTAAATGTAACGTGGGTGTGCTAGTGATGTCTCGAGTCTAGCAAGAAGAGAAACAAAGATTTTTATCATTGAAAGAAAAGACTGGTCCATCTTGGACTTGACAGACTCGACGACAACGTAAAGGACACTCTAGAACCTATGATCTTTGTGGCCCGACTTCTCTGTCTTCAGATGGGAGGGCCCCTTGAACTCTGCCGATATTACGAAAAAGGATTGATGGCGACACTGGGGTAAGGACCCTTCTCAATCTTCCCTTCGTCCATGAGCCCTTGAATGACCACCTTCAAAGTTTTGCAATCATTGGTGGTATGGCCAGGATATTGGTGATAGAGGCAAAACTTGCTAGCGTCCAACTTGGATTTGCGACGAAAAGGATTGTAATTCACCAATGGTTGGACAAGTCCTCCGCTTGCTAAGATTTCAAAGAATTCCTCTATAGGGATCCCCACATCATCAAAGCGCTGCTTTTCTCTCTTCTTCTGAACCATCTTTGGAGGTGACTCGGGTGTTGGCACCTTTGCCGAATAGGGAGCCGTAGTGGGAGCGGAGGACATTTGATTCCAAAGCGGGGCCCTAGCGGTCGAGTACGGGGTTGTTTACGAATACGACCACATCGGCGGCAGTGAAAGCATAAGAGGAGCCCATCGGTGATTGAGAAAACCCTCCACGAGGTTGAAGGCGATTAGCGAGGAAACGATAGAAGTTCATCACTGGTGAGGCCCGATTCTGGAGCGAGGTGCGGACCACGATGCTGGGTGTTACCACAGGAGTGAGGACCATGGGGTGACCTGGCGTGCGAGAACTCGGAAGCAACAAACCTTGGCGTTCGGAAGTTGGGACCCAAAGCGGCTTAGAGGCGCGAAGCAGGGAAGCGGTGAGAAGGCGGAATCGTAGGAAGTCGGCCGTGGTCCTCCCATTAAACCAAAACTTGCTGTGGGCTTGGCTGCACACCATGACTCGGAACTTGAGTTGGACGAAATGTTGGAGCAAGGGGAGGAAGGGAGACATTCTGGTCTCGACATCAAACTCATTGGCATCGGTAACCTCCTCATAAGTCCCATCGGCCACGTCGGATCGTGGCAATACCGCGGCTTCTCATTGTTTCCACCAATGTGGAATGTCTTTGCCTCTTTTCTAGCTTTGGCGGCTTGAATGAGTAATGCGGGCCTCATGCCACTCTAACTAGAAAGCGGTTTCCAAATTAGCCCTCATCTTTTCCATCGACATATCATGCATGCCTTCTTGAACCGTAGCGAGATGAACCCTTAAATTGAGTAGTCGTACTCTTTTCACATGTGGGCATCTACGAAATTGAAAACGGATGCAAACTCTGCGTATCAGCGCCTCGAGGCGAGCTAAACGAGCAGCTGGAGCGGAGCGCACCCCCAACTTGTCGTAGCTTGGAGGGAGAGAGCGAGTATAAGGCGGAGGATAGAGAACTTTGAGGTGGTATGGGAGAGGGAGGAGTACGGAAGGAGATGGACTCATGCAACATCTTTTTGTTTTTGTTTTTGTTTTTTTGTTTTTTTTTTTATTAATCCTAGAAATGGTTGGAAAAGGGGACACCTTCTTTTCGCATTCTACACTATTCTGGACTAGTGGGCCCCGTCAGCTACGTCTATAAGCCCTCGTATTCCACACGTATTTCGACTTCCCGGGCGGACGGCCCGGGCGAGGTCTATAGGGCAAGCGGGTCCCAGCCGGCCGAAAAGAAAAACGATCCTAAAAGTGCGGCGGGTAATCGAGTCTTAACGAGCATTCGATGTAAATTACGGACAAAGGCGACGTCAAAGTCAAGATCATGTCAGGAGCTCGACAAAAAGTCGGCATGATTCGGACTGATAAATGTCCTGATTGATCTTGACTCGTCGTCAATTAGGCCGTAATTAGGCATGGAATAATCGTTAATTCTTGATGACTCGGTGTCATCTTGGGAGTCGATGTATAATTTGTGCCGATCGAGTCGAAGTCAAGGCGCCGATCAATATCTGGTCAAAGCCCGCGGCGGAAAACCGGCGGGACTTCGGCGATTAGGGTCCGAAAGATATTGACGTGGTAGAGCCGACTAAGGCTTGAAAGGAAAGGTCTATACACAAACGGGGCATGACACGGACCGGACCAAAAACCAACCGGGTCTCGGATAAAGTGTGTCACGGACAAGTGCGTAGTCGATACGAGGCTCCGTAGGATGTTTAGGTAGTCCCGTGCTTGCAGAGAGGCGTAATAAGACGAAAGGGCCGCTACGAGAGGATTTTTCCGGGTTAGGGACGTAGTGTGCGGTGTAAGGCCAACGTGCGCGTAGTGTGCGGCAGTCTATCTTTCTTTTTTGAGTAAAAACAGAAATTTTCAGGTGTCTTGAAAGCATGATACATGCAAAAGATTTCGAAAATGTTTTTTTTTTTTCTCTTTTTACCTTTTCTTTCTTTCTTTTTCTTTTCTTTTCTTTTTCTTTTCTTTTTCTTTTTTTCTTTTCTTTCTTTTTTTTTCTTTTCTTTTTCTTTTTCTTTTTCTTTTTTTTTTTTTCTTTTTTCTTTTTTTTTCTTTTTTCTTTTTTTTTTTTCTTTTTACTTTTTTTCTTTTTTTCTTTTTTTCTTTTTTCTTTTTCTTTTTTTTTTTTTTTTTTTTTTTTTTTTTTTGCTTTTTTGCTTTTTTGCTTTTTTTTTCACTTCTTTTTACTTTTACTTTTACTTTTACTTTTATTTTTATTTTTGCTTTTTTGCTTTTTTGCTTTTTTGCTTTTTTGCTTTTTTGCTTTTTTGCTTTTTACTTTTTTAAAAAAAACAATGATCTTAGGCACGTGGCTTCATTAGACCATAATTCATCCCGAAGCCTCGGGTTAGGAAGCGTCTGGGAAGCTTAATGGTTTCCACCTATATACCAAATACCATTTTTATTATTATTATTTTTAAAGATAAAGCACCAAATGCATTTGCTCACATATAATGTCACCAACAAATGCACACACAAATGAATGAGAATGATGTTGAACACGAACGAAAGTTTGACCCACTTTTTTGAAAAACAAGTTTCAAATGTCCCCAGCGGAGTCGCCACTGTTTGTACGCTCGCCGAAATTTTTTAGAAAAAATTAGGAGTGCGCGCCGTTTAAAGGAAACATTGAAAACCTTTTTAAAATTGAGAAAATGGGTTCGGGAAATTCGGATTACGTGTTAGGAAGAACGTTTGGCGTTCATGACCCGCCTCGTATACGAAGTCTTTCTATTGTTCAACATCCAATTCATTCGCTAAGTGTGTGCGATTGTGTGAGACAAAATGTGATAAAATGCATTTTGATGCTGTTTCATAGATCAAATGTGCATTATCAAGAGAATAGATGTAGCATTGATAACATGATGGCCCGACCCGAATGTGCATTATCAAGAGAATAGATGTAGCATTCGAGAGATTAAAACCAAACATATTCAAACAATGGTATGGACAGAGCATATGAATCAGAACATGACCAACGTGAACAGAAAACCAAGACAATTCCATTCTACTTGCAGATTAACAGATCCCAGATGATGAACATGGCAATGGCATAAAATGCATAATCAGGAGAGAGGGATTCAGAGATTACCCTTGGAGTATCCACACTCGCTATACCACGTCGGTATAGGGAGTCTTCGAAGCAGCTTCGGAAGTCAGATTTAAGCCTCAGATTGAGAGCTACTTGGAAATCCCAAACGTACGTGCGTGATGGTAAATTGAACAGAGACAAAGGTTTAGGGCAATGGCCGGAGAAATGGTTTGGTAAGGGAGATGGTGAGGACCGATTAGAGAGAGAAGGTGAGGACCTCTGGTTTTGCATTTAGTGAGAGAGAGGAGAGAGAAACTGACTTTGCGTCTTGAGAGAGAAAGAGTGTGAGCGTGAGAGTTGTTGTGGTTAGGAGATTGGTGATGGCTGTGGCCGGAGAAGACGATTTAGGGAGTAAAAATAGTGAGGATCGCCGATGGTAGACACCGGTTTGGGTGCAGAGAGGGGCTCGGCCGGCAAATGGGTTTAGGACCGGGGAGAAGGCAATCGGTTTTGGAGGTGGGTTTAGAGAGAAATTGGGTGAAGGAGACGAACTAGGGAGCAAAAATGGTGAGGATCGCCATTTTTATAGCTTCTGCATTTAGAGAGAGAGGTTGTGGATTGCTGAGAGAGAGAATGAGCCGTGTCTGTTTTGAGAGAGAAAGCGGGCGTTTAGCTTTGGCCGAAATTTAGTGGTGAGGTCGACAAATTGGGAAAGCCATTTGCGTCTTTAGAGAGAGAGAGAGCTTGGTTACGCCATTTTAGCGTTTAGAGAGAGATATGTCTCTGGAAACCGGTTAGAGAGAGAGAGAGAGTGGCCTCTCTGTTGCTTGCTCTGTTGTGTTGTTCTTGGTGGAGAAGAAGATTATTGTTGGTGGAGAAGAAGACCGGTGAGGAACGGTGTTCTGGGGCGGCCTTGGATTGCCGGTGAAGGATGAAGAAGACGATCGGGGAAGAGGGAGTGTTCCCTCTGTAATTTCGGCTAGAGAGAGAGCCTAGTGAGAGAGAGAATGAGTTTAGCTTAGTGAGAAAGGAACTGAGAGTCTTTTGTTTTTTTCGTGTGTCCCCCCCCCTTTGTAAATGGGATAAACTCCCTTATTTATAATTGTTTTGGAATTAGTTCCTTCTAGAAACGTGCCAAGTGGCAAAATCTGGACCCTTCCTTAAAGGCCCAAATTGAATAATTCTTTATAGGTCCTTCCGTAGCGAGAGACTGATAAAAAGTTCCCGAAAGTCTCGGAATGAACCGGAAATTTACCAAAACGCTCCCTAGAGCACTTTTATTGAGTAAAAGGCACTTTTATTGGGTCGCGAGTTCGGATCGGGGTACTCACACCAATGTAAGCATTGGCCAGGTGCACGAGTGAAAGTTGTGCGATGGATCCTTACGTCGAAGAAGAGTCGCTACCCCTCCATATGCATCAGAGACCCTCGACCATTTTGGAGAACCAATCTATCATTGAACACCGGCGCCCCTGACATTTTTCAATTGGTCGAGCTATTTGGTTTGGAATTGCGACAATAGTTCGATGCGGACGAGAAATTAGCCATTACCGTGTGCGAGAACTCCTGCTCAAGCGCCACTGCGCGGGAGTTTTTGTTGTCTTGGAATATCTCACGCAAACGATCCCAAGCTGCCCTAGCTGTGCAACCTGGTTCCAGGATGGTTGTGAGCAAATCCGAAGATATGGTGGAATATATCCACCCCAAAGCAACTGCATCTAGTGTAGACCAGATATCAGTTTCTTCTTCCGTAGTGGGAACCTTCTCCTTGCCCTTGTCTACAGTAATGATATTTTGGAGGACTTTGGTGCCACAAGCATGCACCTAAAAGAGCTCATACCAAGTTGCATATTGACCTGTCTCCAAATCAAGAGTGACAGCAATGTTATTCTTGATATTAGATCTGTGGCCCGGGTGAAAAGAGGGTTTGGAAGAAGACATGGCGGCAGAAAATAGGAGGAAGAACTAGGTTTACAGCGGAAATATGGAGAGATCGTAGTTAACCACGGTCTCGTGATACCATAGAGAAAATTAACTTTCTTATTATTTTCAAATGAATACAACCAGAATATATACAAGAGTCCACAATTGACTCCTTAATTCTAGGCTATGTCTAAGGTCATTTACTTGAGTACTACTCTATTCTATATTAACAATATCACTAAATATGGAATAGATCACTATGAATATCTATATAATATATAAAAAGAGAAACATTTTATGTCATCACATTAAGCCATGTCACTATTATGACATGGCATTATGTGATTCACCCATTGTCCAATTATTTTCTATATAAATCAAGTGGTTAAATTTGAAAATCTATCAAGGGTATTTTAGTCATTTACGTTCATGGCATAAATGTAGATATTAGACATTGAAATCAACATCAAGTGCTTTTGATTGGATGCCTTAATTTACGAATTTTTCCCCCCAAATTCTTTGACCTCAATTATTTTATAATAAATTAATTTTAAAAAAAAATTTATTCACACCAAAATTCATAATTATTTTTCCTCTACAAATAGAGACTAACTTCATTTGATTCGGACACAAAAAAAATCCTCTTTCTTGAATATAAATCAAATATTTTATAATAAATTATTATTTTTATTTTTTTCCACCTAAAATCATTCAAAAAATTCCTCCAAAAATAGATATTACTTTCATTTTATTAGGACAAAAAAAATCCTCTTCTTTGAAGTGCATGTCAATATTCTAAAAAATAAATGTAGTATAAATAGGTAGTTTGAAAGAGGGAGAGGAAGAAGTGGGTTGGGTTTGATGAGGGAGTGTAGTGTTTGGAAAAAAAAACTCATTTAACACATTGTTAGTTATTTTTGAATTTTGATTTTTTTTCTCAAAATTAAATAAGTTAAATTGAAAAAGAATATTATAATTTTGTTCATTATGAGTTAATTTAACAAATATGATATTTATTTTTAAAAAATCCTCTTTTTTGAATATAAATAAAATATTTTATAATAAATTATTTTTTTTATTTTTTTTCACCAAAAATCATTAAAAAAAATTCTTCCGAAAATAGAGACTACTTTCATTCGATTTGGACACAAAAAATAAATCATCTTCTTTGAAGTGCATGCCAATATTTTAAAAAATAAAGATAGTATGAATTGATATTTTGAAAGAGGAAGAGGAAGAAGTGGGCTAGGTTTGATGAGAGAGTAGATTGTTTGGGAAAAAAATCTATATAATATATAAAAAGAGAAACATTTTATACCCTCACATTAAGCCATGTCACTATTATGACATGGCATTATGTGATTCTCCAATTGGTCAATTATTTTCTATTTAAATCAAGTGGTTAAATTTGGAAATCTGTCAATGATATTTTAGTCATTTACGTTCATGGCATAAATGTAGATATTACACATTAAAATCAACATCAATTGATTTTGATTGGATGCCTTAATTTACGATTTTTTTCCCCCAAATTTTTTGACCTCAATTATTTTATAATAAATTAATTTTAAAAAAAATTAATTAAACCAAAATTCATAATTTTTTACCTCTACAAATAGAGACTAATTTCATTTGATTCGATACGTAAAAAATCCTCTTTCTTGAATATAAATCAAATATTTTATAATAAATTTTTTTTTAATTTTTTCCACCTAAAATCATTAAAAAAATTCCTCCAAAAATAGATATTACTTTCATTTGATTCGGACAAAAATAAATAAATTCTCTTCTTTGAATTGCATGTCAATATTCTAAAAAATAATTGTAGTATAAATAGGTAGTTTGAAAAAGGGAGAGGAAGAAGTGGGTTGGGTTTGATGAGGGAGTGTAGTGTTTGGGAAAAAAAATTATTTAAAACATTGTTAGTTATTTTTGGATTTTGATTTTTCTTCTCAAAATTAAATAAGCTAAATTGAAAAAGAATATTATAATTTTGTTCATGATGAGTTAATGTAAACAAATATGATATTTATTTTAAAAAATTCTCTTCTTTGAATATGAATAAAATATTTTATATTAAATTATTTTTTTTTAATTTTTTTTTCACCAAAAATCATTAAAAAAAATTATTTCAAAAATAGAGACTACTTTCATTCAATTTAGACACAAAAAAAAAATCATTTTCTTTGAAGTGCGTGCCAATATTCTAAAAAATAAAGATAGTATGAATTGGTATTTTGAAAGAGGAAGAGAAAGAAGTGGGTTAGGTTTGATGAGGGAGTGAATTGTTTGGGGAAAAAAAATTTATTTAACACAAATGTTAATTTTTTTAAGAATTTAATTTTTCTTCTCAAAATTAAATAAGTTAAATTGGAAATGAATATTATAATTATGTTCATGATGAGTTAATGTAAACAAATATGATATTTATTTATTATTACTATTATTCGTATACTAATAAATGATACTCCATCCGTCCCACTTCAAGGGTCCTACTTTTCCTTTTGGTCCGTCCCACTTCAAGAGTCCCTTCCATAAATGGCATGTTTTGAATATATTTATACCCTTATTGATGCCGCAAGAAAAGTGCTTATCAATCTTCCTCCACGTGGCAGGACTGATCACCTGGCTCCTTGACCTGAAATCAGAACCCACGACTAGCCGGATGTGTCTCCGGCTTAGACCCTCGGGCGTGAGAGTAAGTGTTTGATAATGGGAGAGCAAAATGTATTGAATTAATGAATATTCAGATAACAAAATTGCAGTTACCTTTCACCGTTGGTTGTGATGATGTATTTATAGGTGATGACCGTCGTATATTTGGTAGTGCTACGTGAGCTCCGTGATTTTAGTGGCAGTTACCGATGTGTGAACGTGCGTAACGGTCCCCCGATTTATAGGGATGCAGTTATGGAAAGAGTTGTCCCACGTGCGTCCACATTAGTTAGCTCGACGCTTGAGGATTAGGTCGAGGTCGCCATTTGAAGAAGGGTCGAACTGACTGGCGGGTAGAGCATGGATCGTACCCGTATTAGAGTTTGGATCATAAGGTCGGACTAAGTTAGGTCGGGACCTTTGTAGGTCGGACAATAAACTTAGTCGACTGATGCATGAGATGGGCCTTGGGCAGTGCGGTGGGTCTAGCCCACTGGATATGCTTAGAGGCAATAGTTGCTTTGAGAGTTGGGCTTTATTTCCGCTTGGCTCACTCGACACTTTCGTATGTTCGGTGGCCCCCAACTTTCGAGTTGACTGTGTCGACTAGGAAGTTAAGGAAATATCAATAGAAATTATTGTTACTCGCAGGTCGATACTCGCTCTGAAGTTTAGTCGACCATAGATGATGTGGCACGATCCTGGACGTCGGCGATGAACGGTCAAAGATGAAGGAGCGCCGCTTTCCTGTCATCATTACCATTTTGACGCTTGGTAGTCCACCTCGGAAACCGCTTCCTTGTTTAATTAGGAAATTAATTTTGAATTTCCTTTTTCCTTTCCAATTTTGGAAAATATAAATACCAAAATCCTTTTTTGATTTGAATTCTTACCGTCTTTGAGTTCTGAGAATCCCCGGCGAAAATAGCAAGGAAGCCATTGATTAAATTCAACCTTCGTTTTCCGCCCCAGCTTTCTTATTCTGCTATCAAGCAAGGTATTCTTCTCTTTTCTTGTCTTAGGGTTTTGATTAAACTGTTATTTCCGTTTTTCGCCATGGCAAGAACATTCAGTAGCGAACCAGGAGCCGGTTATGGCTATTGCACTGTTAATCGTAGGGTGTATAAGAATGTGAACGGAGAGTGGAGAGAGATGCCCCTTGAAGAATGTGCTTCCATCTTGTCAAGGTGGGGCTGAATTTTAGGGAAATAGGTTTGCCCATTGGAGAGAACACTGTAGATATAGTAATTGATGACTCGAACATGGTCACTTTTCATCTTTTTCACGAATTACTCGACCACATAGCCTTGTTTTATGTTAGGGATGTTGAGAAACCCTCTTTCCTTAGGAACAGAAAAGGCTTTCCAGGGGAGTCTAGGTCGTCCTTAGGTAGGTCGACTAAAATTGATCATGGGACTGACTCCCCTGCTTCCTCTTTTTGTTGTACATATATGGCGGCTCAAGGAGGGGCTACGGCTTTAACTTCTTCCAGTCCCCGTATTGTGGATGCATTTGGGTCTGCTGTTGTACCCGAGAAAAACGAGAGGGGTTATGTGCCTCAAAGACCTCTCCGGGGGAAGAAAAATTTTGAGTCCCGTTATGCCATGATCTATGATTTTTGTGGAGTAATAGGACAGACTATAGGGTGACCATCCTTAGTAAAGCAGATTTTATGGCCAAGTATCGTACTACCTTCACTACAGATGCCACTAGGGTTGCCTTCTTTTATGGGCAGTTTGAGGCTGGGTTGAGGTTGCCATTGGATCCTTTTATCAATGAGTTTCTTGAGTGTATGGATGCTCTTCCTCTTCAGCTTGGGGCTAACAGCTGTAGGGTACTTGTGTGTTTTGCAATGGTGTGCAGATTTCTAGGTCATGAGCCCTGTATGAGAGTTTTCAAGGAGTTTTTTGGTGCTAAGCTCGATAAGGCTGATTGGGGAATTAGTACTCCCTCTAAACCCAATTCTCCAAAACTGTTTGTCAATCTTCCCAACAAGCATAGTGGCTGGAATTCACATGTGGTTGTGGTAGAGAGTAGGCTGGGATGGGAGTTTCCCTTGCCCAATAGCGAGTCTGATGTCATTAGTGAGGAAAATTATTGGGAGCCTCCTTGGCATACAACTTTGTATAGGAAACTGTGTGTATTGGTAGAGAAGGGACCCATCAGCTGGGAGTCATTGGGGACAACCAAATACAACTATATCCAAGCTGGGATGATGCCTGGAGATGGGGTAGTGGAGCCTCTTGTCCCAGTAATGAGGGCGAGTATACCCTGATTGGGTTACGCATTCTTTGGGTAGATTAGAGGAGAACGGCCAATTTTGTCAGAAGAAGGCCAACTATTGCAAAGACAATGGAGAACACATTGGTGGTAAGGGTTTACTTGCCTTTATTCCTTAGCTCGTCCATTATTGACTCGCACATATGACTTTTTGTTGGCATGTGGAATTATTTCGATCTGCATATACAGCTCTTAACTCGTCAATTACTTGCTCGTATGTAGAACTATTTAACTCGTACATAGAACTGTTTTGAATTGCATCTTTTAACTCGTCAATTACTTACTCGTATGTAGAACTATTTAGCTCGTACATAGATCTGTTTTGAATTTCCGAGTTAACACTTGATTGCCTTTGTAACGACCCTAACCCTAGGCACTAATTTTAGCATCATAATATATGCTTTTAATATTATTGTTAATAGTATGTGATCATTTTATATCATTAATTTCTTATATTAGGTTGAGATGATTGGGAAATTAAATAAAGCATTTTGGGAGAAGTATAATAATAGAAATGGATAAAATAAATAAAATATGAGTAGTTAGGCTTCTTTGTGTAGGGGAAAGAAGTAAAGAATTTTAATGAAAAGATTTTAAAAATGCTTTAATTGATTGAGATGGGGGGCCATGCTCTCTCCTCATTTCCCTCACCTTGTTCCCCTCCTTAGTCAACACCCCCATGCTCCTCCCATACTTTCCCTACACCCCTTCCTTCACCTCCTCCATTTAGTCAAGCAAACCCCATACTCCCTCCATCATCTTCTTCTTACTCCTCCCATATTCCCCATGGAAACCTTCTTGGAGATCACCTCTTCCAAGTCATTAGCAAGCTTAATTCTTCTCCATTTGAAGATTTAATTGTACTTTCGTGTTCGGGATGAAGAGGGGAGCACTTTGAGCTAAGAAGATCCTTAATCCACTTCATAATTGCTAGGTAAGTTATTATGACTTCTTTCTAAATATTGCACATTTTATGTGTTAATGAATGTTTTGTGAAAAGAAAAAGGATGTTGTATTTTTTAAATAAGGTTATTTGAGTAAGTTGGGTTAATTGAGGATGAATTGATATTTAGTATGAAATGAGGATTTAAATTGGAAGAAGGAGGGTATAAAGAAAATAAAAGGTTGATGACTTTAAGATTGTTCTTGTTACATTGGTAATTGTTTCATACTTCGGAAAAATTTATAATAGTTGAGTGATTGGTAAATGAAATAGAAAGAGTTTAATGTTCATGGAAGATGAGTTAGAATATATGAAATGGGTGGAAGATTTAGTGATGAATAATTTAGGTTACAGGATTATGGGTTTACTTGAATTATGATGATCCTTGTAAGCTAGGAAATCCTCTTGATGTTCTTGAATATTGGGCTAGATAAAAAGAAAAGGAATTGAAGCTAGGTAGAAGAGTTGAAATCTGGGAATTGGCTGAAAGGGCACTTGGGCGGTCGCCCAAGGGGGCATGAGCGGCCGCCCATGCTGCCAGAAATTGATTTCCTTGGAAAACCTCTTGGGCGGTCGCCCAAGAGGTGTGTCTGTCGCCCAAGAGGGCAGAACCAAATTACCTTTGGAAACCCACTTGGGCGGTCGCCCAAGTGGTATGGGCGGTCGCCCAAGACCCCAGAAACTCACTTTAAATCTGAACCAAAATTAGTTTAGCAATCTTATTTGATCACTTATAAAGTATGACTTCCACTTGGTAAATTGAGCTTGCACCCTCAGAGAGGCCTTGTGTTATTGTACAATGACTATGTAGGAATGGTTTATGATGCATAGTGGTCTTACTTGCCCCTATCCTTGGTGATTAGATGGAAATAGTGTAGAAGCCATAGGTTTCACTATTGAGTTAATTGGAAGATGAGCATGTATCGCCTTGTTGCATTATTATCCCAAATTTTGGAATTATTGATTTTGGTGGATACCTTAATATCCTAAGTATGGATTATTTGACAAGTTGTTGTGTGTATCCCAAGTGTGGATTATTTGGTTATATTGTTACCTTACTTGAATTCATATTCATTGATGAGATTATGCATAGTGTATTAAATGGTTGTTGCACTATGGTATGGATTAGCATGAGTATACATTACCATGTTGTTATATTATGATGCATTGTGTATTAATGGTTGTTGCACTATGGCATTGATTAGCATGAGTATACATTACCATGTTGTTATATTATTATCCCTTTTTGTGGATTTATTTCAAGTATCTATCATGTGCTTGAACGTGTATATGTGATAAGGGGGTATAATGGAATTCAATCAATTATTGATTTGTTCTATAAGTTATTGAAGGTTCATTATACCTGTGACCTGCCCCTATGTGGCCACAGAGTGGGATGTGCAAACTACTGTATTGAGCAAGAAAAAGCCCTTACGGTTATGCTGCGATTTGGTGTACCGGTGGAATGCTCTGTATGAAGCCAAGCTTTGGTAGCGGCGATAGTATATGATACTCTAAATTAGGGGTCATATATGTATCCTGTTTTCTTATATGGATCTCTGGGGTATGAGACCTATAAGCGGTGAATGTGCATGGGGGCAATTCACCAAAGAGTGGAGTTCTACTCCCACGTTGTACGACTTATTGTTCAGACGGGAAAGGTAAAATGAGGTAACGTAAGGTGTTTACCGCTTTCATAATGTGTTACGTGCTACCATGCTATGTGTTGCATCTTGTTTGGCATCTTGCTGCATTCATAATAGCTTATTGAGATTTATTCTCACCCCTTCCCTTTTACTGCTTTAGATTGTGCTAAGACAGGTGACCTGAACCAGTGAGGCCGGGGAAAGAGTTGGACTCTTGCTTTTGGGACTTATCAGGATAGGTATATGAGAGGGTTGTTGGGAACATATTTAAGTATTACTCTTTTATAAGTTGTAGGGAAAACTCTTTTGTCAAACAATGTTAACTAGGATTTTCAATGTAATTAATCAATTATGGTTATTAAAGTATTTGTTTAAATTCCTCCAAGTGGAGATATTATTATTTGATTTTGTTTATGGGAAAATTTAAAATTGGTTTTCTTGTAAAGGCAAATAAAAGTTTTAAAAATATAAGATGGGTTTTCTTAGTTTGAGCTTCTCAAGCTAGGGACACGCGTTAGGTCCCGGATTGGGGTGCTCACAGTTGGTATCAGAGCTTAGTTTAGAGGTCAAGGGTAGATGTCTAAACTAAGGGGGAATGTGTGGAAATTGACGCCGAGTGTTTAATGCAGGAGTTCGTTCTAATGGCCGGAAGCAATAAGGATCAGCGAAAGGTTCTAGAAACTGAAGGAGATATGGGTATAGGTGGAATTAAGGATGAAGAGATGATGAAATTATTTAGGATGTTTGTACAGAATATGGAGACTAGAGGATCAGTTCCGAATCAACCTGAGGGATGTCTAAGTGATGGATGGGAAAGGTTTGTGAAGATGAATCCACCGAGTTTTAATGGATATTCGGGTTCGTTAAAGGCAGAAAAATGGTTAGAGAGAATGAACAAAATCTTTGAGGTTATGGAGAGTCGCAACGAAGAGAAAGTTAGGTATGCCGTTTTCAAGCTTGAAGGTCCAGCTGAGCAGTGGTGGCAGAATTTGAAGGGAAGTTGGGAGCGGGATCATACGCCCCAGACTTGAGATAATTTCACTCAACAGTTCGAGGACTATTTCATTTCAATGGTTACAAGGGATAAGAAGGAGATTGAATTCTTAGGACTAAAACAAGGGAACATGACGGTGAATCAGTATTCAGTCCGGTTTGAGGAATTAGCTAGGTGTTGCCCTCATTTGGTATCGCATGAAGTGAAAAGGGTTCAGAAGTTTGTAACGGAGTTTGAGGAGTGAGTTTAGGAAGAAACTATGGATTGATAGTTTCACCGATTATCGACGATCATAGATAGAGCATATAAGGTCGAGGAAGACATTGAGGAAAATAGTGGAAGATCCGGAAGTGGGATTAGAAATAAACCAAAGTATCTAGGACAAGGATCCAAAATCACTAAAGGACAATCAAGGACTTCAACTTCAGGGAGTATGAGAGTAGAACTTGTTGTAGCTTCTTCGTCAAGGCCAATATCAAAACAGTATGGGATGATTTGTAAATTTTGCAAGAAGATGGGTCATTCTGAAGACAAGTGTTGGAGTAAGCAAGGGAAATGCTTGAAGTGTGGAGAAATGGGTCACTTTAGGAGGAATTGCCCACGAGTGCAGCGAGGACGAGCTTCAAGCAGCGGTCAGCCGGGTGGACAACAAAGAGGTGGTACCAAAAGAGATAACGAAGGGGAACCGAGAGAGAAGTTCTATGGTCAAGTATGTGTTTCGGGTCCAGGAGAGATAGATTCCTCAGAGGTCACTAGAGGTATATTCCCTGTCTCAGAAGTAGAAGGTCATATTTTATAGATCCTGTTTCATATCATTTATGTTTGGCATCACATGTTGCTTCTATGTGGCATACATTACTTGAGAATTTGTTTTATTGTTAGAGGATTCTGCTCTTATGAGAGAATACCTCGAATCTCCTTTGGTTTGCCACGGTGGTGATGTGGTTATGGCTGAGCATATATTGCCAGTTGATTTGGTATGATTACCAATTTCTGATTGAGAGATATACTTGACCTAGATGGGTAAGTAGTTGTTTTGCATTGGTAGTCTATCATAAGAAGTGAGTCTTCTATTCTGTGCCTAGAATTGCTTATATTGGTAATTGATACAGATGAACATTTATGTGGTATACTTGTTATATATGCGTTAAGGGCAGAAAATTTTGGTTAAAAGTGTGAAGGGTATTTGATATGTGCTAGACTCAAATAAGGAGTCCCTCTAAAAATTTTATGTACTTGTTGTGAGTAGATGGTATTGGTGCTTCCATCGAGGTATCTCATGTGTTGGTTATGGGTATGATAAGCAGAATTTTTAAGCCTTACTTTGATGGCTTTATGGTAATTAGAATTAATGGTCTCTTGTTAATTAAAGTTTCGAGAGGAACATGAAAATCATTGGAGGATAGGGTTAATAATCCTTGGTGAGAAGTCCTTGTATGCAAAGTTTAGCTAGTGTGAGTTGGCTCGAGAAGTTTCCAAAATTTGGGGTTCTATAGTCTTAAGCTTGGAAGTTACCATGGATCTTATGAGGATTGTGTCCGTAATCTTTGAGGTTGACAAAGTGCTACCAAAGGAATTTTCAAGGAATTCTCGAGAATTATAAAATCGTTGGTTTAGATAACTCGGAAGGATATCAATGGTGTAAGATGTAATAAGAATGAATCACATTGGTAGAAATGGAGAATAGATTAACTATAGATCCGATCCTTACCTTACTTAGTGAATGTGAGAACTTTGTGAACTTTAAGTGCGTATTAAAGGAAGATTTGGTTGTGAGATTATGAGAATTGTGAAAGTGATAGCGTATGCTTTGAGGAAGTTAACTTAGATAAAGCGGAAATTTTCTTATTCCTTACTTGAGAGTGACTACAATTGTGTTGCGTTATCTAAGTAAGAATCTTATCTTTTTGAAGTTTCCTTTTGGGATTTGTGATCGACCCTATGAGTTTGGAGAATTTAGTTATTCGAAGGGGAGAGATCTACAAGCCTAAGCGATGGTTGAAACTATTAAAAGATTTTAGTTGCGTCATTTTATATTATCCGGAAGAGTTATTGTGATTTCGAATGCGATTAGCCGAAAGGCTTAGGTGTCGTCAAGTGTATCCTTTGAGTCGTAAGGCGAGATATTGTTGCAAATAGTCAAGTTAGACCCATAGAATGTGGAGACTTTAAGGGAAGTTTAACGGTGATTCAGAATTTAATAGGATGAGAGGATAGTCTCAAGATGAGAAGATTACCCAGATTTTTGAAAAATAGATTGTGTGTTGGGTTCCCTTTCAACTGGAG
Organism: Adenophora triphylla var. japonica; assembly: GCA_022495995.1. NCBI lineage: Eukaryota > Viridiplantae > Streptophyta > Magnoliopsida > Asterales > Campanulaceae > Adenophora > Adenophora triphylla. The sequence continues at coordinate 414,864 of JAFEMH010001769.1, forward strand.
AGGTTCTATTAATCTTAAGGGAGTTGAGTATAATAGCAGTTTAGTTTAGCATTGAATGGGTATTGTCTAAAGATTGGTATGAGAAAATTTATTTATGATCCTTCGTACGTATGAAGTTCTTCAGTTAAGGATGATTTGGCGGATTTGACTTGTGTGGGGAAACTGTTGAGAGTTATTAGAGTGATAGTTTAGAGAATTGAAATCCTAGGGTATTCGGGTTGTGAAGATGTATAGAAGAATCATGTCGTTAAGGAAACCCTTTGGAAGTGTAAAGGTTACCTTTGTTAGTTGATCTTCAAGGTAAGCAAGTTTAAAATTCGGGACGAATTTTCTTTAAGGGGGAGTGAATGTAACGACCCTAACCCTAGGCACTAATTTTAGCATCATAATATATGCTTTTAATATTATTGTTAATAGTATGTGATCATTTTATATCATTAATTTCTTATATTAGGTTGAGATGATTGGGAAATTAAATAAAACATTTTGGGAGAAGTATAATAATAGAAATGGATAAAATAAATAAAATATGAGTAGTTAGGCTTCTTTGTGTAGGGGAAAGAAGTAAAGAATTTTAATGAAAAGATTTTAAAAAGGCTTTAATTGATTGAGATGGGGGGCCATGCTCTCCCCTCATTTCCCTCACCTTGTTCCCCTCCTTAGTCAACACCCCCATGCTCCTCCCATACTTTCCCTACACCCCTTCCTTCACCTCCTTCATTTAGTCAAGCAAACCCCATACTCCCTCCATCATCTTCTTCTTACTCCTCCCATATTCCCCATGGAAACCTTCTTGGAGATCACCTCTTCCAAGTCATTAGCAAGCTTAATTCTTCTCCATTTGAAGATTTAATTGTACTTTCGTGTTCGGGATGAAGAGGGGAGCACTTTGAGCTAAGAAGATCCTTAATCCACTTCATAATTGCTAGGTAAGTTATTATGACTTCTTTCTAAATATTGCACATTTTATGTGTTAATGAATGTTTTGTGAAAAGAAAAAGGATGTTGTATTTTTTAAATAAGGTTATTTGAGTAAGTTGGGTTAATTGAGGATGAATTGATATTTAGTATGAAATGGGGATTTAAATTGGAAAAAGGAGGGTATAAAAAAAAAGGTAAAATGAGACCTATAAGAGGTGAATGTGCATGGGGGCATATATGTATCCTGTTTTCTTATATGGATCTCTGGGGTATGAGACCTATAAGAGGTGAATGTGCATGGGGGCAATTCACCAAAGAGTGGAGTTCTACTCCCACGTTGTACGACTTATTGTTCAGACGGGAAATGTAAAATGAGGTAACGTAAGGTGTTTACCGCTTTCATAATGTGTTACGTGCTACCATGCTATGTGTTGCATCTTGTTTGGCATCTTGCTGCATTCATAATAGCTTATTGAGATTTATTCTCACCCCTTCCCTTTTACTGCTTTAGATTGTGCTAAGACAGGTGACCTGAACCAGTGAGGCCGGGGAAAGAGTTGGACTCTTGCTTTTGGGACTTATCAGGATAGGTATATGAGAGGGTTGTTGGGAACATATTTAAGTATTACTCTTTTATAAGTTGTAGGGAAAACTCTTTTGTCAAACAATGTTAACTAGGATTTTCAATGTAATTAATAATTATGGTTATTAAAGTATTTGTTTAAATTCCTCCAAGTGGAGATATTATTATTTGATTTTGTTTATGGGAAAATTTAGAATTGGTTTTCTTGTAAAGGCAAATAAAAGTTTTAAAAATATAAGATGGGTTTTCTTAGTTTGAGCTTCTCAAGCTCGGGACACGCGTTAGGTCCCGGGTTGGGGTGCTCACAGCCTTGATGTTGTGCAATCTTAACTCCCGATCAAGAGGCTGCTATGGTTCGTATAGTGGGAGTATCAGACAAGAAGAAGGCCAAGAGATCTCATGGGGCCACCAATGCTAGAGCAAGCAGGGAGAGGAGGCTGCCGCAAGGAATAACCTGCTTCCAAAGGATGTTGCTGGGATGATTCCAATGGAAGAGGTCGAGCTGGAAGACCCTCTACAGAGTGGTACTCAGTCCATGGACGTTAATGAAGGGGGTGACGAATCCAACAGGTCAGCTAGACCAAGTTTGAGTTTTGACCCGACTCAGGAGGCTAATGTTGCGACCTCTGGAGCTGGGATAGCAGGGGCCAGCCCCTTGAATGTTGTAAATGTTGAAGATGATGATGTGGAGATGGATTCTGATGATCAACCTCTGAGTACGAAGAAGAGGTCACGATCTGAAAAGGGAAAGTCCGTTTCTTCAAACCAACTTCCTCCACCTGCTTCTTCTCGCCCCAACCAAGAGTCTCTTGAGGACCAGATGAAGAGATTGAGCGATGTCCCTCTTCTCATAGGAGTCAATAGCCTGAGCCGTCGTTATCCAGACATGAGCTTGGGCCAGGTCGTGGTCAGGAGGGCCATTGATGTCGACCTCCTAGCTCATTTTGCTGATAAGGGGATCACCCCTGAAGAATTCTCAGCTCGCTCTGGGATGGTGCATTGCGAGGTGATTTTTTACTTTCCCTTTCTGTCTAGTCGCTTGTTCTTTTAGTTAATCAACTTGACTTACGAGCTAACACTTCCCTGGTTTCCTTTAAATGTAGAATCTCACCATGGTCGAGCAAGTGAAGAGCTCTTGGAGGGCGTCCATTGAAAGGGAGAGGCAGGCCTTGCATGATTTCTCCAAGAAAGCACAGGAGTTGGCCGATCTCAGAGAAAAATATAATGATCTTGACAGCTCCTTTCGATGCTCGAGAGTGGTGAAGAAGAAAGCTTGGGAAGATCTTGAAGCGGCTAAGATCAAAGTTGGAGAAGTGACCTCAGAAAGAGATGCTGAACGTCTTGCTCATGAGAAGACAAAGGTCGAGCTCGCCACCGTCTCCAAACTCCTCAAAGAAAAAGATTCCTTTTTGGTAGAGCTTAACGAAGAGCACAACGCTGCTCGAGCTAAATGGAAGGAAGATCTAGAGAAGGTTGGCCCTGATGCTGTGGAAAGTTCAAGGATGGGGATGAGTTTTATAATGCTATTGTCACCGAAGCACAGGACTTTCTGGAGGTGGGCAAACGTCACATGGCGCGTCGGGCCTTAGTATATCCCACGACTGAAGTCACCCTCGAGCAGTTAGCTCGTTGGTTCTCTGAAGCCCAATATGACATGACGGCCCGTGGTGGACACTCCATTGTTCCCTATCTTGAGAATGATTTGGCCTTCATCGCCCAGGAAGACCAAGAGAGGGCGAGTACATGAGAAGTGGGAAGCTCCCCAATTGCTGAGAGGAATTTTGATGTTGTTTTGCAAGAGCTTGAAGACACCGCCACTATGGAAGAAGAACCTGATCAGCAAGTATACTCAGAGTCGGGTAAACCCATAGGTCCCCAGCAGCAAGAAGATGATGGGGAAGGTCGAGCTGCTAATGATGATCAAGCTGAAGCTGGCCAGGATGCTTAGGTCATTTTTATGTTGATGATGTAACGAAACAAGTCCCAAAACAATTTTGCTTTTTGTCTTGTTAGATATTTAAATGCCTTGGCCCTGTTTTTGGGAGGCATGAGACATCATAACTTCCGTTTTGTATAAGTCTTGGCCCGCCTTTGGGAGACTTATTTATATCAAATCGTAGCTGACCTCCCTTTATTGTATGCTTTTGATGTCTACATGTAGGTGTCGAGCTAGATATAATAGGATGAATGAGTCAACTTAAGCCTAGGGTCGACTTGATCTTTACTGATTCAGTCGACCTCAGACTTGTATAACTTTTCGTGAACGAGATTGACTATGAGTCAAACCTGATCAAACTATTAAAGCTGACCAAGGGTCGAGCTTATTAGAATGAAGTCGACCCTAGGTCGGACTTGTTTTAAGGGATAAAGCTGATTGAGAATCAAGCTAATTAGAATAGACTGACTAAGAGTCGAGTTTGTTAGAACGAAGTCGACTAAGAGTCGGACTTGTTAAATAAACAGAGCTGATTAAGAATCAAGCTTGTTAAAGTTAAGCTGACTAAGAGTCGAGCTTTGTTAATGGAACGAAGCTGATTAAGAATTGAGCTTGTTGAAACGAAGCTGACTAAGAGTCGAGCTTGTTGGGGTTAGTGTAACACAATGTTTGGTCGAATAAAATGCTCTTTTTATTGAAGTAGGGAAACGTTTACATCAATGGAAAGCTAGAAATATGACAAATTTCAATCTTGGGAATTGCCTTAACCTTGAACTGAGTAATAGACCTGAGCCTTCAGAAGTAGTACTTAATGAGGTGAGTAGCGTGCCATGGATGCTTCAATTCTTCACCATCTGGATGAGCTATCATGTAAGTTCCTTCTTTGACGACTCGAGTAACTATGTAAGGACCTTCCCAATTAGGAGATAACTTGTTCTGTTGGGTTCTTCTTCCTGTTGCCTCGATCTTTCTCAACATGTGATCTCCGACTTGGAATGACCTGGCCCTCACCCTCTTGTTGTGGTAACTTTTAGTCCGCTGCTTGTAGTTGACCATTCGAAGGTAAGCCGTATCTCGTTTCTCGTCAACTAAATCCAAGTCGATCAATCTGTTGATATCATTCTGCTCTTGATCAAAGAATGTCACTCTAGCAGTAGGAAATCTGAGCTCAGCAGGTGCCATGGCCTCTGATCCATATGTGAGAGCGAATGGGGTTTTCCCCGTAGGCCCCCGAGTGGTTGTGCGAACTGCCCAAAGAGCAAGGGGGAGTTCGTCCAACCAGTTGTTGCGTCGACCTACGAGACCCGTCTTGAGTGAAGATAGTACAAGTTTATTCGCTGCTTCAGCTTGCCCATTACCTTGGGGGTAGGCGACAGAAGATTTCCAATGCTTGATCCCTACTCGATTCATCTCTGCTTCGAAGGTTTGGGAGAATTGTAGGCCGTTGTCAGATACTATAGCTCGAGGAAAACCAAATCGACACCAGATGAAATCATGAATGAAGTTGATGGCGTTTTCCTCTGTGATGCGAGCTAGCGGCTTGGCTTCAACCCACTTGGTAAAGTAATCAATTGCCACGATTGCGTACTTACAATTCCCAGGGCGGGAGGGAAGGGTCCAATTAAGTCGACGCCCCACATGTCGAATGGCCAAGCTGCAATTACGGGGTTTGCTCGGTCGTAGGCGAGATGGGGTAGGTTGGCAAACCTTTGGCATTGGTCACACCGCTGCACAAAGTCACGCTGGGTGTCTGCTCAGTGTGTACGCAGTAGTACCCCAGGAGTGATCAACTTGTCGGCTAGAGTCCCGGCCCCCGGTGTCCACCACAAATCCCACCGTGTACTTCATGCATCGGCGTAGTGATCTCTCGAGGGTGGATACACTTCAATAGTGGTCGAGTGTAGGATCTTCTTCGAATAGCTCGCCTCCTTGAATAACGTACCTCGAAGCTTTCTTTTGATAGCTCGAGCTTTCTTCTCGTCATCAGGCAGCTCGCCACTTTCTATGTACGCCTTCATTTCTTCGATCCAGCATTTCTCATAAACCCAATTTCTTGAGGGGTCCTCTATACATTGAATTTTGACCCTTTCATAAGCTGGGCTTTCAAGATAAGAGATAGGCTCTTCGTGCGGCTCGTCTGATGTAGCTAGCTTTGAGAGTAAGTCGGCTAACTCATTGTCTTCTGGGACCAATCCTTTGGATCTCCCTGAGAACTCAAGTCCTTTGTCAGTTCCTTCACCAGGTCGCAATACTTGACTAAGATGGAGTTTAGCACCTCATATTCGCCTCTGACTTGGTTGACTATTAATTGAGAATCACAGTATGCCATGATTTTAGTCGCACCAAAGCACTTGGCATACTCTATGGCTGCTACCAGGGCTTCATACTCCGCCTGATTGTTGGATGCATCGAACTTGAACCTTAGTGATTCCTCGTACACGGTCCCAGACTCTGGCTCAATTAAAACAATCCCAGCTCCACTGACATTTTTTGTGGCTGACCCGTCCGAGTAGACCTTCCAGCAATCGTCGGGTAAAGTAATGACGGGTTGGGACTCTTGCTCTTTTCCTTTGGCCTTTTCCTTTTGAGCTCGCTGTTCGCTGTCTTCCTTGGTGAACGTAAGCTCGACCAAGAAATCTGCAAGAGCTTGAGCCTTCAGCGCCTTTCGAGGTCGATACTCAATGTCAAATTCCGTAAGGGCAATTGACCAATTGAGCAAGCGACCTGAACTCTCCGGCTTGTGTAATATTTTTCTCAAGGGTGCATTCGTGAGCACCACAATAGGATGAGCCAGGAAATAAGCTCGCAGCTTCCTTGAAGCTACGACCAAAGCATAAGCGACCTTCTCAGCGTTGTAGTACCTGCCTTCTACATCTGATAAGGCTTTGCTGACGTAGTACACGGGTTTTTGATGACCTTCTTCTTCTCTAACCAAGACTGCTGCCACTGACTTGTCTCCCACAGACAGATACACGAACAAGGTCTCACCCGTGGTCGGGCTACTCAGTAGAGGTGGAGTAGCGAGGTAGTCCTTAAGTTGTTGGAACGACGAATGACATTCGGTCGTCCATTCAAAGTTTTTCGTCCCCCTCAAGGCTTTGAAGAAGGGGAGAGACCTTTCAGCCGACTTGGCTATAAAACGACCTAGGGCTGCCACCCTGCCGTTAAGTCGCTGCATTTCCTTTACACTGGTTGGCTCCTTCAT